>CM070771.1:123277871-123725371 GCA_036346955.1 Dipus sagitta | reverse complement strand
CATGGAACACAATGGAAATGTTACACAAATGCTAACTTCCCTGTTGGATACCCTCCTTGTTAGAAGCAGAGTTTCTTTTGTAACTGCTCAGGGATATTATAACCAGCCTCACTTTAGACATGCAAGAGCGTGGCAGAAGGAAAAGGTATTTATTTAAGAGTGGGTGTCTGTGTTTCAACACCAGCTCTAAAACATAGATCTTTCACATTCAAATTTCATCTAGAGTTGGGCATGTTGGCCTGCACCCATGGCCTCAGCTACTCAAGAGGCAGGAGGATCTCCTAAGCCTAGGAGTTTAAAGTCAGCCTGTGCAACAAAGCAAGACTCTATCTCAAAGCAAAACAAAACAAATCTTACAACAAAAGAAAAACAAATTTTTTCTCAATAAGCCCCTTTTATGTTTACATGGGATTAGAAACATATTTTATTTCATTTAATTTTTATTTTTGGTACTAAGGAATGGACCCATGTCATCCCACAGCTCAAATATAAATATCTTTTTTGTTTGTTTGCTTATTTGTTTTTGTGTGCCAGGGTTTCACTCTAGTCCAGGCTGACCTGGAACTCACTCTGTGGCCCAGGCTGGCCTCCAACTAATGGCAATTCTCCTACTTCAGCCTCCCAAGTGCTGGCATGAAATGTGCAAGCCACCACACTTGGCTTTAGAATATAAATATCTTTTACTGTGTATGTTTTTGTGGATAAATAGTGCTAAACCTGTGCCAGTGGGAATTGCCAGATGCCACTTGAATGGTAATGTTCTATTTTTCCATATGCTAGCACAAAATATATTAAACTATTGATATTGAGTACATTTGTCTATGTGGAATGAGACAGTAATTAAATAATGTTTCCAGGAGTTGCTGAGAAAGTTGAAGGGCCAGGGCAGGT
Organism: Dipus sagitta; assembly: GCA_036346955.1. NCBI lineage: Eukaryota > Metazoa > Chordata > Mammalia > Rodentia > Dipodidae > Dipus > Dipus sagitta. The sequence goes on along the minus strand of CM070771.1, from coordinate 123,724,480 downwards.
ACAGATGTGGTCCAGGTTCAGTACCCAGGGTCCTGCTGAGGAAACCAGGACCCACACACAGCCTGTAACTCCAGCAACTTAGCATCCTGGGAATCTGAAGGGTTCCTACCAGCCACTTAAGAAGTTGCCTTTAGGGATAGAGAGATGGCTTAGCGGTAAAGGTACATGCCTGCGAAGCCTAAGGACCCAGGTTTCATTCTCCAGGTCCCACATAAGCCAGATGCACATGGTGGCGCATGCGTCTGGAGTTTGTTTTACAGTGGCTAGAGGCTCTGGTGTGCTCATTCTCTCTCTCTCTCATCTCTAATAAATAAATAAATAAAAATAAATTTAAAAAAGAAGTTGCCTTTTATTATGTCTTACCTGAGGTTGTCCCCCCCCACCCCCGGGTTCCTTACCAAACATGGCAGTCCCAGTAAGAACAATGATGGACAGTCATGCAACAGTTGCTGTGTACTGGGTACTGTCACCCATCCCTGCATCAGCTCCATGCCACTTGAAGTGGCAATATGCAGGGTTGGGGGTGGAGTGGCTGGGAGCTGGGCTCTGGCACTGCAGGCCTGGGAGACAGGCTCAGCTCTGCCGCTTTCTGCTTGGTATTCCTGGCAAGTTCCCCACCCTCTTTGTGCTTTCTCTGGTACTTCCACCTGCCTAGTGGGGAAGAACTGGAACCTCTGCAGACTGCAGTGAGGTTAGGTGGACTGATGTGGACACGGGGTACAGCACCAATACCACTAGCAGGTAGGCACTGCCATGTTGTCCTGAGATAAGCCTACTGCTTTATTCAGACTTCAAGCTCTTCATGCCCATGCCCATGGCTGCTTGCAGGAGAGTAGATACTTTTTGTGAGACTCTAGGCTTGCCAGCAAAACCAGTGGGGTCAGTCATGTAACTCTGAGGGTGGACTCCTTGGGTTTGACTCCTTGCTAAACCATTCAGATGGAATTCAGAAAGCTGAAAACTTCAGAGTTTTATCATCTGTACTCTATAACGCAAAATTAATTTTTATAAACATTTGCTCTACAGTTAAGGGGAATGCACATAATTATATGAGTGAAAAGATTCATCTTATAAGACAAAGAATCATGATTTTTGTCAAACCTGGGTTTGTTTTACTTTGCTTAAATGAAATATAAGGCTGGGAACATTAGTGCATGCCTGTAATCCCAGCGCGTTGGAGGCAGACGCAGCAGGATTGAGAGTTTGATGGAGCCTGGCCTACATAGCAAGAAAAAGAAACAGAAAGAATGAAAAAAAAAAAAGAAGAAAAAAAACAGAGAAGTTCCTCTTTTTAGATAGGTGGTGAGCTGGAAAGATGGTTCGGTGGTTAAGGTGCTTGTTTTCAATGCCTGATGGTCCGAGTTTGAGTCCCCAGTACTCACATAAAGCTAGATGTACAAAGTGGTGCATGTATCTAGATGCGTGGTGAGACTCAAAACTGAGGAGACTTAAAACTTGTCAAAGTGATGAGAAGTTACAGTTGAGTGTTCAGCACTAAATGAGACATCTGTATCATACCCTCCAAGGTGCAAGGGACCATTGCAGAAGAGGGGGCAGAAAGGATGTAAGGTGTGTGTATATGTGTGCACATGCATTTGAAGGCTAAACTAGTTATCTTCCTCAATCATTTCCACCTTTTTGTTTGTTTGGTTGGTTTTTTTTGAGGTAGGGTCTCACTCTAGCCCAGGCTGACCTGGAATTCACTATGTAGACTCACGGTGGCCTCGAACTCATGGTGATCCACCTACCTCTGCCTCCTGAGTGCTGGGATTAAAAGCATGTGCCATCACGCTTGGCCACCTTATTATTATTATTATTATTGTTATTATTTTTTGAGACGGTCTGTTACTGAGCCTGGAACTCACTGATTCTGCTTCATTAGCCAGGAAACTTCAGGGATCCCTCTGTCTCTGTGTCCCCCGCGCCCCTGGCAAGTGCTGGGATTATAGGCATGCACTACTATGTCCAGTCTTTACATGGGTACAGGGATCTGAACTCAGGTCCTGATGCTTGCACAGCAAGAACTTTATAGACTGAGCCCTTTCCCCAAGAGACTGCCTTAAAAAAAAGAGTACTAGAACGACTCTCAGACAATTATGGCATTTCCTGAATACTTTACTAAATGTGTTCAAAAGTAATGATTTTAGAGCCGGGTGTGGTGGAGCACATCTTTAATTCCAGCACTTGGGAGGCAGAGGTAGGAGGATTGCCATCAGTTTGAAGCCAGACTGAAACTAGGGCTCAGCCTGGGCTAGAGTGAGACCCTACCTTAAAACAACAACAACAAAAAGATTTGTGTAATGTGTAATTGCCTTATTACAAAGCAAAAATTAAATAAAATGAGGCAATAAGAAATCAATTAGAGATAATTACTAACACCTACCTTCCCTTGCTGTGTACTCATTATCTTCAATTACTCTTGCAAGGCCAAAATCCGCAATCTTGCACATGAGTGACTCAGAGACCAGGACGTTAGCTGCTCGCAGGTCGCGGTGAATGTAGTTCTTCCGTTCAATGTATGCCATGCCCTCGGCAATCTGCAAACAGAAATAGGTACAGGTTTGTATTTGTGGTAGGCTATCATTGTGGTCCATGAATGAAAACTAAAGACTTGAATTCTTAAGAGCTTTTTGTGTGGGTTATTCTGATTATTCAAGTTTTAAAGACAGTGGCAAATCACAGTCACAATTTTTGTCCTTTATAAAATAACTGCCAATCCAACAAATCTCCAATAATAGCTGCTTAAAAAGAAAAAGCATGGGCTGGAGAGATGGCTCAGTGGTTAAGGCATTTGCCTGCAAAGCCAAAGTATCCTGGTTCAATTCTCCAGGACCCACTTAAGCCAGATGCACAAGGGGGCACATGCATCTGGAGTTTGTTTGACGTGGCTGGAGGCTCTGGTGCCCCTCCACCTCCGCCTCTTTCTCTCTCTCAAATAAATAAATAAAATATTTTTCAAAAGTAGTGTATTTCAACATTTGGTAAATTGGCAAATCCTTTCACAGTAATATACAGATGTCAATAATTCAGTTTCTTAGATGAGAAAACACATGCTAGGGTTTGGATGTTTGTGTCCCCCAAATTCATATGTTGTCATCTTAACCCTCAGAGCACAATTGTGCCATTATAAAACTGTCTTTGGGGAGCTCCCTGGCCCCTTCTACTGTGGGAGAGCACAGCCAGAAGATGCTTACTGTGAAGGAGAGTTGGCCTTCAGCTGGACTAAGGCAATAGAAGTGGAGACAGTGACGTGTTAATACAAGTAAACCGGTGGGCATTGAGAACAGATGGAGAGGTATGCCTGGTCAACAGTGCCTCTCTGTCAAGTTAATGACCAGCTCTCAAGTTCTCAACGCAGTCCCTCAGGGTGACCAAATTCACTCTGACAACAATGTGCAACACTAGGAAGGCAGGAAGGATTTCAATAAAACAGTAATGTGGTGAGGCGGAACTATTGCCCAGTGCTAAATAGAAAATGAGGCCCACCTCCAAAATCAGGCCTTAGAGGGTGTCATGGCCAAATTATGAGGTTAAGGAGAAGGAAGGAAGGGAGGAAGGAAGGGAAAGTGAAGTATGAGAGGGAGTGGAAGACAGAGAGAACCATTGATATCTGTAAGAAGTTAGAAAAATCTATTTCACAACAGAGTGAATGCATTCTGCCACCTTCTGTTGTGAATGGCAGGACCCATCAGGAGGACCTGACTTCTCACCATTTTCACCCCTATTCTGATTGCCTTAGCACCTGGCTGGCTTTCTCTGTTCCCCCGGGCGACTCCCTGTTTACCTTCCACTCCAGTGCCCTCCAGAACTTCTCTACCTTCCCCCAGCATCAGTTTGTACAAACATCGTTTGCAGCTGTAGGAGGTAGCCTTGCCACTGTTTTATGCTGTTTATACTGCTCTCATTGTTAGGACAACCAGCTGATACACACATTGAAGGCAAAATCCACAGATGTCTTTTCTATCTTCACTTGTACCTACTGGATCCTTCAATGCTGTCACCAAGACCTTTCAGACGTGGGTGATTTAAGTGAGGCTGGGAGCTGGGAGGCAGGAGCAGACTCTCTTTTTCTTTGTTTACTAGTACATCAACCTCAATAAGGTTTACTAGAAAGAGACACCAGAGCTGAAGAAAATGGAGAGAGATCAGGCTTGGAGTGGGTAGAAAAATGGGAGTGTGTGACTGTAATATAATGAAACCGAAGGTTTGGGCTTTTGGAGATAGCATGAGGTACCTAGCTGAAACGAACCACAGCAGTTTCCAGAGAGATCCAAGAAGAGCTGGGCAGCACCACGGACCCTGTCAGAGCCTCTTTATGGTCCTATTTGGTATTTGAGTCTGAAATCTTAGGTCTCAGCTAACATTCTAATAATTATATGCAAACTGGGCCAGGAGCCCAAGGAGGCTGAATCTGACTGAAATCCCAAGTTAAGCAGCAACCCGTGTTGGACACACAAATGTGTCAGTGTAGACAGGTAAGCTGCCAGATGTGGCCACCAGGACTCATTACTCGTGCTGAATGGATGGATTTCATGGTTGACTCATGCTAAGAGCATTCCTGGAACTGGCTAGTAAGGCCTTTGTCACATCTATGCAAGCTCTGCATCCACACAAGTGTGAATGAATGCGCGTTTACAGATGATTCTCTGAAACGGTAACTGACTTGCGACAAGCCTTGTGTAGTTTAGCTTTCTTTTTCATTACACACTGTGTGATGGAGCTTGGCTTCCAAGCATGAATAAAGATATTTACCAGACAAGAAGAGTCCAAACAGTAGCACTAGAAATGGGATCAAAATGAAAGGCTTTCTGGTAAGACTTGCTTTTGAAATCACAAAATATCATTGGTCTCCTTTTAAGTAAAATTAGCTCTTTCTCTTCTTTCCTACATTAGCTTGTTCTTACTTTTAGTTCTTTTTTTAAGAACCTTCCTGTTGGGGATGCATTTACTTTGCTAAGGCAAATCTGGCTGTATTACATAAGAAAAGGAAGAAAAATCAGTGCTGACTGGCTAATCCAGCCTGGACAGCTTCGTCCTTCCCCTGGCCCACTTAGCATTCAGCACAGCAGAAAGAACTGTAACGTGTACATCAAACCAAGGCTCTCCAGCATTTGGGAACTCAGGTGAGGGAAGGCCAAGCATCCCCGCCTATGTCCCAATAGCTCAGAAATGGCCACAGTGTAGGAGTTACCTGGAGTCAGTCAAGTCCAGAAAGGAAAGTATCTGTATGAGTCAGAAGCTTGTTTTGCTGTGTTGTGTGCACAGACATTTCACTATGGTGATGACCACAGGTAGGTGGCCAGGTACATAGACAATAATAACCACCCTTCCCCGCCACTCACAAAGTACTTATTATATTTTACATTCTTTATATACAAGTCATGTTTCACATTAATAACAAGTCTACTACATGCAAACGAGGCTTAGAGACATTAAAGAACCCATAAAAAGCAGCAGTGAAGGAGGGAGTCAGGATTTATACCGAGGGTGTCAGATTCAAAGTTCATGCCCCAGAATGTCACAATCCCAAGAGAGTTCAGTTTCCACACATAACCAGATAGACAACTAGTTGCTTCTGATACCCAAAGCCTTCATGGAGACAGAATTTCTTTACTGAGAAAAGAGGAAACACTTGCGAGGTTTCCTGCTAGATTTCATTGCTAGTATGCCTAAATTTCACCCCAGAGAAAGGGGTGAAATTCTCCCTAGGCAAATTTAGCTTATCTATTTCTGAAAGTACATGGAAGCTTGTGTTGTCTCTGCTTAGGATATTACTCTCAGCCTTTTTTTTTAACAAGATTTATTATTATTATTATTATTATTATTATTATTATTTATTAGAGACAGAGAGAGAGAAGGAGAGAGAGAATGGGTGTGCCAGGGCCTCCAGCCACTGCAAAGGAACTCCAGATGCATGCGCCACCTTGTATATCTGGCTAATGTGGGTCCTGGAGAATCGAGCCTGATTCCTTATGGTTCTCAGGCATGCGCCTTAACTACTAAGCCATCTTTCCAACCCTCAACCTTATTTTTTTCATTATCACTCCCCTAAGGAGAAAATTTTAATTGGATTTAAATTTTAAGTTTAAATTGGCGCTGGAGATATAGTTTAGAGGCTGAACACATAATTAAGACCTGGGTTCAATTCCCAGCACTATTAGTATAGGAGAAAATAAAGTAAAACTTAAGTTAAATTTATCCTTTAAAGAATATTTTTAGCGGGGTGTGGTGGTGCACGCCTTTTATCCCACCACTCAGGAGGCAGAGATAGGAGGACTACTGTGAGTTCAAGGCCACCCTGAGACTACGGAGTGAATTCCAGGTCAGCCTGTGCTAGACTGAGACCCTACTTTGAAAAACAAAACAAAACAAAACAAATCACACAAAAAGAATATTGTAACAGAATTTAACATGCATGTGCCGGAGGGTATTTTCCCACCTGTCCTTCCCTTGTTGGAGGCAGTGTTTTTCTGTCTACCCTCTGGCTCTGCTGCTTTCTCTGCCAGTGCCTGGAACTAGATTGCAGGAAACTCTGTCTCTATCTCCCATCTCACCTTCAGCATTCTGGGATTCTAGAAGCCTGCTGTGGCTTCCAATTTTTTATGTGGAGTCTGGGGATAGAACTTGTGTGGTCCAGCTTAAACAGTGAGTGCTATTTCCACTGAGCAATCTCCTTACCCCAAAGCCAATTTATTCTTTTTCTAAAAAATTTTATTTATTTATATTTTATTTGAGAGTGACAGACAGACAGAGAGAGAAAGAGGCAGATAGACAGAGAGAGAATGGGCGCACCAAGGCCTCCAGCCACTGCAAACAAACTCCAGATGCATGCGCTACCTTGTGCATGTAGCTTACGTGGGACCTGGGGAATTGAGCCTCAAACCAGGGTCCCTCGGCTTCACATGCAAGCCCTTAACTGCTAAACCATCTTTCCAGCCCCAATTTATTCCTTATAGGAGAAATTAAATACAAAGAAATATGACTGCATAGCTAAGTTTGAACATTGGGTGGCTGTAAACTAGTGTAATAATCCTTTCAATAATCAAGTTTTGCTCTGTTGAGGCAGATCTTGTCTTTAATGTAAAAGTATGGTTGCAGTATGAACCCAAAAATTCATACTGAAATTTCTACTCCAATGCAATGATGTTTAGCGAGTGACAGGATTATTAGGGCTCCATTAAGAATGGGATTAAGGGTTCTGTGAAAGAGACTTGGCGCATCGTTCTCCCTTGGTTACCTTTCTACCTTCTGTAGTGTGGAACCTGCAACACAGTCCTCCCAAGACACCAAATGTTAGCACTTTGGTCTTGGATTTCCAGGCCCCAAACTGTGGGAAATAAATCCTTTTTTTCATAAGTTCCCCAGCCTGTGGTATTTTGTTACAGCAGCACTAACAGACTAATAGCATGTAAGAAGCTAAATAGAACAGTGATGATTTCAAACCAGTTTTGCCTATGAATCTGAGAAAGAAAATGGATGATAATAAATTTGTAGCTAGAATGTGGTCAGGCAAAAATGAAGCATAGAGATAACCTTTTATACAGGGCCTATATATCATGCAAGAGACATAGCTATCCTTCCCTTTAGAACTTGGGTAGAACCAAAAGGAAATTACTTTCCCAGAATTATGTCCCAGGATCACAGTGTGGAAGTGAGGAAATGAGTTTAATTTCCCTTCTGTGTATTTTGCAGTTAAATTAAATGTTAACCCGTAAGCTAGTGTTTGTTAACTCTGTATGTTGAAGTCACACAGGGAGCTTGTACACGTTGTCGTCCTCTGACCCTAAGTGAATTTGGATCGATGGAGGTAAGGCATCCCCAGGGGTTCCTGATACGCAGCCTAGGCTGAGAACCCCTGTAGGCTCTTGAGATGGGAAGTGTGGCTCTGGACCAAACATATTAAAATTGAGAAGCATGGTACTAGACCATATACTTAGGATCCCAGTTTATTTGGGAATTCAGAGTTTAGGGTAAAGTAGAATAAAAATCTTAGTCATAACATGTTGCCAACAAAAAACTTGACATGTGGATGGTGCCTTTATAACACTTGGGAAGGAATCTCAACAAAGCTGCTTAAGAAAGAGCAGAGGGAGCTGAGCTGCCCTATAGAATCCGGGCTGGGGATGGAAAGATGGCTTAGCAGTCAAGGCGCTTGGCTGGGAAGCCTAAGGACCGATGTTTGATTCTCCAGGTCCCAAGTAAGCCAGATGCACAAGGATGACACAAGTGTGCAAGGGTGCGCATTGCAGTAGGTGGCGCACGTGTCTGGAGTTCAATTGCAGTGGCTAGAGGCCCTGACATACCAATTCTCTCCTTCCCCCCTCTCTCTTTCTTTCTCTCTCTCTCATAAAAAATTACAAGGAGAAGAAGAGGAGGAGGAGGGGAAAGAGGAGGAGGAGGAACCTAGGCTGGCAGAAGGGAAGAAGGGATGCTGAGGCAGGTGGCAGGATAGAAAAGTGAAATTCCTCGTCCATCATTAGCTTGGAACAAGCTGCTTGAGCATCTGTTTTTCTTGCCACTTGGGGAGCAGTATGTACCCCAGGGGTATCATGGCTCAGAGGAGGGGAAACAGAGTCTGGACCCAATTGACTACCCCTCATATGATGGCTTTGGGGTTGTGGTGTAAGTTAGAGGTTTGGAGAAGCTGATTCAATCCTTTGGTCCTGAATCTGAAGAAGCTGTTCATCTTTGGCCATGCCCGAGTTGCAGTGCCAGGCCCAGTGGTGTGCAAACAAGAAAAATCAAAAGCAAAACCAACTTTCTAAACTACCTTCTGATGCTGACAAAGTCACTCAAAATATCTCTTCTTCCTGTGTTAAAGTCTGCCTCAGACATTCTATGTGTGAAGCTACTAGAAATGTGAAATATAATGTGTCCTGATAACCCACAGTGAGAATGATTCTGTAGGAACATAACATACAGTTCAGTTACTGAGGTTTCCACGCTCTGGGGTACAGCTAGGGTAGCTGATGTAAATTGAGATGTGAGCTCTTCAGCTCAGTTAGCATGACTTTTATTTTTATAGTTCCTCTTTTTTATCTTCAGCAAAAACATATGAAAATGACATTTGCTCCCTTTGATGTTTGTTTCTATATTTTTTAAATGCAGCTTACTGAGAAAAGTGATAATGGAGCCCATAGGTGTGTGTGTGTGTGTGTGTGTGTGTGTGTGTATGCATGCATATGCACACACATAATGACCACAGTCCAAGTGCCAAGAATGGCAACTGTCACCTGATAATGCTTATGACTGAAGCAAATGATGGAAAACCCATCCTTGCTCTGTGTGTTGCTGTCCTGGGAGGAAGGACAGAATTATATGGGCAAGACAACAAGCTACAAGCTTCACCAGCCAGCAACCCAGACAAGCGTGGGGTGCCCCTATGAAAATTCTAGGCATCAAAGACAATAATGGTGCTTCCTGAGGTAAAGGGCAGTCTTCTCTTAGATACTTCTAGAGACGTCTAGTCTCATGAAATGTGAGTTCTGCCTTGCAGCCTTTCTAATGCCTTGTAGGAAGGAAAGGAGTGAGGCTCAGCAGTAGTCTCTTCCTCAGTTGCCAATCAGCTGTTCTTCCTCCACCAACAACCAGCCACTATCAACAAGCTGAACAGCCTGTACTTCCACAGCCAAAGGCCTAGAGGCACAGGTCTAGCCAGAGAAAAGGGAAAATAGGATCTCCCAAACACACTGCGGTGAGGCAGGTAGCATCAGCACTCTGTTGCAGTCAGGTTCTCATTGCTGCCAGAAATCACCCAACCAAGAGCAGCTTGTGGGAAAAAGAGGTTTGTTTTGGCTTACAGGCATAAGTAGAAAGTGGACATCACCCCCTGGCCAACATAAGGTAGACAACAGGAACAGGAGAGTGTGCCAAACAATGGCAAGGGGAAACTGGCTATAATACCCATATGCCCTTCCCCAACAATACACTGCCTCCTGGAGGTGTTAATTCCCAAATTTCCATCAGGTGGGAACCTAGCATTCAGAACACCTAAGTTTATGGGGGACACCTGAATCAAACCACCACATTCCGCCCCTGGCTATAAACTATCACCTTACCATACATGATGTAAAATACAATGCATTCAGTCCAACTTTAAAAGTCCCTCTAACTCAGGTCTCTCAAGGGGCTGAGGAAAAAAGGCCTTGCTTTTCCAGGTGAAGGAGATGCAACTGTCGGGGCTGCTGGGTGAGTGGGTAAGGGTCAGATCTCAGACCCTAGTCGAGTCTCAGAGGCCACTCTAGACACACACTGCAGAATTACATGGTAGCATTGCTGACCTACTGTCATTTCTTAGTAGGCTCATATCTATACAGTCATGTCACTTAGCAATGGAAGTGTACTATTAGAAATCTATTGCTACACAATTTCATTCTTTTAAAATATTTTTTATTTATTTACAAGGAGAGAGAGAGTGTGTGTGAGAGAGAATAGGTGTGGCAGGCCTGCTTTCCACTGCAAACTACAAATCCATGCACCATTATGTGAATCTAGCTTTACGTGGGTATTGTGGAATCGAACCCAGACTGGCAGGCTAAGTGCCTTAACTGCTGAGCCTTCTCTCCAGTCTTCACAATTGCATTACTTTTGATACATCATATAGCATACTTACATGAACTATGTCAGGTATGATGTCACTAGGCGATACAATCTTATGGGACTAGAGCTGTATACGTAGCTCATAGTTGACAGTCTTGTTATCCCATATATGATTGTATAGTTTGTTTCCTTCCTTCTTTCCTTCTCCTTCTCTTCCTTCCTTCCTTCCTTCCTTCCTTCTTTCATTATTTTTCAAGGTAGGGTCTCACTCTAGCCCAGAGTGACCGGGACTCACAGTAATCCTCCTACCTCTGCCTCCCAAGTGCTGAGTCTAAAGGCATGTGCCACCATGCTCATCTGTATAGTTTCTTACACAAACCAGCCCTTATAGCATGTACAAAAGCTTTTGCTCTCATTGCCTCTGGTTTTCTACTATAAGCATAAAGCATCACATGTGCACATACTTATGGTGGGAAAGGAACATGAGCTCTAGAGTCCTAATTACTTTGCAAATAATTTTTTCACAGGCTGTAATGTCAAAAATGTTAAATGAGACCAAATATTTTGAAAGCATTGTACTTCACATACTCACTTAAATTCCCTGCGCACTAACAGTGTTTACACTGAAATCTCATGTATCTCTTCCTCAAATGAGAGGCGTACACTGTGAGCAGTCTTAGTGGGCCTCCTTCTCACTCCCAGCCAGGATCCCTCTGCATGAACTGAAAACCTCTACGAATGAACTTGAGCTTCATGTCACCAATGCATTTACTGAGAAGCAAGACCGTGCTGGAGGCTTATAACACAGTTATGTCTGTGGGGGAGAGAAATACCATCTCGGGCTCTTTATGCGGCATCCAGCTCTAGAGGGAAACCTCAATGATGGGCTACAAACTCTAGAAGAGCTCAAATAATTCCCCTTGCAAGGGGCTTACTTACTAGGGATGACTTCCCTCAAGTCTCTCATGTTTTCCTGATCTCCTCGAGTGTCATATAAGGAACCTGTCAATCCCAGAACCCCGCACAGTACAGCTGGAGGCAAGCTCCGACCGCAGGCTGCTCAGGCTGCAGGCCATCGCTTTCCTTGTCCATCACGTGCTCTGTGGACCACTGCAGCCCACACTCAAAAAGCTTCTCCGTATTTGAAGTGTTATGTGGGTGACCTGGCTCTGGAAGGACTGGTCATTTAATCACCATGGCTTTTCTGAGAAATTAGTAAATACTGGGTTATCTAGCCTGGGGAGTTTTTTTGTTTTTTTTTTTTTAACCTAGTTTACTAAGAAGCAGAATCCATATTTGAGTCAGATGACTGAGGGGATGAAAGGAACCAAAGGAACCTCACTGAGGGGCTGCATGAGATCTCCCAAACAAAGCTAAAACCAGCCTGAATGAGAAGCTGGGCTGGAAATACAACCTGTTCTAGAATTGGCTGCTGGAAAACATCTGTCATCTAGACAAACTGTGAGAGAAATTACACAAGAAGCCTGCCAAACTGCAGGACAGAGGAGATCCTGGCCTTTCTACCACTTCCTGCTTTCCTGGGCCCTGTTTGCTTCACTCTCTACAAATAGACTTGCTTCTTATGGCTAAGAAAAGGAATTCTAGTAATTAATTACATTCAAAAGCCTCAGGAGGCCTATGAAATGATGATAACATTAATATGCTAAAAGTGAAAAACGAGTCACAATTGAACACCACCACAACCTCTCTGTCAAGGACAACCTTTCTAACAGGGAGGACGATTTAATGATAACATAAAGAAAACAGTGAGTTTATAAGCAAAATAATGCAAGAACCCATGTTCTCTGTATACCAAATATGATAGCATATGGCCCTCAGTTGTTATAGAAACAATTTCTATATACTAATGTTCACTGATTTTCTCCCTCACCAGGTCCCATATATAATATATGGCTATATGTAATATCCATATATTATATACATAATCCATATATAATGTGGATGAAAGAAGGTTAGAGTATTCAATGTTGTTTGAAATCTTATTGTTTGGGGTCAAAAATTCTTAACAATTTTATCTTAGCTTGATTTGGTTATTATAAGTCTTCTTTTAAAAATGCTATGGGGCTGGAGAGATGGCTTAGTGGTTAAGGCATTTGCCTGCAAAGCCAAAAGACCCAGGTTCAGTTCCCCAGTACCCACATAAAGCCAGCTGTACAAGGTGGTGCAAGCATATAGAGTTTGTTTGTAGTGGATAGAGTACCTGGAACCACCATCCTCTCTTTCTCTCAAATAATTAAATAAAATATTTAAAAAATAAAAACAAATTAAATCTATGCTCTGATGGTGATGATAGTTGTGATATTACCAATAACACAATATAGGAATGAACTATGGGGAAGAATTGTGGGAATATGTCTTATGGACCTTACAAATAACATCTCTGAGAATATTTCTGTGGTAAGAGCCAAAGGAAGGGTAGGGCTCCTTACAATACACTCTTTCAGACACAAAATGGCCTTGATACCTACGACCTTGCAGTGCCTGGCACTACCTACACAAGACCATTATAATAGGAGGAAAAGATGACATCAAAATAAAAGAGAAGGGGAGGCGATAAGATGGAGAATAGAGTTGTGAAGGGCAAAGTAGGGGGAGGGAATAATTCATGGTTTATTGCCTATAATTATGGAAGTTGTCAATAATAAAAAAAAGAAAGAATATTTCTGTGGGATGCTTTTTTTTTTCTGCCAAACTTCATCTTTTAACTTGCCCTCAAGTTAATCTTACAACCATGTAATAAGCCTGCTTAGAACAATATAGCCAGATTTACTATGCCTTAGAGTGCCTTCTCCCCGAACAGCACAGGTGAACAATATTGACAGTGAACGTTGGATATGTTGACATGATTATTAAACTATGCTCATTGCTTTCTCTCCCCAATGCACTCTTGGCCTAGAACAATGTGTGTGTGTGTGTGTGTGTGTATGTGTGTGTGTGTGTGTGTGTGTGTGTGATATGTTTACCACTGTTGAAAGTATAGATGTTTAAAGTAATGAAGTGCCCACAAGAATGTTGAAAGGAACAGATAGGCTTAGCATGACAGCATCTGTGTGTGTGTTCTGGATCAGCAGAGTTCAACCTGTCCTGCCCCTAAATCCCTTCCTTTGAGCAAATATTTAAGGAGTTTTTTGGAGGCAAAGTTCCTCATCTCTCACTCACATGTTGCCTGTCAGTTGCACACAGAATGCTCAACTCACTCACACACTGCTATTTTTGCTCTTCAATAAAAACCCCAGATGAGTGCCTGCCAGCAGAAGCAGCAGTCACAGGAACCACGCTGACAGCAAAAGAAGCAGTGGACTCACTTTTGGTTTAAATGGCTAAAAGAGTTAGTTTCTGAGCTGGGCATAGTGATGCACACCTTTAATACCAGAACTTGGGAGGCAGAAGTAGGAGGATTGCCATGAGTTTGAGGCCACCCTGAGACTTCATAGCAAATTCCAGTTAGAGTGAAACCCTACCTTGAAAAATCTGGAAAGGATCATACTAAGTGAGGTAACCCAGGCCCAGAAAGACAAATGTCGCATGTTCTCTCTCATATGTGGATCCTAGCTACAAATGATTGGACTTCTGTGTGAGTAGGAAAAACAAAAACAACAACAAAAAAAAATAGTTTCTTTATTTTAGGTTTTGCTCTAAGAAGCAGAGGGCCCACTCTTTGGTAAATGACTCCAGTGGACAGTGTTTATATTTCAGGGGCACTGCTAAAATTGGGCAGTGTTATATCTTTTCCTTACCCAGGCACTGTGCTAGGCTTTTATCATAGTTAAAACTAGCTCAGGGAGCAGACACTATTCATAATAAAGAAGAGTTGGCTGAGTCTTGGAGAGGTTCTGACATTCCTTAAGAAGGCTAGGATTTGAATATATGTCTATTGGGTCTCCTGTGCTCTTAATCATTCATCCATACTAGCTTCTGCTTTTAAAAACAATGTTTGCTAAGTTGCAAGCTTAAATAAAGAGGAAAAGAGAAGTAAGATGACTACATAATTTAAAGATTGACCAAAGTTTGCTGTATTTCAGACTACCTTCATAGCTTAAAGATAAGGGTGGGGTTTATAGCTGGCCATAATGTCATCCTCCCAACAACCTACAAGGACCCACAATGCTTCAGGGAGACAGGATTTCTTTCTTTCTTTTTCTCAAAATTATTATTTGCAAGGAGAAAGAGATAAACAGACTGACAGAATGGGCGTACCAAGGCTTCTAGCTGCTGCAAATGAACTCTAGATGCATGCACACTTTGAGCATCTGGCTTCATACGGGCACTGGGGAATCGAACTAGGATGGTCAGGCTTTGCAGGCAAGCACTTTAACCACTGAGCTATCTCTTCAACCCGGGGAGACATGATTTCTAAGAAAGTATGTGGTGGTTTGAATTAGGTGTTTCCCATAAGCTCATGTGTTCTGAATGCCAGCTGATGGCAATTTGGGAATTGGAGGCTTGCTGAAGGAGGTGTGTTGTTTGGAGCAGGCTTATGAGTGCTACGGTCAGCTTCCCCTTGCCAGTGTTTGACACACTCTCCTGGTGCTCTTCTGCTCATGCCTACATTTCCCCTGCCACCATGGAGCTTCCCTTTGAGTCTGTAAGCCACATAAAACCTTTCCCTCCTTAGCCTTTGGCTGGGTGCTTTGTGCCAGCAGTCCCAGAGTAACTGCAACAAGATAACTCCACCAAGTACCACACTAAAATTAGTATTTCCATGAAAGACAAGAGAAAGAGGAGGGGGGACAGAATTGTCAGCTAATAGTTGTGTTATAGTCAGTTTCATGTTGCTTCGATGAACTCCCAAATAGACACAGCATTTGGGAGGAAGGATTTATTTCAAGCTTAGAGATTCTTAAAGAAATTCCATCAGTGGTAGAAGCAGCTGGCCGTCTTTCACAGATCCGAGCAGAGAGACGCCACCACCAGCCAGCAAACACCAGAAGGCAGCAGACAGGAATCCCTCCAGAGCTTACGCTGCCTTCACACCTTTAGGGCTGGAATCAGTTCCACTCCCAAATGCACCTTTGCACTGGATGCCAGGACTTGCCCCTAGTGACACCTCCTCCAGCCAGGTAGACCAGAAACCAAGTTACAAGCTTAATGAAACACCTGAGTCTTTGGCAAACATACATCCACATTCAAACCTCCACAATGGTGATGGTTAATCTCTGTCAACTTGATAACATTTAGAATCACCATGGAAACAAATCTCTGGTTATGTCTGTGAGGAATTTTCTATATTAGGTTAGTTGAGGTGGGAGAACCCACCCTAACTGTGGGTGGCACTGTCCTATGAGCTGGGTTCCTGGACTGTATAAAAAGGAGAAAGTGATGGGCTGGAGAGATGGCTTAGCGGTTAAGGCACTTGCCTGCAAAGCCAAAGGACCTCGGTTCGATTCTCCAGTACCTATGTAAGCCAGATGCACAAGGTGGTGCATGCATCTGGAGTTTGTTTACAGTGGCTGGAAGCCCTGGCATGCCCATTCTCTCTTTCTGCCTCTTTCCCTCTCTCAAATAAATAAATAAAAATAAAATATTTTTTTAAAAAAGGAGAAAGTGAGCTGAGCACTCAGTCACTGCTCTGCTCTGCTTTCTCACAGCCGATGTGATGAGGTCAAGCCAGCTTCCTGCTTATGCCATGCTTCCCCACTATGGTAGCTTGAATAGATGTCCCTCAATAGATTCGGGAGTTTTATTAAAGCTTCTTGGATTCCCAGCAACGTGGCTAGAGGAGGTGTCACTGGAAGTGGCTCTGAGTTCCAGCCTAAGATATGCAAAGTGCTGGGGCCTTGCTGGAGTTGGGCCTGGGGTTCCCTGGGGTGTGGTTGCTGGGCTTTTTTTGCTCTTGCTTTTGGTGGTGGCTTTTCTCTCAGTGTGGGCTTGTGAAAAAGGGCCCAGTTTCTTTTGCCATTATGGAACTTCCCCTGTATCTGTAAGCTTCAAATAAACCCCTTCTTCCTCCCATAAACTGTGTCTGTCTGGCCTGGAGGTTCATCCCAGAAACCTGAGACTGTCTACTACAACCACAAAGACAGACTCTCATCCTCTGGAACTGGAAACTGAAATAAATTCCTCCTCCCTTAAACTGATTTTTGTTAGGTATTTTGTCCTGGCAATGAGAAAATGACTAATACAATCTTAGTACCCATGTAAAATTCTGGGCATGGTGGTGCACACATGAAATCCCAGTGCTAAGGAGGTAGATACAGGTGGATTCCTGGAACTGACTGGCCAGCCAGTTTAGCCTCCTTGGTGAGTTCCAGGACAATGTGAGACTCTGTTTCAAAGGAGATACATGGCATTCCTGAGGGTAATACTCGAGGTTGTCCTTTGGCCTCCACACACACGTTGCATACACACTCACACACACATTTGCCATGCGGAGAAATTGGAAATCTTGTGCACTGCACCTGGTGGAGAGTAAAATAGTGAATAAAACATCTTGGTAGTTCTTCCTAAAAAAACTAAAAATAATTATATGTTCCAGGAATTCTCCTTCTGAAGAAATGAAAGCAGGGGTTTAACAACACTTTTATGCCCATGTTCATAGCACACTATTCACAACAGCAACCCACGTACCCTCTGATGAAGGAGCGCAGAGGCAGCACGCTGCATATTCATGTAATGGAACACGACTCAGCTAAAAAAAGGGAGGAACTATGACACATGTCACAATGCGGGCGAGCCCTGAAGATACTAAACTAAGTGAAACAAGTTAACTGCAAAGGGTGGAAGGCTGCACAGTTCCACTAGAATGGGTACTTTGAGTTGTTAAATTCAAATAGCCGTAGTGCTTTTCAGGCAGGGAGAAGAGGAATGTTGGGTGTTAGATACAGGGTTTGTTGAGGAAGAACTTCAGGAGATAGTGACGGTTGCAAAACAACATGAAAGCACTTAATGCCATCGAACAAATCACTTGCAAGTGGGTGAAGTGGCACATCTGACACTATGCATATTTTATACAATTAAAATCAAATCGAAACAGCAACAACAACAAAAAAAGCAACTTTGCTGGAAGCATCTGGCTGGATGCTTAACTCTAGTTAAGGTGAGTCTGTGTTCAACCACCCAGCTGCAGCTGTGGGATTTACACTAAAGAAAGGGCTTGGTAGCCTGGGTGGCAAGTGTCCCAGAAGCGGCTGATGCAGGGCAGGACCATGCCAAAGGGGCTGGAGAACTTCTGCAGTTCCTCATCCCATCTTCAGAACTACAAATAAACCTGCCATGGTGTTAATACATTCTTAGGGATCAGCGAGAAATAGGCAGATGACCAATGATATCTCATACTCCAATCCTTGTCACTATGCACCAAAAGACTTTGGAATGAGTCAGCCTGGGTATATACAAAATGGGGGCAGATATGAGGTATTATTAGAGTAACTGCACTATTGCTTTTCTGAACTGTGTGGGTGTGCATGTGTGTATGCATGCACAAAGTCGCTGTTAGGGATTAAACCTTGTACATGCTAAGTATGTGCTCTGCCATAAACACACTCAGCCCTGTACTATATTACTAGTAACAAGACTAAAGTCAGGATTTGGTTTACAACAGTGAAGTGATAAGCCCTAACCTCAGTCTTTCAGGGCCCAGGGACAGGTTGGTGGGAGGTTCTCCACAGGCACAGCCCAGACTCAGGCACTATGACTGCAGAGAGACTGATGCCCGAGCAGGCTGGCAGCCCTGGATTCTGCCATCTCCTTTTTCCTGATTGGCTGCTGTCAACCTTTGAAGTCACATTCTAGCATCAGCCCATGCTAAGGGTGTCATAAGGCTTCCTTGTGCAATACCAAGTTCATAAGGATGTAGAGTAGATGATCTGCCTGTGATTCCCCTCCTCATCCCAGTCACGAATGTGTGGTACACCCAGGGAGGGAGCAGGAAGTGAGGGACACACTTGGAATAGAAACTGCTTACCCCTTGACCTGTGGATAATGACCGTGATTACTCTGAAAGGAGAAGGAAGCAAAACGTTCAGAACATACTCCAGTATGAAAGGAAAGAAGGAAAAAGCCATTGGCGCAGACGTGTGCACTTCTGCAGTACACACGCATGCGTGGCCACCAGAGTCAAGACTGCCTCTGCTGTGGAATGTGCCTGACCCAGCAGGAAACATTTTCAAGGGAGGAACAGTTCATTTAATTCTAAGGCCAAATTTTGCTCTGTGGAAATGAGCTGTGACTGTACAGGGATTGAAAACATTCAGCCCTGATCACACTACCTGGCTGCTAGGGATAAGCAAGCCCTTGTCTGCAGACATGCTTTGCAGTGTTGCTTTTTCCAGTGAAACATTGGAGATGATGTAAATGTTTCTCTCTAAAGGAATGTCAAGGAAAGTATGATACACTTATAGGAATAGGATATGTTATACTAGGCACACATGTTTATAGCAGTTTTAGTAAAAATCTAAAATATTCAGTGAAATATTTCCAAACATATAACAACAGCATATGTAGTATAAGCCTGCTGTGTAATTTGAAACAATAGAGGATTGGTGGTAAAGAGCTAACAGAAAAGGTGTGCAAAGGGATTATTCAAAAAGTTATGTGAAAAATAAACTGCAAACAATGAATACATATAGGAAAAGATCCTTGACCTCTGACATACTAAGTGAATATAATTATAATGACGTAATCTGAAACTGACCGTAGGATTGGATTACAGAATGCTAGCAATATTTAGTTTGGGCAAATGAATAAAAAGGTATTCTCACTTTTGGAAAGACTCAGGAACAACCGTCATATTGTAAAGTAAGGAGGCCGAGGGGAACGTGCAGTTGATACAATGCTTGTCAAGTGAGTGCAGAGGGCTGTGTTCTCTTCCCTGGCACGCAGGTGAATGATGGATGTGGTAGTGTGTGGCTGCAATCTCAGCATGCAGGACGCAGAGACAGGTGGATCCCTGCAGCAAGCTAGCTACCTAGACCGGCTGAATAGATGGGCTCAGTAGGTTCAGTAGGAGAGCTAGTTTAAACAAATACGATGGAGATTGAGGAAGACAGCCAGCATCTACCTCTGACCTTCACACACATGTGCTCACACATATAAACACACAAAAAAAGTTAAATGAGAACACAATTGAGATCAGTAGACCTACAGGCAAGGATTTGTCCTTCAAATATACTTGGGCAAATGTCTGAACACACAGCTAGAAGATTCTCTTCCATACAGTGTTTATTATAGTCAGAACAAAACAAAACCAACTACAGCAAAACCCTACAAAGCACCACAAATGTCTAACAGCAAAGGAATGGCTAAGTAAGTCACAGCACAGCTGTATAAATAGAATGAGAAAGGTCATTCTATAATGACATGGAAAGATACCCAAGATTTGGTGACTATAAAGTTCTAACATAAATATATGGTATACTTCCCTCCATGGGGAAGGAACCATAGTTTCTGCTGGTATCTAGGAAGATACATTAGATTATTAAAAGTGGGTGCAAGAATCAAGAAATAGGATCTTAACTAATAATTGTAGTTTGACTTTTCTTCTTTTAAAATCTACTATTTATGCTAATACTTAAAAATGATTAGAAAAATAAAACTTGAATATAGCATAAAACACAAAAATGTAATAGTTGTCCTTGGAATATCAGAATTTGAATAATACTTCCTCAATAATTCTACAACAAACATACTGTGGTGGTTTGATTCAGGGTGTCCCCCATAAACTTAGGTATTCTGAATGCTAGGTTCCCAGCTGATGGAGATTTGGGAACGAATGCCTCCTGGAGGGAGTGTGTTGTTGTTGGGGGTGGGCTTATGGGTGTTATTGCCAGTTCCCCAATGCCAGTGTTTGGCTCATTCCCCTGTTGCTATGGTCCACCTTATGTTGGCCAGGGAGTGATGTCCACCCTCTGCTCATGCAATTATTTTCCCTGCCATCATGAAGCTTCCTCCTCAAGCCTGTAAGCCAAAATAAACCTCTTTTTTTCCCCACAATCTGCTCTTGGTTGGGTGATTTCTACAAGGAATGTAATCTGACTGCAACAGTAAAGTGGTAACAAGAGTGGGGTTGCTGCTGGACACCTGACTGTGTGGCTTTGGCCTTTTGGAGCTGATTTTCAAGAGGAACGTGGAAGGATTTGAAACCTTGGCCTAAGAGACACCTTGCAGTACTGTGAGTGCAGCTTGATGGACTATTTTTGTCAGCATTGAAAGACCTGAATGCAGTAAGAACTATGGAACGTGAAGTTTGGCTTATGAGGGTGAGAAAGAGCTTTCCCTGGACTAGGCTCAAAACAGTTTGTGTGAGAGCCTTGCTGTTATACCTGTGTCCTAAGAACTTGTGCAGGGTTGCTTTGCATAGAAATGGACTGCTATGAGCAGCAGCAGATGGCACAGAAGTGAAATCTTTGGGCTGAAACTTCTGCCCTTCAGCTGCAATTATATGAGAGATTACAACCTTTGAAATTGGGCCAGCTGACCTACACTGAGGCAACAGGAAGAATGTAGACTCTTTGGAAGGGGCCTGAGAGCTTAAGGAGTGTCTTGTTCTTCAAAGTCTGCTTTATTCCCCCTTACATTAACAAATTGGCACCCTACCTGGTATTCTGGAGTATAAGACATGCAGGAAAGAGAGGTTCATTGAGTTTGCAACACAGTCTTGTGTTCTGGAAATGGCCATGGGCAGCGTGAAGCAGGTTTGCTGGATGCCTGCATGGAAACCTGATGGAGCTATAAGGATGAACTGTGGCTTGCAGTGGAGACCCAGCGGAGATGCCGGGACCACAGGATGGCTGCCAAGCAGAACTGCTGGCGAGGATAAAGTTTTCAGGACTGTGAGTAGCCTAGCTAGAGAGACAAAATTGGAACTCCAGATACTTGTTGCTGGTTCGAATTATCGGACTTGGAGACTTGTTATTGACTAGAGTTGTGGGACTTTGAGCTACAGAGTTTGATATTTGCACTGTTTAAGTTTTGTATTGGTTGAATATTTCTTTGCTATGCCCAATGCCATCTTTGCAGTGTAAATGTTTATTCTGTGCCAATATGGGTTTGGGGGGGATTTTTTGGTATTATGGCTCAGTTAAAAGAGCTTAGAGTGTGGGGATATATGCACATCATTGGAACTGATAAAACTAAGGGGACTTTTGAAGTTGGATGAGTGCATTGCACTTTGCATCATGTATGGTTATCAGTTTACGGGGGTCAGGGGCTGAATGTGGTGGTTTGATTCAGGTGTCTCCCATCAACTTAGGTGTTCTGAATGCTAGGTTCCTGACTGATGGAGATTTGGGAACTAACACCTCCTGGAGGCAGTGTATTGTTGGCGGTGGGCTTATGGGTATCATAGCCAGTTTCCCCTTGCCAGTGTTTGACATACTCTCCTGTTACTATTGTCCACCTTATGTTGACCAGGGGGTGATGTCCAGGCTCTGCTCATGCCATCATTTTCCCTGCCATCATGGAGCTTCCCCCTCAAGCCTGTAAGCCAAAATAAACCTCTTTTTTTCCCACAAGCTGCTATTGGTTGGGTGATTTCTACCAGAAATGCGAGCCTGACTGCAACACATGCCTGTATTTCTAATTAAAATACAAACCCATTTTTGTTTCATTATTGTTACTACTATTTTGGTACTGGGGATTGAACCCACAGCCTCATGCATGCTAGGCAGGCACTCTAATACTGAGTTATATCCTAATATCTCAAACTGCTTTTTACTTATTCCTTCTTTTTTAGTTTTATTGTGAAAGAGGATCTCTCATTAAGTTACCCAGGCTGGCCTTCAACTTACTCTGCAGCCCACACAGGCTTTGACCAAGAGGAACTTGAGTTCCTCTTGCTTAACTTCTCAAGAAATTGGTTGGAATTCCATGCCCATACCACTAGGCCATGCTAAAATCCTTATTTTAAATAATCAAGATTTGTTGCAAATTCATAGTTTCCCAGTGTCTCCCAAAGCTTGGATACTTATTTGTGCTATGTTAATGTTGGAGGAATATCAAGATTATTCACTAGGTATACACTTGCTTTTATATACTCATATTAATGTCAGGCGTTAAAAAAGTTTAGGCTGGAACTCAGGATTCTGGTCACTGTAGCTTCACTAGGGAGCTCTTAGTATACACACAAATGTTATAATTGTGTTGCTGGAACGAAACACCAACGAAAAGCAGCTGGTAGGAGGAAAGGGCTATTTTGGCTTATAGTCTCAAGGGGAAGTTTCATGATGGCAAGGGAAAGAATGGCACGAACAGAGGCTAGACATCACCTCCTTGACACAGCAGGTGGAAAACCACAACAGGAGAGTGAGCTGAGCACTGGCAATGGTGAACTGACTAGAATATCCCTAAGCCCACACCCAGTACCACCAGAAAGACTCCATCTCCCAAGTTGCCACCAGCTGGGGACTAAGCATTCAAAACACATGAGCTTATCGGGGACATCTGATTCAAACCACCACAGTACATATTATTATTATTATCAGCATCATCATCATTTTTTTTTTTTTTTTTTTTGGTGGTGGGGATTGAACTCAGTGCCTTACCACTGTTATACTCATGACCCACTGTCAGTCTATTAAAGAGGTAGAATCTTCCTTGGTAGGGAGGACTCAAATAAAGAGATACCATGTCAGAAGAAGACAGAGAGAGAGAGAGAGAGAGAGAGAGAGAGAGAGAGAGACTGAGATTTGCAGGTACCTGTACTATGTTTCAACTAAAATAAAACAAAACAACCTTAAGACCTTGAGTTTGTTTCGGCTGAAAAGAATCCTCACACAACCAGTGCTGGGCTCTGAAAAAAGTCCCTGGCTTACTTGTCCTGTGGTGAACATCAAGAAAATTTGTAGCAAGCTCTAATAAATTCCGAATAATCTTGAAAAGGACTTGGCAGACATCTTTATTTATATTTCAGCCCCTTTGAAGTGAGTTTTCAAAATAACTGGTGTTTACGGATGGAGCCTGTGAAGGTTCCCTCCACGGCTGGGCTGCCCTGGCTTTTCCTTTTTCTTATGAACATGGAAACAGGAAGGGTTGGGGGAGGCTGGGATGACGGAACCTGAGGAAGAGCAGAATCTGTCTGTGCCCAGTGGACTGGGCAGTAAAGGACTGGGCTTCCCTGACTTAAAGTAGTGACAGGCTCAGTTCCTGCTAGGCAGCTATGTCTTAATGAGGAATGCTTGTACCGGTTAGCAACTTCCTGTCAGCAGCGCTTCCTGGGCTCATGCAAGCCCGCAAGATACCAGGGGCTTATCTTGTACTCTGCTCCTTAGTGACTGATAACAAGACTCAGAAATCTATAGATGTAAACAAAAACTTAAAATGAGTCTTATGATAAACATGTGAGACCCTGCAATGCAGATTTCCACATAAGAGAAAAGCAGCAACCTCTTGCAGTGACCTAATACTAACAGTGCAGGCCAACGTCTCTGTGAGGGACTTAGCTCATGTCCTAAATGATGTAAAGAGCTCCAGGCGGCAAACAGGCATGGATTCCGTTCATGCTAGCTGCTGTGTTTCCAAAGGACTCAGGAGGAGGCAAACCAAAAGCACAGACCAGTTAGGCTGTTACTCCATCAATCATCTGAAGAGTACATTGAAGTAGGTCAGGGAGAAGGCAGCAACGTTAGCAATGTCAGCAGACTTTGTAGGATTGAAAAGCAATGTAAGGAAAAGGCAGTCAAAAGGGCTTCAAGATTTGAGGCCAGCAACTCTAAAGATGGCACTGTGGTGAAGATAAGGGGAGAAGCCATGAGTAGGGATGGTTTCAGAGTGGGAAGAAGGGCAGACACATCCAGTCAGACACATTCATTTTCCACATCCACGTGGAGCAGTTGGGAAAGCAGCCGAGGGAGCTGTGGGACAGGAGGCAGAAATGAAGAGTAGTCAGAGCACAGATCGTTGTACTGGATCAGCAATGTCCCCTCCACCGGCACGGCAACCACTGACAATGTCAAAATGTGACCTTATTTGTACAGATCTTTGCAGACTTAAAGATCTTGATATGAAATTATATTCTAGGCTTAGGTGAAAGCCAAGCCTGATGACTTGTTCCTGTATAAGAATGGAGAGGGGACTGGAGATATGGCTTAGTGGTTAAGGTAGTTAACTGAAAAGCTGAACAACCCAGGTTCAATTCCCCAGGGCCCATGTAAGCCAGATGCACAAGATAGTGTACACATCTGGTGTCTGCAGCGGCTGAAGGCCCTGGCATGCCCATTCATTCTCTCTCCCTCTTTTTTCTCTCTCAAGTAAATAAATTATATAAAATAAAATTATATATTTTATAATATATAATTCTATATAAATAAATTATATAAAAAGACATATATATATATATACATATATGTATATGTGTCTTTTTTTTTTTTAAGAATGGAGAGGGATATTTGAGGCAGAAATTCAGAGAAGTCCAGGTGAAGATGGAGATTTCACAGATGTTGCCTCAGGCCACCAGGAGCTAACGAGATGAGGCAGGATTCTTTCCTAGAGCTTTATTCCAGATTTCTGGCCCCAGAACTAAGAGGGGATAAATTCCTGTGACTTAAAGCCCAGTGGTCACCATAGGAAACTAAAAGAATGCTTTCCATGGTATCACTAAGAAAAGTAAAGTATAGAAAAAGAGGAAGCTGGAGGATGGAATTCTGGAACGTTCCCATACTTAAATGTTGGGGAAATGCCTAGTAAGGTAGAAGCGAGAACAGAGAATCATGCTTCAAATACCTAGTGATGAAAACATGATAGAGAGCTATGGTGGTCTGAATGCAATCCCCCCCCCCCCACAGGCTCACGTGTTTGAACATTCAGTCTCCAGCAAAGTGGGGCTATTTGGGAAGGTTGCAGAACCTTTAGGAGGTATGGTCTTTCTGGATAAAGTATGTCACTAGGGGTGGGCCTTGAGGGGATACAACCGGCTCCATTTGCTATTCTTTCTCTCTCCTTCCTCCTTGCCAATGTGATGATGTGATGCTGGTTTTCTTCTCCTACCATGCTTTTCCTCCTATCATGAACTATTCCCTTCAGAATTGTAAGCAGAAATAAACTCTTTCCTTTCCCTAAGCTGCTTCTGATCAGGCGTTTTGTCCTATCAGCAAGAAAGTAACTGATACAGGAGGAGTGTGACCAATTGCATGTAATGTAACTGCTGGGTCATCTATGAAGAGGTTAAGATGGGTTGTGTCTTAGGATAACTGAAGACCTAGGAGCTAATCTGGCTGAGTGGTGTGGAATTCAAGAGGAAGCAGTGGGGAAGATGACGTAGAAGAGGTGAGTACAGACCTGTAGGACTTTTGCTTATAAGGAGGAGGAGGAACCTGAAGGCTGAGTGGACTGGAGAGGATATAGGGGAAGGGGAGGCTTGGTTATATTTCTGGTGTTAGTGATGCCCAAACAAGGGACAAATGCTAATGCAGAGTTTCTAGGAAAATGTCTAGAAACAGTGAGAGGGGATAGGACTTGGTGCATAAAACAAGGTACATCACACTAGGCATGTAGACAGCTGGTCCTGGGCAAGGTGTGCTCTGGTGACAGCTGCTGTCGTCAGGGAAGAGACAGTGAAGGGTCC
Source organism: Dipus sagitta (assembly GCA_036346955.1). Taxonomy (NCBI): domain Eukaryota; kingdom Metazoa; phylum Chordata; class Mammalia; order Rodentia; family Dipodidae; genus Dipus; species Dipus sagitta. The sequence goes on along the minus strand of CM070771.1, from coordinate 123,698,424 downwards.
ACAGAGAGGGTGGGTGGCCTGGGGATGAAGGAGATGCCCAGGGGAGACAGTGCTGCTCAGAAGTGAGCAAGAAGGAATGGGTTGAGACCATCTATAGGTTCTTCAGGTAAATGTTTTTGAATCTGAAGTACAAAGAGGAGCTGTCACATTTTGACTGGGCAGAGCCGTCGTGTGCACCTAAGGACTAAAGAGATGTGGACTATGAGGCGGAGACGGGATGTGCAAACAACAAAGAGAAACATACAGTCAATAATGCAGCCAGAAAATTTCAGCTCAGACAACCTTGGGGCTACTGGATATCATCTTGATAAAAGTACAAGGAAACCAGGTGTGGTGGTGCACGCCTTTAATCCCAGCACTCAGGAGGCCAAGGTAGGAGGATTGCTGTGAGTTTGAGGCCACCCTGACACTACATAGTGAATTCCAGGTCAGCCTGTGCTAGAACTAGACCCTCACCTCAAAGAAAAGAAAAGAAAAAGAAAAAGAAAAAGAAAAATACAAAGATCTGGTTACATGACAAACAGCATGACCCTAAACACTGTGTTGTAAACAATGAAGGAAGAGGCTGTTGAGTTTTCTACCAGCTGCACATCATAATTTTGCAGAGAAGAATTCACCAACCCCCACCACATTCTTCTCAGTGCCGAGGGAAAGGCGACAACGGGCCTGAATTACGCCGAGGAAGAAAACCTGTTCAGAAGCACCCCCATGCTCCAGTTTACAACAGTTAATTAAAGATTTTTCATTCTTCCTGGTGTTCTTTGTGTCACAAGGAATGTGAAACAAAGCAAAGCTTTGTCTTTTCCAACAGCCCAGACATTCGTGTTCAACTTCCTTCTCCTCTCACTTTTGTTTTGAACAATTAGGTAACTTCTTGTGCAGGAAAGTCAGAGGGGAAAAAAAATGAAAATGCTTTATTTGCACCCAAACAGTGACTCAGAAAACCTTTAAAACAACATACATTCTTCTAGTCACTTGTTCAGAGCCATCTGCAGAAACAGAGGTAGACCCCATTTAAGGGGTCAATAAAAATTATTCAGCAAATATTTATTGAGCGCCTATATCTACAAGGCATTGTGCTATATGCTGGAGATACAAACATAAAGAACTTGTTAAAAGTGAATTGTGATATGTGCATGTAAGGGAAGATAGCGATCACTGGAGTGAGCAGGACATTTGAGAAGGTGGCAAGGTCAGAGAAGACATCCTTACGGTAGGAAGAGTGGCCGTGGAGCAAAAGGTAGCATCTCCGAGGAAGTGAACCTGGGAAAGGCAGTAAGAGAGGAGAGAGTTTGGTAGGCTGTAGAGCTCAGGAAGGTAGGTGCTAGTGGTCATGAGGGATCGTAAGTGTGGTAAAACTACACTGAGGAGAACTGGTGGGTAGACTTAAACAAAGATGGATCAAAGGGGTAACAGAGGAGTATCACCAGGGGCTACAGGGACGGGGCAAGTCAATGTTTAATGGTAAGTTAGGGTGTAATGGGTGCACAGATTTAGCTGGGGGAAGATAAAAAGTTCCTGGAGATGAATGTTCTTTTTGCATCACAGCAATATAGATGTAATTAAGAGTCACCAAGTGCCCTTATCAACATGCTTAAAATGGCATATTTGATGTTATATATATTTTGTCACAGTTTTTTTTACAAGTATCACAATGTTTATTGATAGATACAAGTATATAAAATCAGGGCATGAACATGACTTGATAAATTAAGTAGACTTAATTTCAATACTATAATAAGAGGGACCAATTCAAATTCTCACCATTTGTTTCACACCCACAAAAACCACTTCAAGGGCATTAATGATCTCTCAAAACTGATCATAATTTTAAAAATCACCTAAGGATGAGAGAGGAAAGCTGATAGGAGGAGAGGGGGAAAGACAAGGAGAGGGGAGGAAAGGAAAGGAAGGGACAGGAGGGAGGGGAGAAGGGTCTGCTTACTCACTGATGATTGGAAGGAGGAAGCTGAGAGACTCATTCATTGGGATCTCATTCACAAGTAGTAGCTAAAAACATCGATCTCAGGGGTACAGAGAGTAGAATGGGGCCACAGACCTGGGAAGGCTAGGAGAGCATTGGGACAGGCAGAGAGTAGGTTAATGGATGCGTTGAATTGGTCTTTGCCAAACAGGCAATAGTTCAGATGAGAAACAGTGATCTGGAGGAGAGCGATTTTGGTGCTTATGGTTGTCTGGGCAGGCTTCGCTGAGGTGGGCGAGCAGAGAGGGTGGTGGCCTTCTACTGAGGAAGGCAGGCTGAGGAGGGCTCTGTGTGGCTCGCCTCCATCCTGCCCAGGAAGGAGCCTTCCTGCACGTGCAAGTTCTGATGGGGCTGCTGGGGTGAGGTCTGGAGGCAGTGCCCACAAGAAGGGGCCTTAGTTGGTGAGAGGTGATGTCACAAGGCAGTTATGTGGCAGTCTTCTTGTTGGGGTGTTCTGTACTGAGCAGCCTTCCTCCTGGCAGCCCTGTGGCTACTGTGGTGTATTCAGGGCCCATGCATAGGGTCTTAGGCTGCTTTGAGGTGGAAATGTGCATGGGAAATGGCCACCAAGAGCAGAAACAACTTCCGGGGCAAGGCGGGCAAGAAAGAATTAAGGAAAGTCCCACTGCTGGGTGGAGGTCTTCAAATGTGGCCTCAAGTATACTCAAGAAAATGTATTCCAGACACAAGCAGGCCTCAGGATAAACATTTAAGTTAAATGGCCCTTAGATTGGGGTAAAGGGCTGCAAAATAGTTCAGTGTGTAAAGTGTTTGCCACACAAACATGAGGACCTGAGTTTCTAGCTCCTGTATCCATACAAAATGCATGTGGCTACACATCCTAGTGCTGAGGGGGTGGAGGCAGGAGGATGCCTGCAGCTCACTGACCAGCCAGTCCATCCTAATTGGTGAGCTCCATACCAATGAAAAACTGTGTCAGAAGAGAAGTGGATGGCAATACTAAGAATAGTGCCTGAAATTGTCCTCTGGCCTTCATACTCAGGAGCACACATGTGCATGCATATCCGAACTCACAGATATACCCACACACATAAGAACATGCATTACACATGTGCATGTTCAACACACAGGCACACACAAAGTGAAGGCTACTTTTATTGACTCAATTTAAAACAATTACTATATTGTATTTTACAAAACCCAAGGATCTGCATGGCTACGTACACTAAAGTTTTAAAGCACATGTTCTGAAGCATAGGGAAGAAAACATTTCTGTATGAAGTCAACACAATCTTTGTAAAGACCAATAACTTAAATGTCACTCTATCCAATTTCATGTCAATTCTTGCCTGCCTGGGGTGGGGTGGGGGGGTAGGAGCCATTATAAACCCACTTAAAAATAATGACTATACAGTTCTCTCTGTGTACAAATGGAAATCAAGTTCATTTTTGAGAGTGAGGTACAGGGGAATGGTCTGGGAGGAGTCAAGAAGGAAGAGGAATCAGAGGAAGAAGGAAGAGAAAGATGAGGAAGAGGAGTCAGGCAAATTAGGAAACTATGGAGACCAAGATTAAGAAGGAGGAGGAACAAGCAAGGGAAAGAGACAAGTTTCAGGCTTTTCTCCAAGCCGGTACCATGAAAAAGGGCTAGCCAAGTTCTCAGAATATGTCCTTGTCCCATAATGCATAAAGTAATGAGAGTTTCTTTGTTCTCAGTTTCGACTCCAGATAGCCTGCTCTGGCCCTGCAACCTCCTTAAAAGATGGCATGCTCCTGGTGTCCTTAGCTGTCCTCTGTAACTGCCCCTCAACACATTCTCTGGGGTTCTGCCTAGGGTCATCCTCTGTTCCTTATCACATTCTCTTCAACCTCCTCCACACCTCTTCCAAGTCCCACACCCCACATCAAAGCATCTGACACCTAGGATATGTTTCGTGGTGTTTCAAACCCAGAGGATTAATACTGTCCCCAAGTAGATCAATTAACCCATTTTGAATTAAAATTTTGTTGTCTTATAGCACTAGGGATGAAATTCAGGACCTTGTATGTGGTAGACCACTACCTACCACTGAACTCTGCTCTGGATTCATGATTTGATGGAGGTGGTGGGAAAATCAGGAGCTAGGGCCTGGCTAGAGAAGTAGGTTCCTGAGGGCATGCCCTTGAAGCTTGCCAGACTCTGATCTTGCCTGCCACTCACCTGCTTCCACACCAAACCATTTTCTCCTGGAGATGAGGGGTATGTCTTGCTCATCCCATCCCAGTCACTAGTGCCTGGCTACACCCAGTACATGCCGTGCGTAAAAGAGAGGGAAAGAAGGAGCCATGCTGAGAGGTGAGGGAGGCAAAGGGAGAACTGCTGCTCTCTCCAACTAATTTTCACCTCTGCTTTGAGTATGAGTGCCTGGTAATGACCTCTACTGCCCGAAGCTACCTCACTTTAAGTCTAGCCTTGCAGGGGACGATGACAAGCACCCAAAGAGAAGACCACCATGTGACTTAAAGTAGCACTGACAGGAAACTGTCACACCTGGACAAAAGGGTATCAGGAGAGGATGCTGATATGACACACAGGCCAAGAGTACAAACTTATGTTAGGCCGCACCTTCTTATTGACACTAGCAAGTTTTCCTGTCAAGTTAAAACAAGAAGAAAGATGGGCATGGAGTCTCACATCCATAATCTCAGCACTCAGGAGACAGAAGTGGCAGGATTGGTAGTTTGAGGCCAGTTTGGATTACGTAGTGAGAAACTGTTTAAAAAAAAAATCAGGGCTGGAGAGATTGCACAGCGGTTAAGACACTTGTCTGAAAAGCTTAACAACTCAGGTTTGATTCCTCAGTACCCACATAGAACCAGATTCACAAAGTGGCACATATATCTGGAGTTTGTTTGCAGTGGCTAGAGTCTCTGCCTCATGCCTATTTTTTTTCTCTCTCTCCTTACAAATAAATAAATAAAACCCTGAAAACAAAACAAACAACAACAAAACCTCAAAAAAAACAAAGAGTAGATTCTCCTGTCTTACTTGCAGTCTCAAAGCCATGGTTCCTCTGCTGAAATATGCTAAACACCCCACCCCCACCTACAAAAAAGAGTTCCTGTGTCATATTATTTTGTTCTTAACTGACAGCTGCCTATTCTTATATAATCCAGTTTTACAGTTCTGACAGTGGCCCTGGTTTCATCTGTCCATTTTGTAAGTTGTTATGGACAGTGCAGAAGTCACACACTTAAAATAAGTTTTGAATGAAACCGATAAAGAGAAATGGGGCCAAATTTCAGTAAAATAAATAGAAAAAAGTTTCAGCTATCTGTAAAACAGTAGTGTGACAACAGTAACTTACTATATATATTTCAAAATAGGTATGACAGAAGATTTGCAATGCTCCCAAACACAAAAAAATGATAGAGGTTTAAGGAGGCAGATATGCCAATTATTCTGATTTGATTATTACATATCATATATATGTATCAAAATATCACACTAATCTGGGCATGGTAGCACATGTATGTAATCCCAGAAGTAATAACCTGCCTCAAAAACAAAGCTAAACACACAAAAAAACCCATACTGTACATTATAAATACATATAATTATTACATATCAATTGAAATATTTTTAACTTTTTTTTTTTTTTTTTTTTTTGGTTTTTTTGAGGTAGAGTTTCACTCTAGCTCAGGCTGACCTGAAATTCACTATGTAGTTTCAGGATGGCCTCAAGCTCATGATGATCCTCCTACCTCTGTCTCCCGAGTGCTGGGATTAAAGGCGTGCGCCACCACGCCTGGCTTGAAATATTTTTAACTTTAAAGAGGACATTTACATGTCTGACTTAAGGTACTACAAAAATGTGCTATCTTCATGTTATTTTATTTAGAACAACACTGAAATCATGAATTATAGCTAACTAGCTATACCCATAGTTTCAGCAAAAAGAAATTTTTTGAGTCATAGAATGTTAAGGCTCAGGTTGCAAGACACCTTGCATCTTACATTTTGTGTGCCCAAAGGCAGAGGCACATTTCCTGGCTCTTGGGTCATGAATTTACAAAACTTCTCTTGTAGGAAGAGTCAGCCAGGCTGCGCCGTGAGAAAGCCAGGCAACAGCCCCCTCATGACGTACAGAGGGCCGTGCTGTCCTGCGCGCAATGGCCCCTTCATCTACAGCAGTGTCTGGACACACGCTATTGTGGAACTAATTAACTAATTAATTACCACATCAGTGCTGGCCTTGCCCCCTCCAACAGGGGCTGTGTGTAAGAAAGATGAGCCAGGAGTGCACGGGCCTCAATAAGGAGACCTGTATGAGAATTCCCTGGAAAAGAGGACTGCTAAGAGAACAGGAAGTAATTGCAGTTTCCTAGTGGAAACCCAAGCCACATTGGTCTTGGAAAGTTTCTACTTGCCTCTGAAGTTGACTCCACACCTCAATGTAACTCTTCTTTGAAATAAACTATATTAATCAAGGGTTAATGCTAATAAACATTTTAAAGAGTTGAGGTATAGCTCAGTGAAACAGTGCTTGGCTAGCATATACAAGGTGTAAGGTTCAATCCCCAGTGGCACTGAATTTTTTAAAAAAATTTTAAAAAAGGTTCTGAAAATAAAATTGCTGCTTTATGGGGTTATTCTGTGGGCAAGAGTGATGGTGATAGGGTAATGCTGGCAATGTTTCCAGCCTTGAGCTGGAAAGTGAGAGCTTGGCCTATCTCTGTGGTTCCTCAGAAGGACAGAACAGGGAGATAATGTAGATATGATCTCACATCTGCTTGCTTTGCAAATGCACTAAAAGCTTCCTAAGGACATGTCCACCTGCACCCTTCAGGCCTAGTACTCACCAGAGTGGCTGGTCTCCTCGATACTAGAAAGTCTTCACACTCAAAACTACCAAGAATTATTCAGATAGACTGAGGTTTACTCTCTTCATTTTATCAATTTTAAACTTAACTTGTGAGTTAAAATTGAATATTAAGGGCAAAATATATCCTGGCATAATCACTACATAATTCAAAGATCTAATCAGGTATGGTGGTAGCACATGCCAGTAATCCCAGTATTTGGGAGATAGAAGTAAGAGGAACAAGAATTCAAGACCAGTTTCAGCTACTTGAAACCCTGCCTAAAAAGGAAAAAGATCTAGGGTTTGGCAATAATGATTTTGAGGGGAGCTACAAAAATCATTAACTCATCACCAGGGAAAAATCTGAAAAGAAAGGAAACTACCCACCATGGTAGTGTCAGGTATAAAACGGTCACAGAATGAACTTGACCATGGGGTGGCAATGGAAGAAAGCCAGCTCTCTGGAGTCAGAGGTCTTAGGACTAAGTTCAAGCAATTCCACCTGCAAGCTCAGTTACGTTGGGCAAGTCCAAGTTTATTCATGCATTTGTCAAACCTACTGAGTGACAATATAAATGCATTCAAAGCTGCTGGGCTCACCTTAGACACTAGAGGGAAATGTGCTTTATCAACCAGAAAAAAAGCTAAAGTAACGTAAACGTTGCTTGTTGCTGTGATTGGAACAACTTTGCTTTTGCAGTTTTTTATTGCCACTTTGCTCACAGGTAATTGTGTTTCAGTTTTGTAATTTCCAAGGATGCTGCCACCCCACCCAGTAGCAATCAAAGCTTTGATTTTGGGGCAGGGGAGGGGTTGAGGTAGGGGAGGGACAAGGTGAGTTATCTGACCTCCATATGGCCACTCTGAATTTTGCTCTTTACTTTCTTCTCAGTTTTACAAGTCTTTAATTCTGCCAAAGGACATTCCCACTGACTGAACCCCTCTCTCCAGCATACTTGTCTTCTCTTGTCCGGGATAAAGACTAGAAGAAAACTATGCAAAGCTTCTCTGTTCTGAAAAGTCCAAATTTCTTTGTGAAAAGGGATCCTCTTCCTCTCTCAGCACAGAGAACACAGAACAGTTTCATGTCGTAAGATGAGGAAACAGGGTGTAAGTCTGTTCCAGTCAAAATTTCTTCATCTCCATGAGAAGGAGTGAGTCCAGGACAGCTGCCTGGACAGCGATTACACTTGCCTTCTGAGAAGCTTGTTCAAGAGTTTTTTTTTTTTTTTTTTTCTGATTCAGGAAGTGATGAAATTAATCTAACGTGAATTGAGAAGCTGTCATGTGCACCATCCACTTCTGGTCTGAGTAGGGACACCCAGGCAGGGTGGGAAGAGAAAGCAAAGCTTGGGGAAGTAGGTTGTGGGGAAAGGGAAGAAGAAAACTAATGCAAACAGTAGAAAAGTCCCAACTCTGTCCCTCACACTGTTCCCTAATTCTGAGGTTAGACTTAACAAATGGACTCATGTTCAGTGCTGGTAACCAACCACTGCCGTACAGGATAACTGTACCCACTGAGAACGTGCGTTGTTCCACTCTTGACCCTGTGGATAAATCTTACAGAAGAAAGCAAGCCTACTACTGTTTACTTAGAGCTCATGTGCCCAGTGGATTTATCTAACTCCCTTGCTTATCCCAAATTTTTCTCTTTACCTAATAAACTGGAGGAAATGTAGGGGAAAGAGATTAATTAAGTATATTTACACCAGCTTTTGGCCTGGGCCAGCCTTATTATTTACTCTTCTCATGTTATTCACTAGAGAAACAGATGAGTAGCAGATGATAGAGAAGAAAAGGTAAAAACTTAAAGATGGCTGTATTCTTGCGGAGGCTTTCAGGAAGGCACGGGAAAGAGGAGGCAGCCTACTGGCTGGTACCACCATAAAAGGAACTGAAACAAATGTTTAGATTTGTATGTGAGTTGGACTGAAAATTGGTAGCAGAGTAAGCTAGAAAGGGGCTCTAAGGGAGGGAAGAGAGGGGAGGACTTAAGAGGAAGGTATTGTATATATGTGAGTAGACAAACAGTTTACCAGGGGTGCAATGGCCTAAGTGAGTTCAGGAGTAAAGGAAGGGTGAGAGGATGGTTAATCAAAATTTAAGATGCTTTAATAAGCTCTATGGAAACTTACTTCTTTGGATAATGGCACACCTAGAAGCTATAGATTGTCAGTAGAAAAATTTCAGTGCCAAGAATGGGATACCTTCCAGTGAGTTATTGGCCAGGGAGGTCCCTGATGCCCCCAAGACATTACAGACCATTGCCGAGGCTCTTGTTTTCCCACCAGAATTAGATGGTAAGACCCTATTGCTGAAGACTACACATGTTTGGGCTGCACAGTCACTGAGAAATCAAGCTGTAGCTGAGCTGCAAACCTCCTCCCTGAATGCAGTCATATAGGAGACAGAAGTCACCAGTGGAGATAAACAACAGAGGACACTGTAAGCCTTAAGTCTAGCCAGCCAGGCCAGATGTGCCAACTGGAGCAATCGTGGCATGTCTGTTATGGGGAAAACCAACCATTCTCTAATTGGACTGGAGGCCCACTCCATGGGAGGAAATACTTGCGTGGTACTGAAAATCTAGTCAGATGCCTATGGCAGGGGAAGTCATGAGCTCTAGGTGAGTAACACCTGCTGTTGTCTGGCTAAATGCATATATTATGCTCACCAAGGTGCCCTGAAAGCACTTTTCTTAATGTTCATACTCGTATATTAATGCTACTCTCACTTCTGATTAGAGAAGCTTCTCTTTTCAGATGGCAGTGACTACTGGATGACTCAAAAGTCACAATAGTGCTGAGAAGTAGTGACAATGGAGTGTTCAGCACTGAAACATCTCTATCATGCCCTCCAAGGCTGAGGATCCATTGTGGAAGAGGTGGCAGAAAGAATGTAAGAGCCAAAGGAAGGGTAGAACTCCTTATAATGCAATCTTCCACACACAAAATGGCCTGGATATCCATGACCTTGCAGTGCCTAGCAATACCTGCACAAGACCATCATAAGAGGAGGAAAAGATGATGACATCAAAATAAAAGAGAGACTAATTGAGAGGGGGAGGGGATATGGTGGAGGGTGGATTTTTGAGGGGGAAAGTGGTGGAGGGGAGGGAATTACCATGGTTTATTGTCTATAATTATGGAAGCTGTCAATTAAAAAGTTTTAAAAAAAGGAACTCAAGGCATTACAGTGGGGTGATGCATCAGGTACTGTTAACAGAAACTGGATGGGTGAGGGATGTGATTTCAGATTGTTGCCAGGGGTAAAGCTCCTTCCTAAATTATAGGTATGGTAGAAGGAAAAGATAAGCAAATGAACCAATAAAGGGTGGGTCAACAGGTGGTCTCACCAGTGCTACCTACGAGAAGCTGAGAGAGTCTGGGTAAAGTCTCTATCTTGAACAAACATGAATGAACTCGAAAGGAGTTAGGGTTTGTCTGTGAAGAAAATGAATTTTGACTGGGGTGTATCTCAGTGGCAGGACACAAAATTAACCTATAAGAAGCCCTGGAACCAATCTTGGAAGGAAGAAAGAAAGGGAGGGAGGAGGGAGGGAAGGAGGGAAGGAGGGAGGATTGATTCTGTGCTGAGTCTACATGCTCAGTGTCTCCTTGGCTGCTACTTATTATGACACTGAATGGTGTCACACTTACCTAGATGGTCCCTAGTTCTACCTGTGTATGACTGCTAGAAAAGACACCTCGGGACAGGCAGACAAGAGCTCACCTAACATGAGCTGGCTGTGGTTACCTAGTTTGCATGGAAACCGTGGAGGTGGCTTGATTGCCTCTAGACCCTCCTGTCACCAAGGAGCCTCAGACCCATCACAGTGGAGTCCTCTGAGGCTGCCCAGTACCCATTTGACAGGCAGTCAGAGCCAGGAGCTGTTGGCATCTTGTTTGCAAGTTACAAGGTTTAGAAAAGTCAGAAGAAGCTACCCTTCGTAGTAATAAAACTAATTTACACATTTAAGTGCAGCCTCACCCCCCCCCACAGGGACTGACTGTGGCCCTCATGATCCCACAGTGAATACCATAACCCCACCAAGCAGAGCCCCCAGGGAAATGGGAGCAGGGGTGAGGGGATAAAAGAGTATAACCTGTTATAATATATTAAATTAAAATTTAAAAATGTAGCCTCACATGGTCCCCCCCAAAACCCCACAGGGACTGACTGTGGCCCTCATGACCCAACAGTGAATACCATAACCCCACTGAGGAGGTCCCCCCAGGGTAATGGGGCCAGGGGTGAGGGGATAAAAGAGTATAACCTGTTATAATAAATATATAAAATTTAATTAAATTTTAAAAAGTGTAGCCTCAGAGGCTCTGAGGTGGACCTCAAAAACTATGACTATAGCCGGGCATGGTGGCACACGCCTTTAATCCCAGCACTTGGGAGGCAGAGGTAGGAGGATTGCCATGAGTTCGAGGCTACTCTGAGACTACATAGTGAATTCCAGGTCACTCTGAGCTCAAATGAAAGCCTACCTTGAAAAAAAAAAAAAAAAAGCTATGACTATAACAAGATGATATTTTATCAAATAAGATATGCAAAATCAAATACAGAACACCCACACGACAAAAGAAAGCCATCCTTTGGGTCCAGCACACACCCTAGAGTGTGTAATGTGTGCCTTGTGGACCTGTGGAAACACTCAGGAAGGCTGGAAAAGTAAGTTCACTGAGACCTCTGGGCTTCAAGTGTCACTTTCCCATATTCTGCTCCTATGTGACAAACCTCTACCACAGTCCTAAAAATCTCTCATCCAACAGGAGGTCCAACCATCAGCTACCACCCACGTAGAGGGCCTCATTATCTGTGTCAAACGTGACACAAGTCTATCAGACTTCTGCTTTCTCCACTTCCTGTCCTGCTATTCACATGGGATCCACAGCTGCACCCAGCTGGTTGCTTTTACTGCAGAGCAAGCAGTCTACAAACTGTGGTCCTGACCCTCTGCAGCCCCATGGAGCCATTCTGGAGCCAGGGACAGTCAGAGTTAAGAACAGGGCTAGGGGGGCTGGAGAGATGGCTTAGCAGTTAAGACACTTGCCTGCAAAGTCTAAGGACCCATGTTCTACTCTCCAGATCCCACGTTAGCCAGATGCACAGTGACGCAAGCGCAAGCACAGGTCACACATGCCCATTATGCGGCGGAAGTGTCTGGAGTTTGATTTCAGTGGCTGAGGCCCTGGCATGCCAATTCTCTCTCTCTCTCTCTCTCTGTGTGTGTGTTTCTAAAAATAAAATAAAATTAAGAACAGGGATAGGAAGGCAGGCTCCCTTTCCTTCCCCTCCACCCCATCACTGTAATTTAGATTCTTTCTGATTCAGACCATATTTGTATCTCCTATGCAGCATGAAGAACCTGGTAGAGCCAGCCAAGCTCCAGATGATGAAACGAAGCCTGAATAGGCGACTTCCCTACACACCTTTACTGGTAGGGATTGCCCTCTCTCAGTTGTGACCCAACATCCTCCAACAGACTCTGAGGTGCTTTTGTCCACGGGTGTGCATTTGACCCTCAACATCTCAAAGTAGGAATGGCCATTCCTGGTGTTTAAGGAGACAAGCACAGAAGCAAAGGACTTCCTGCAAGGGGTACAGCCACCCCGCGGCAGAGCCAGAACAGAAAGGTGAGCTTCGTCCCTCACACTCAGCTGCGGTCAGTGCTCCCTCCCAGCTGACCTGAACTTCTTTCCCTGCGTTCTCACTTATTCCTGTGATCTTATCTTTCCAAGAAGGCCTTACTGATTTCCAACCAAAAGAGGGGCCGGGGAAGAAAGAGACGAGTGTTTCCTAAGATGTCTATAAATCGCCATGGTATACATCTTGTGTTGCACGGCATGAGCCAACCACGGCCAATACCGAAGACCAAAACAAGCAAATTACTGATTATGACTAACCGACCCAATGAACTCTTAGCTGGCATCATTCAAAGGCGCATTTCCTTGCAACATCAAGGTCGTTACTTGGATTCTGTGTAATTGGCCTCTGGTCTTAAATACATCAGGAAAAATGTGATTCCAAAATAAATAGGCCACTCCTCAGCAGGACTAGAAACATTGCACAAAAATACTTCTCAGAACCGAGTGAAAAGAGGAAGAGCAGAAAAGGAACATAGTTCTCTTTTTCAAGACTTTAAAAGTCATAACCTACAACATAGGCACATTTTAAGACTCATACTCTACCGATTTAGCTAACGGGTTCATAGTCACATTTCAAAAGCTGCCATTTAGGCCCTATGCAATCAGCACTCCAAAATGCTGAGCAAGTGCCCCGTCTAGCTACGGTGGGATAAAATATAGGATATTGAAGAAGCTGATTTGACATACAGAAGATGCTTTCCAGGCAAATCTAAACACATGCACACACATCCCATTCATGTTAAATTCCCCCTCCTTAACATGGCAGTTTCATGCTGAGTGGCACACTCCCGGGCACACTGAGATTCCGCACACCTCACCTGCGCAGAGAAGTCTATGAGCTTCGGGAGCAGCACCTTGCCGCCTTCTTCGCTCTTGAGGAAATCCAGCAAACTCCCTGTGGGCAGAGGAGGACAAATTAGCACAGTTCAAGCACATGAGCAAAAAGTCCGAACAAAGGGCTGGAGATGCAGCTTAGGGGGAGAGTACCCTTAGCAGACACTGGGCTAGGCTTGCTTAAAACATGTATGCAGCAAAGGCACAACCTTAGCAGATGCCAGAGGTGCTAAAAGAGACGCTGTACCTCCCTAAACACAGAGTGCCAACAGACGTCTCTCCTACTTCCTGTGGCTTCGTCTCTGTGAGGCTTGCTTTTCTACTGGAACTTCAAGTACAGCCTCACAGGTAGTCTCGGTTCAGTCACTTACTCTGATCAAGTCTGTAAGGTGAGTAGGGTAACTCACGGCTCTTATGGTGATGCATGCAGAGGACAGATTTAAGGCACACTGCGTGGAGTTGGCGGGCAGTAAGTACTAATAGCATTACATCACATTATCCATGTTATACCATCTTATCCGTGACACAGAATAAATAGTACTTGGTAATGGACCACTGAAGGGAGAAGCTGAATGCACTGAGAACAGATTAGTAGATGGTAAGTGGTCAATGAGCCCTAGCTATCATCTAGCCCTGAGTTGTAGTAACCCAAGCCATGGGGAGAGTTTCATAGCCATGATGCACATATATGTGTGTATGTGCGTGGTTGTGTACGTGAAGGTATGTGGGGAGGCCAGAGGATTATCTCAGGTGTGGTTCCTCAGGAACATTGTACCTTTTTTTAAAAACAGAGTCTCTCATTGTCATGGAGTTTGCCAATTAGGCTAGAATGGATGGCCAGGGAGTCCCATAGACCCTCCTGTCCTGCCTCCCCAGCACTGGGATTACAAGCACACTGCCATGCTTGGAGTTTATTTTTTGTTGCTGTTTTTGAGGTAGGGTCTCACTCTAGCCCAGGCTGACCTGGAATTCACTATGAAGTCTCAGGGTGGCCTCAAATTTACGGCAATCCTCCTACCTCTGCCTCCCGAGTGCTGGGATTAAAGGCGTGCACCACCACGCCCGGCCATGCTTGGCATTTTTATGTGAGTTCTAGGGACTAAACTCAGGTCCCCATGCTCACAAGACAAGCATTTTGTTAACTAAGTTATCACCACAGCCCTTTATTTTTAAAATATATTTATTTATTTACTTATTTGAGAGAGAGAGAGAGAGAGAGAGACAGAGAGCATGCACCCCAGGGCCTCTAGCTACTGCAAATAAACTCCAGATGCATGTACCACCTTGTGCACCTGGCTTTACATGGGTACTGGGGAATTGAACCTTATTTTGTTTTTTATTTTTTTATTTTTTATTTTTTTTGCTTTTTCTAGGTAGCGTTTCACTCTAGTCCAGGCTGACCTGGAATTCACTATGTAGTCTCAGGGTGGCCCCAAACTCATGGTGATCCTCCTACCTCTGCCTCCCAAGTACTGGGATTAAAAGGCGTGCGCTACCATGCTGGCTTATTTTATATTTTTAACAATGTGTGTGGGGCTGAGGACAAAATTGAGTGCTCATCTAACATGAGGAAAGCCATGGGTTTAATATCCAGCCTTAAAAAAAAACAACAGAAAATAGTAACAAGCGTCCTTTTTTGAAAGAATTTTGAGTGATTATTATCCTGAAATATTAATAAACATTAAGTAAGAAAATGTAATATTCATCAAATATTCATATTTCTAACATACTGACTGTGAAGCCTGGGCCTATAGCTCAGTGGCAGAATGCTTGTCTATTATTGTGAGCACTTGTGTTTGATCCTTAGCCTTACCAAAAAGAAAAAAATGACTAACCTTTTGGCTGTAACCTCAATTTTAATCTCCATTATGCATGGCATAATTATTAATTTGGAATTCTTGCTCATGTTGCCTTCTTCCCTCCATTCATACTTCCAAAGACATTTAAAGATCATGTGACAGTTTTTAAGGATCTCTACCAAATTGGAAGTTATAAAAAACCAGGATTGCCAGGCATGGTGGCCCACGCCTTTAATCCCAGCATTTGGGAGGCAGAGGTGAGAGGATCGCCATGAGTTCGAGGCCACCCTGAGACTACATAGTGAATTCCAGGTCAGCCTGGGCTAGAGTGAGACCCTACCTTGAACCCCGCCCCACCCCCCCAAAAAAAAAGAAAAAAAGAAAGAAAAACAGGATGGCCAGGCATGGTGGTGCATGTCTTTAATCCCAGAATTTGGGAGGCAGAGGTAGAAGGATTGCTGTGAGTTCGAGGCCACCCTGAGGCTACATTGTGAATTCCATGTTAGCCTGGGCTAGAGTAATACCCTACCTAAAAAAAAGAAAAAATATTCCAGGCGTGGTGGCACATGCCTTAATCCCAGCATTAGAGAGGCAGAGGTAGGACTGCTGTGAGTTTGAGGCCACCCTGAGACTACATAGGGAATTCCAGGTCAGCCTGGGCTAAAGTGAGACCCTACCTCAAAAAAGCGAAAAGAAAAAATAAATAAATAAATAAAAAGCAGAATGGTGATTCAAAGCCCTTAGCTGAAGGTGCTATCAACAGAAGGAAAGATGGCTACAGAATCTCTTCTTTGGTAATTCTATGATACATAGGAACTTAATCCCATGGGTTTTAAAATATCAACCATTTTTGTATGCTAGGCCAGCACTCTGCTACTGAGCCACATCCTCAGGACCTTTATTAACATTTTAAAGTGACACCCTAAACTTTTAGATAATGCTAACAACAAAAAAGTTGTTTTAGAAGTTTGAATACTTACATTTAACAAAATCTTCTATGAAACAAAAATATCCTCTGTCCATGTTCATTTATTTGACAATTATTTATTGGGGTCTCTTAGGTTACAGATATGATCCTTGGGCGAAAGGCATATGCAGGCCAATACAGAGAAAAGTATAAGGCTATATTAGTTTTAAACATGGCTCACTTGTGATAAATATGCTAATGAAAATGCTTTGTTTTCTTCTATTTTTTTGGGGGGGGGGTTCAGTAGTAATCGTGCTGCTTTATGACGAAAATTACTTGAATATTCCCTGAACACTTCAACACTCTGGTTATGGGATATTCTGCCTATTGAGACCTGGGCACAGGGTGCCACTCACCCTTGGCCATGTATTCAGTGATGATGTAAATGGGCTCCTCCTTGGTGACCACGGCGTAGAGCCGCACCAGCTTGTCATGCTGCAGGGTCTTCATGAGGTTGGCCTCTTCAAGGAACGCCTGCACAGACATGGTGCCAGGCTTCAGGGTCTTCACAGCCACCTTGGTGCTATTGTTATAGTAACCTGTGCAGGAGAAAGGAAGCAGGGCACTGTGGGTCAGCAGAGTATTCAGAAACTATGCTCTGTAGATGCAAAGTTAGAAAGTAACTTAGGTATAGATAGAGGCAGCCCAAGATAAAACACCCCATGGTATTAAAACTAGGGGAGGCTGAGCGGAGAATACATGGGAATTCTTTGTATTTTCTTCACAGAAATCCAAAATTACTGCAAAATCAGAGGTTTTGTAAAAGAATAGTAAAGAAAATTATATATGTACTCTACCAGAGGACTAATATATTCCCCTAGTTAACATGAAAGAATGAATGTAAGAGACAGTATGACAGAAAATATGCCAAAACACACAAATGCCAGTTGTCTCTAATGGAGCAATTATGGCCAATTTTAATTTTGCTATCCTTAATTTTAACTATTTACCAAATTCTATAAAATAGATAGATAGATAGATAGATAGATAGATAGATAGATAGATGATAGATAGATAGATTTTGACTGGGTCTCACTGTAGCACAGGCTGGCTTCGAACTGGCATGATACCTGTGTCTATCCCCTAACTTTTGGGATTATAGGTGTGTCACCATGCCTGGCTTATATTACTTTTATGATCAGAAAAGAAGTTAGCCAGACATGGTAATGTACGCCTTTAATCCCAGCACTCAGGAGGCTGAGGTAGGAAGATCACTGTGAGTTCAACGCCAGCCTGGATGTACAGAGTGAATTCTGGCCTGGGCTAGAGTGAGATTCTGCCTCTAAAAAAAGGTGCTCATTTATAAGTGTAACTTATGTATGCAAACGTTAAAGTTCAATGTGATAGAGTGAAGCAGATACTTAGGAAATACAGATTTCCCAAAGTTTTCAGGCAACTTCGATGAGAAAGGGTCTGGTGCCGAAAGGACAGGGACCATCTCTCCCCACACAGAAGCTGCAGGGTACGAGGAGGAGGAAAGAAACTTCAGGAAAGACACTAATCCATTTACTTCTGAATTCCCCATGCCTTCCAGGCCACATAACACCTGCTCGATTCATCTTGGCACAGCTAACAGACACTCTAGGAATCCTCAATCTTGATCATAGTTCCCTCAAGGCACCACTTTTTCAGAAGCTGCCTCATGAAGTACTTAATTTGAATTTGGACTTTCCCTTGGAAAAGCCTGTTCTCAGTGGTCTGGCAAGCAGAAGTGTAAGAAGCGTGTTCTCCTTTCCCCTGTTTTCACACTTCTCTTAGAAGCGCAAAAAGGACCTCTCTGGGGCTTACTGCCATTGGCCTGGCCTGCTTTTGATGTGTTTGTCTCAGAAGATGGATGTGGGAGTGAATGGCCCCTTCTGTCAGTCACCATGTCATCTGTATGTGAGCAGCAGGCAGGGATGGCTAGAAGCGTGCTCAAACAGTAAGGGGTAGATTTTGGAGTGACTTCTACTTATTCTTCCTCATTTCTATATTTATTCAATTTTTCAATTTGTTAATGAGTATGCATGTATGTATCCTTTTTCTCCTCTAAATTACTTTTCTTAGCTGGACGTGGTGCACACGCCTTTAATCCCAGCACTTGGGAGGCAGAGGTAGGAGGATCCCATGAGTTTGAGGCCACCCTGAGACTACATAGTGAATTCCAGGTCAGCCTGGGCTAGAGTGAGACCCTACCTCAGAAAGAAAGAAAAAAAAAAAACTAAAATACTTTTCTTTTTTTATTTTAGAGAGAGAGAGAGAGAATTGGCATGCCAGGGCCCCAGTCAAACTCCAGATGCTTGCAACATCTAGTGGGCATATATGACTGTGTGTCTGCCTCACCTCTGTGTGTCTGGCTTACATGGGATCTGGAGAGTAGAACATGCGTCCTTAGGCTTTACAGGCAAGCATACTAACTACTAAGCCATCTCTCCAGCCCTGAATGTATCTTTTCATAAAGACATTTTTCAAGTGAGAAATTAAAAAGTATGAGTTGCTAATTAGTCCCTTCTGGCTAATGATTTTTCTTCTAGCCAATAAGAATGATTTTTCAGGCTATGGATATAACCCAGTTGTAGAATGCTTGCCTATCATTTGTGAGGGCCTGGGTTCCATCCCCACTGCAAAGAAAAAGGATAATTTCTCTATGAAAATGTTTCCTTTTAAGAATTATTTATTTATTTGCAAACAGAGTGAGACACACACACACACACACACACACACAAAGAGAGAGAGAGAGAGAGAGAGAGAGAGAGAGAGAGAATGGGCACATCAGAGTCTCCAGCTACTGCAAATTAACTCCAGATGTATGTGCCACCTTATGAATCTGGCTTTACATGGGTAATGGGGAATTGAACCCAGGTCATCAGGCTTTGCAGGCAAGAGCCTTAACCACTGAACCATTTCTCCAGCTCAGATGCATCCCTTTTTTCACACTTTGTAGCATAATAAAATTAGAAGCAGATTGTAATGCTATATAGAAAGATAAAAAATATAGTAGGAAATAAGTTTTTGGACATTTGGAGAAACGGTAATAGAAAAATGATAAAAAAATGTCTCAGGTCTTTCTGAAAAGCTAAAACCTAGACAAAGCCACAGAATCGTGAAGTTATTACGTTGATTTGCCACTGAAATGCACAATCACAAGAAATATGACCTTTTCTATGCAGCTTAGGAGCAGTTTTAAAGTAACTTTCATTAACAAAAGCCCTTCAAATTCTTCAAATTACATTTGAATCATCAACGTTTTCTTAACTTCTAAGTAGGTCCTCAGCTATGTGAGTATATTGGTGACCAAGCATAGCAACCAAACATACTCTCTGTGATATGTGCAACTGATAAAGTACCGGTTTCTTGAATCTCTGAATAATTCCCGTAAATCCATAAGTAAACAGCAAATCAGGTAAGGCTTGGATAGACATTTAAAGAACAGAAATTCCAGTGGACTCAGACATACAGAGGATCCAAATCTTTTAGTAGTTAGATAAATGCAAATGAAGACAAAAGGAGAAACAAGCCCAGCCAACAAAATTAAAATCTGACGACATCAAGTGCTGTTAGTGGTTAGGAGGGAGCTCCCCTCTCCCCCCCTCCCCGCACCAGGCCCTCCTTGTCTGTGTGCTTCTCTGAGCACCAGTGAAGTCCAATTTCACTGTGCAGCAAAACCCCAAGGGGTTCACAAGGGATGACAACAGCCACCGTCCACAGGCCCATCAAGGCTGGGCTGCTCTAGACCACACTGTAGGTACACATCTGCTGTTTAGGAAAGGGGACATTGTACGTTGCTACTCACCACCTAACCTCCAGTCAACACTTAGGAAAGTAAACTCACAGCACACAGTAGAGCTGAAGACTCAGGCATCCCTATGGAATCCATGGAGGACTGGTCCTAGGATACCTGACCATGTCTGTTGTATAAAATGTCATGGCATATGCATCAACCCACGCACATCCTCTGATACTGCAAATCAACTCTTGATGACTTACGGTACCTAGTCAAATGTTAATGCTGTAGACAGAGGTGTTAGACTATATTGTTTAGGGAATAATGACAGAGAACAGAGCCTGTAACTATTCAATGCACAGACAATTCATCCCCAGATATTTTCCATTCAAGATTGGTTGAGTTCACAGACATGTAGAGACTACTATACCTTAAGATACAAAAATCAGTCTGGAGGGACGGCTTAGCAGTTGAGGCACTTGTCTGAGAAGCCAAAGGACTCAGATTTGATTACCCCATGACCCACATAAGCCAGATTCACAAGGTGGCACATGTGTCTGGAGTTCCTTTGCAGTGGCTGGAGGCCCTAGCATGCCCATTCTCTCTCTCTCTCTCTCTCTCTCTCTCTCTCTCTCTCTCTCTCAAATAAATAAATAAAATATTTTTTAAAAAATCCAATGAATCCACTGCTAGTCACCCTTAAAAAAAAACTCATACAATCTTGTGCCACCCTGAAATACAGAGTGAATTCCAGGTCAGCCTATAGGAAAACCTACCTCAAAAATCCGAAAAGAAAAAGAAAAAGAAATAAAAACAACTAGGTGTTGAGCAAGGTAGCTATAATTCTTGAGCAACAGAAGGATTACTGTGAGTTCAACTGTAGCCTGGGCTATATAATGAGTTCTAGGGGAGCCAGGGCTATAACACTATCTCAAAAACAAACCAAACAAACCTCAAAATAAAATTTGAAAACAAAACTTTTGATGTCAATATCCTAATAGTGATATTTTGCTACAATTTCATAACACCTTATCACTGGGGCAAACTTGATAAATGGTACCAGAGATCTCACTGTATTACTTATTTTATATTTATGTCATCTTTCTTGAAATATAACTCCTGCATTTCAAGAAAATATTTACCTATTTAATTAATCAATTTTTAATGCATTCAGGATTTTGCAGCTATCATCACTGTGAACCTTAGAACATTCCCAGCATCCCAAAAGGAAATCCCATCTTCGTAAGCAATCACTTCCTCTGTGCTTTCAAGTCCTCTAAGCAATTAGTCATCTGCTTCGGCCTCTGCAAGTTTACTTCTGAGAAGCTCTTCAAAATGAATGGCATAGCCCGTGTGGTGGCGCACGCCTTTAATTCCAGCACCTGAGAGGCTGAGGTAGGAGGATCGCTGTGAGTTTGAGGACAGCCTGTGAATAGTGAATTCCAGGTCAGTCGAGTACAAGAGAATCACCATGGAAACATTTGGCAGGCTTCCTCAAAATCAAAGTAAAAAGAGGACCAATGAAAACATGCCTCTGCCTCTTTACCCCTCTGCCCCCCCCCCCCCCAGCAGTGCCTAGGGGCTCTGGTGCTACCCACAAAGGCACAGGCTGAGCCAAATCATGGAAAATGTCAGGAAAAAACCCTAAATTGTAGGACATTCTAAAAAACAACTGCTCTGTGTTTGGTAAAATGTGTTGTCATGAAAGATAAACCATGGAAAATTTCCAAATTAAGGGAGATTAAAGATGTGTAAAATGCAAATATGTAAGCTTTGGTTGGGGAAAATAGTTACAAAAGTATTATTGGGGGGAAGTTAACATGAATTCTGTGCTGGATAGCCACATGTGTGGAAGTTGAACTTCCTGAATGGGATCGTTGGTATTGCATAGATGAGGACCCTGGGCCGACGAAACACACTGAGATTACTCTCCAGTAGTTTAGCAGCCAACTGTGTGTGCACACACATCTGTGATAAAGCGCACACAGCAAAGTGTGTATGCCACTTATTCTTGTTCCTAGTCTATGAATTTGGAGTGATAAAAAGTAAGAAATAAATAGCATTAACATCTGTGGAGGGAAGAAGTTGGATTGGTACAAAGCGATGATTACACAACACTCTGTATTTGACAGAAAGAGGGAGAGAGAAAGAGAACGGGCATGCCAGGGCCTCCAGTCACTGCAAACAAACTCCAGATGCATGTGCCACCTCGTGCATCTGGCTAACGTGGGTCCTGGGGAATCGAGCCTCGAACCAGGGTCCTTAGGCTTCACAGGCAAGCGCTTAACCGCTAAACCATCTCTCTAGCCCAGATTTTTTTCTTTTAAACAATGAAAAGTTTTGTAGTTCCTGAAAAAGTTGTGCACAGACTAACCAGTTTACACTCCTAGTATATACAAAACAAAGAGAAATGAAAACAGGTCCACACAATAACTGGTAGGAACATTCATAGAGGCATTGTTCATAAGAGCCAAAATGTGTCAACAACCCAATGCCCACCAACAGAGGAATGGATAAACACATGGAGTGTACTCGTTCAAGGAAATATCCCTCAATGATGGGAAAGAATGAACATCTGCTGCATGCTAGAGCACACATACAACAAGCATTATGCTAAGTGAACTAAGCTAAATGAAAAGAACAGTTGACTACTGTATGACTTCATTTACATACGGCACCTGGAGGAGGCGAATTTACAGAGACACAAAATGCAGTGGTTGCCAGGAGCTGATGAGAGGGAGGACGGGAGGTTACTGGTTAATGGGTTTAATGTTTGCTGTTGAGGTGAAAGAAAATATTTTGCAACCAGACAGAGGTGGTTATACAACCTGTGAATGTACTAAATGCCACTTAATTGTTCACTTTAACAGGACTAATTTTTCTTTAAAAATTTTTTTGTTTATTTTTATTTATTTATTTGAGAGCGACAGAGAGAGAGAGAGAGAGAGAGAGAGAGAGAGAGAGAGAATGAGCGCGCCAGGGCCTCCAGCCACTGCAAACGAACTCCAGATGCGTGCGCCCCCTTGTGCATCTGGCTAACGTGGGTCCTGGGGAATCGAGCCTCGAACCAGGGTCCTTAGGCTTCACAGGCAAGCGCTTAACCGCTAAACCATCTCTCCAGCCCAACAGGATTAATTTTTATGTTAGACTAATTTCACATCAATTACTAAAAGGATAACAATGGGATGACATTGTGACTCAGGCCACAGAGAGAAGAGACCACCTCCAGACTGAGCACTCAAGCTCATGAAGGTGCTGACAGGAGTGAAAACAAGCCCTGCCTGTAGGTCCTGGAAAAGCCGGCCAACAAGAGGACTGTAAAGTTGTGGTTCTGATTCACCTGAGGACTTCAAGTCCACTGAGAATCAATTGCAGGCTGGGTCACATTCGCCACACTGAAAGATACTTCTCTCACTGGGCGTGGTGGCGCACGCTCCCAGCACTCAGGATGCAGAGGTAGGAGGATCGCCCGCCATGAGTTCAAGGCCACCCTGAGACTACGTAGTGAGATTTCCAGGTCAGCCTGGGCTAGAGTGAGACCCTACCTCAAAAAAACAAAAAACAAAAAACAAAAAACAAAAAACAAAAACACCCCAAACAAACAAAAAAAAGATACTTCTCCCCTTAGGGCACGAGCGGGACACAGTGCAAGAAAGCTGCAGGGCAGCGACTTTAGAGGGAAACCCCTCCGTCGCGGCTCTCCGCACGGACAGTGAGTGACATGCCCCCTGGAAGGCACAGCAGCTTTCCTTCACACAAAGCTGGCAGAGTAATCCAATCAGATGTGCAGCCACTGGGGCCACCTGTGCCGGAAGCAACTGCATTGTTCTCATCAGAACCAGAAGGAAAATGTGACCCACAAAAATGAAAAACGCCCTTGAAATATTGGTGTCCTCCTCCTTCCCAGCCTGAGAAAGTGATACTTATTTCCAAGGAAAGATTCACTAATGATGCAACTTGGAAGAAGCATCTCTTTCTCTCCCTCCCTCTTTCCTTCCTTTCTTGTTCCCTCCCTCCCTCCCTCCCTCCCTCCCTCCCTCCCTCCCTCCCTCCCTCCCTCCCTCCCTCCCTCCCTTCTTTCTTTCTTTCTTTCTTTCTTTCTTTCTTCCTTTCTTTCTTTTCTCAAGGTAGGGTTTCACTCTATCCCAGGCTGACCTGGAACTAATTCTGTAGCCCTAGGCTGGCCTCGAAATCATGATAATCCTCTGACCCCAGCCTCCTGAGTGCTCAGATTAAAGGTGAGTGTCACCGTCACACCCAGCAAGCATCTTTGCTTGATGAACCTCAGTGTGCAGTAAATGTGAGACTTCTTAAGCTAGTGGGTCATTTCACTGAGATACAGTGTTTCTGAGGATGAAAGAAGGTACAAGGGTAGAGAGAGCACTCACAACAAAAACCCCTGGCTCTCTTCCTTGCAACGGTGACAGGATTACTCAGTCAGAAGAGTCCAAACACATCAATTCTGCAGGCCAGTTTTTGGCCTCAAGTGGACAAAGGACAGCAAAAGAAATGATGCTTCTGAACCAATTCAGTGTCAGGCTCAGAAGCTGAAACAGGCCAGAGACCTCATCACTCACCCATCCAGACTTCCCCAAACTGCCCTGCGCCGAGCCTCTTCACCAACTTAATGGACTCCCGGGGGATCTCCCATGCATCTTTATCCCATGGCTTCTGTGGTTTGGGACTTATGCATGCCTTCTCCAGTCTTCTGCACAAGCCATCTGACTGCTCTAATGTGAAAGGGAAAACAAAAGCTCAGAAATGCAGTACAGTCTGACCCCTCAAGGGAGGGGTCTCAGGACCCCTTAGATAAAAAGATCTACAGATATGCAAATTCCTTATACATAATAATACAATCTGGCTACATCCTCCTATAGACTTTAAGTCACCTCTAGACTACTTATATTACCTCTTACAACACACGTAAATACTTGTTACACTTTTTTACTTAGGGAATGCTGATAAGGAAAAAGTCTATACATACTCAGAACAGATAGTTTTTAAAATAGTTTGGGTGTGGAAAGATGGCTTAGCAGTTAAGGAGCTTGTCAGCAAAGCCTAAGGACCAAGGTTCAATTCCCCAGTACCCATATAAGCCAGATGCACATGGTGGCACATGTGACTGGAGTTTGCAGTTGCTGAAGGCCCAGGTGTATCTGGTTTTTTCCTCTCTCTCTATCTCTCTCTCTCTCTATCTGCCTCCCTGTCTCTCAAATAAATAAAATATTAAAAAAAAGAGTTGGATTGGTACAAAGCGATGATTACACAACACTCTGTATTTGACAGAAAGAGGGAGAGAGAAAGAGAACGGGCATGCCAGGGCCTCCAGTCACTGCAAACAAACTCCAGATGCATGTGCCACCTCGTGCATCTGGCTAACGTGGGTCCTGGGGACTCCGACCTGGGTCCTTTGGCTTTGCAGGCAAATACCTTAACCACTAAGCCATCCCTCCAGTTCAGAAGTATCTTTTTACAGTAATAACTTTCAAAATTATTGAGAATTTGAAATATATGACTTTTGTTTTGTTTTGTTTGTTTGTTTTGAAGTAGAGTCTCACTTTAGCCCAGGCTGACCTGGAACTCATTCTGTAGCCTCAGGTTGACCTTAAACTAATGATGATCCTCCTACTTCAGTCTTCCAAATGATGGGGTTCAAGGCTTGTGCCATCATACTTGACAAATATTTGATTTTTATTCATCAACACTGCTAGCATATTTTTTTAAAAAAGCAGGCCTGGAGAGACGGCTTAGTGGTTAAGGCATTTGCCTCCAAAGCCAAAGAATGCAGGTTCAATGCCCCAGGACCCACATAAGCCAGATACTCAAGGTGGCGCATGTGTCTGGAGTTCATTTGCAGTGGCTAGAGACCCTGATGCATGCCCTCTCTCTCTCTCTCCCTGACAGGTTGTCACACTTAAAAAAATGTGTTCAGAGGGCTGGGGAGATGGACCAATTGTTAAAGGCACTTGTTTACAAAGCCGGCTGGGTTTGTGTTTAATTCCCCAAAGTGCCTCATGCATCTGAAGTTTGTTTGCACTGGCAAGAGGCCCTGGCCTGACTATACTCTGGCAAATAAATAGAAAAAAAAAATTTTAAACAAAAACCATGTTCAGCTGAGAGGGAATCCGGTTCTCTCCCGGTTAGCCCTCATAGTGCTGACAAGTGCTATGAGAGCGGCTGGCGAATGACAGTTGCCAACAGAGTGAATAAGCAGGTGATCCAGCCAAGAAAGAAGTATACACTTGTGCAATAGTGGCACATAGTCGATGCAGGTGACCACCTGCTCACAGACTGGACTTGAGACCCACTCAGCGGGAGTGAACTCATATTTGGCTCTGGGAACTAAACCAGATTCCCTAAAACAGGAAAACAATAGGTTCCTGAGAGAACCTCCACTGCTCTTTAAGAAGAATGGATATTCACATCAATACATCTCTAATATTTATCCCCTTTAACTCATACTGTTCTCACTTTGGGTTGGAGAATCTGTTCTGTTTTACAGATGGACGAGAATACTGAGGAGAACCAGGATACATCAGTATATCAAGAAGAGAAAGCTGATTGCCTACCATGAGAAGGGTCACCTCCACCTCATCGGCCTGGGCCCAGAAGTCACTATACAAAGGAAGTGGTGACACAAATACTGTTGCTATGGCTAGCCTGAAAACCAGTTCCAGGGAAACAGCACATTCAAACCTCATCAAAACAGAGATCCAGAGGCTACAGAGAAAGCAACACTAAATCTGATCCCTATCTTGCCCCTCCAGGCTCAAGGAACATTGTGGAAAAGGGGGTGGAAACATTGTAAGTCTCAGAGTGGGTGGGAATAGCCTGAGGCACCATGTCTCTCCCCCTGCAGAGACTGACTGAGGTCTCCTGGTCCCCACAGTGAATTCCAATAACCCCACCAAAGAAGACCCTCAGCAGAATTGGGGTGGAGGACAGGAGGTCTAAGAGTATATAACCTTTGTATAAAAATCAATAAATAATAAATACATTTTCAAATAATGTGTTCAGATTCCCGCATCTATGAAAGCTCCATGGGGCACAAGGGTAGGGAAGCACTTATGTCAACCATGGACCTCCAACACAGAGGGAGGGGGGAGTCCACAGAATCCAACCCCTGGCTCTCTTCACAGCGTCACTTGTTTTCTCTATATCATGGGACCTCAGCAAAACTTCTATGTGCATTCTCTTAGAGCAGATGGTGGGCAGAGGCAACAGCCCTTGTATCCAAAGTCAGTCACCTAGAAAATGGACCTGAAGATCATGGAGGTGAGTTTCACAGGGCTGAAGAGTAGAACCAGGTCATAATTTCTTTTTTAATATATTTATTTATTTATTTATTTAAGAGAGAAAGGGAGAGAGAGAGGGAGAGAGAGAAAGAGAGAGAGAGAGAGAGAGGGAGGGAGGGAGGGACAGAGAGAGAGAGAGAGAGAGGGAGGGAGGGAGGGAGGGAGAGAGAGAGAGAGGGAGGGAGGGAGGGAGAGAGAGAGAGAGAGAGAGAGAGGGAGGGAGGGAGGGAGGGAGGGAGGGAGAGAGAGAGAGAGAGAGAGAAAGAGAGAATGGGCACGCCAGGGCCTCCAGCCACTGCAAACGAACTCCAGATGCTTGTGCCCCCTTGGGCATCTGGCTTACATAGGTCCTGAAGAATCAAACTGGGATCCTTTGGCTTTAGGGCAAAGGCCTTAACTGAGAAGCCATCTCTCCAGCCCCTAGATCATAACTTCTTTATACTCTTACCGTGATTGCCTCTTACTTTCGTACATACACATACACAAAGCCACAGATGTGCATTTCAGCATTCCTATTTCAAATATGTGAACCCATTTTAAGGAGGTGAACTGTGGAGATAATATGTATTTTTCTCTAGTTGGAACCCAGAGGGTCAGACATCATGGGCTAAGCAAGAGGGACTAGGAGAATTACAGACATCAAATCTTACTTTGAATGCAGATATACCCTCAAATTTATAATGGTCAAA
Source organism: Dipus sagitta (assembly GCA_036346955.1). Classification (NCBI taxonomy): domain Eukaryota; kingdom Metazoa; phylum Chordata; class Mammalia; order Rodentia; family Dipodidae; genus Dipus; species Dipus sagitta. The sequence continues at coordinate 123,670,691 of CM070771.1, read as the reverse complement.
CTTAATGATTGTTTTACTTTATGATGGTACAAAAGTGTATGTATACAGTCACTCTGTTTTCACTTTCAGCCCAATATTCAATAGCTTATATGCACCAACACCACATGAAGTTATAAAATCATAGGACAATGTAAGTGTTTTGAACACATTTAAGGCAGGCCATATTAGGCAGAGATGTTTGATAGACTATGTGCATTGAATGCATTTTTGACTTGCAATGTTTCCAATTTATAACAGATTCATTAGAACATGACCTCAGTGTAAGTTAAGTAGCATGTGCATATTTAATTATAGCTTAATTTAGAATCAGTTACCAACTATAATCCATCAGCTTTATCTAAAACAAAGTCTTCATGCAAAAATCTGCCACCTCACACTTAAACCTTTAGTTTTTACTTACTTTGGTAATGTTTAATCATGTCACTGATACAGGGAAAAGTGATCCGTGGAGAGATATAATAACCACCATTGTCAAGACTTCTGATTTTGTAGTGCTTAATAACATCACCATGCACAGGGTCATAATCTCTGACTGACAGAGAGAAGCTTCCTGGGAGGCAAAGGGTAAGAAGAGTGTGTGGGTTACACTGGTAATCACGCATGCATTATACAACACTGTGGTACACAAATTACCATAAAATGTACAAATATAAAGTCAAGATGATTATAAGCCATAATTTCTGAAGTCCTATAAAACTTCTTGACAAACGAAACCAGCATTTGTTTTTCCAGGCAAATGACCGACATGTCACTTTACTTCTTTTTGAGTATTCTGAAATCATTTAGCCAAACAGAAAAGTTCTTATGGTGTTCTTTCTTTCTATATTTCAGGATTCACTTTCAATAATAATGCAAAACCACTGCCCACCTTTCAATGTTTCACTCTCTCTGATAAGAAATGCCCCCGCACTATTGCCTGGTGCTAGAAGCTGTCGTTCTGCATCTTTCCTGGTGATGTCCTTGAAAAACCACCTGTGGAGATATGTGAGCATTTCATGGCTGTTGTGGCAGGGAGGGGGCAGGGCGAGGGAAAACAAGTAATCCATGCAGGGAACAGAGGCTCAGGAGACAACACTGCAACAAGACTCACTCTTCTGTTTCTAAGGTGTTGACCTTGGCCACATAGTTGCTGGGGATGAAACCTTCCTTCTTTGTTGACAGGGACTTAGCTTTCCACCATTCTCCATGCCTAGGATAGAAAAACATGTCAAAGTGACTCAAGAGCGAGAACAGCGATTGTCCTAAAATGTGTTAGCTTTGAGGAGAGTGTGAACATCCTAGAATCTAATGGGAGAACCCATTCCTCTTGAGGATATAAATATATGTTTAGAGACAGAAGCAAGTAAAACATCCAAACAACTTAAATGTGGTTTCACTCTGTTCAGCGCTACATAAAAAAATAAATAAAATTAAAAAAAAAAAACAGAGTTGGTAAAAATGTTCCATCTCACAGAAGTGAAACGTCTCTCATTTCTTCAGCATAGCTAAGAGATGCTTTAAGAATCTCTGTAGTATGGAAATTCAGGGAATAATACTGATAGTTCATGTGCTATAAACTTGTTAAAACAGCTAGTTTGGGATGGAGAGATAGCTTAGTGATTAAGGTGCTTGCCTGCAAAGCAAAGTAGCTAGGTTTGATTCCCCAAATACCCATGTATAGGCAGATGCACAAGGTGGCTCATGCATCTGGAGCTTGTTTGCAGTGGCTGGAGGCTCTGATGTGCCCATTCTTTCTCTATCTGCCTCTTTCTCAAATAAATAAATAAAAATTAAAAGTAAACAAAAAAGCCCAGCTAGTTTCAGGACAGAAGACATGGTTCAGTCAGTGAAGCATTCGCTTCAGAAGCAGGATGGTGTAAGTGTGGAGCCCAGCACCTACTTAAATGCTAGGCAATGCACCTACAAAACCAGCGCTCAGAAGGCACAGGCAGGCCCGATCCCTGTGCAGCTTGGTTGGCTAGACTAGACAAATTTGTGAGTTCTGGGTCCAGTGAGAGACCTTGTCTCAATAAATAAGGTAGACAGCAATTGAACAAGTCACCCAACACTAGCCTTTGGCCTCCACATGCGTGCACACATACATGCAAGTGTATCCCTCCACGTGCTCCCACACACATATGAACATGCATACATACTTGCATAGATACCACCCACCCCTCACACACATGTACAAAATATACCTAGCTCTCACCAAAATAGATGTCCTGAATAAAAAAAAAATCTATGAAACTCTTCAAGCAAGTAAGCCTTGAACCATGCTCTAATGCTAACCCAGAGAGCAGCCGGAGCAGTTCATGCTCAGCGTTGTCGTTAAGGAAGGAGTCTCCTTTTCGTCACGCAAAATCAGTAGGAAAAGAAAACTGTACTGTAAGTGCTTAAAGTCCCTTATTCTTCCTTCTCACTGTTCTGCACTAGAGCCCACGTGTGTCACTGTGTGTGTGTCACACGCAGAGTTGAGGAAAGGAAGTGTCCAGCAGCTTCAGGGACGCTCTCGTGCTGCTGAGCAGGGCGTTCCCAATGTGGAACCACACTCTAGGAAATCACACAGAGCAGCCCGTGAGCCAGTCTGCGTCTGAGCAATGTGACAAGTAAAAATGGCCATTTAAAATGATGTGTGGATGTCACACAAACCGAAACTTCATTAGGTGAAGAAAGAAACCAGCATGTCCTTGCAGAGAAGGTCCGGTGGGTGTTGGGGGGGGGGGATCCTCAACTGCTCTGGATACAAAGCAAATGGGCCATCAACAGAACCCCTGACCTGAGCCATGGCTGTGGGTGCCTAGACACACTTACTCCTCCAGGACTTTCATCTTCTCGCCCTTCTTGAAGGACAGGTCGTCTGGGTGGATGCCATCATAGGGGTACAAAGCCACCACTATGTCTCCTTGCTCCTCTGGATCTAAGAACGCAAGACACAGTAGAGCCCTTTCAGAATCCATAACACCTCCTCAGGGACACAGAGAAAGAGGAAGTGCTGGAGAGAGGAGCCATGTGCTTCCCACCCAGCAGGCTCCACATCGGTCTACAAAGTAACATGCTGTACATCCTATATACAGCACCTACTATCACAGACCACAGAAACCTGCAGCTGTAATCCCAATGCCACTAAGCAAAGTTATATCTGTGACCATTGAAACACTAAGTCACAGCTCTAGAAGGCAGCAGCAACCCCTATGTACACAGGTGGATGAATATGGGAACACATGTAATATATATAATATATACATACACCAGAATAGTAGCGTTAAGATCTGACACATGTTACATTATACACGAACCTTTAGGGCGTTATGCCAGGTTAAATAAGCCAGGGACAAAAGGACAAATGCTGTTTCCAGCCCCATGCAGTACCTAGACCAGAATAACCAAATCTACAGAGACAGAAAGGGACAGAAGGGAGTGGGGCATGAGGAGACAGTGTTTCATGGGGACAGAATTTTCACTTGGGATAATAAAAATGTCCTCAGTTGAATGGTGGCAAGGACGGCACAGCGGTGGGAATGTACCTCCTGTTGCTGAAGTCTACACTTAAAAGCGATTAAGATTATAATAAATTTTAGGTTATGTATATTTTCTCCAACAGAAAATACAAAAATCTAGGACAACTATTTTATAGAGGCTCTAATAGTAAAAAAAAAAAATAATAAGATTAATTATGTTGCTAAGAAAACATACCTTTATTTTGAAATCTCTGTCCTGGCAAAAGCTGAGATTCTGTAACCTAGGAAAGAGTATTTGTTAGAAAAAAAAGTTTTAAGCTTAGCTTTGTTTACTCACATTTATGTTGTACAGCATTTTTCTAACAGTGGCTAGTGAGGTGTAGGTTTGCATAGTTATGAAATGGGGAAGAAGAGCCAAGAGAAGAAAGACTGTACAGTGAGGCCATGGGGCGCAGGGCTCAGGGCAAGGGCTCCTGCTGCCTAGGCAGCCATCTGCAGGGCTCCACCACAGTCATTTTCTGGGCTCCTCCGGCATACACAGTCCTTGCCTGTGCTGCCGGCAAGAAGTGAACAGGGCTCAGAGAGATGAGACAACATGCCCATTCATCAGAGTTCTTCCTCTTAATAGTAACAGAATCCTAATATTCCTTGAGATGACAATTTTCCCTGTTTGATGATGGCTTCCTGACTTCCGGCCTCTATGTAGATAGGGAGGGAGCAGACCATAAACTCAGTGGTTAGGTCAGGCACTGGGGAAGATGTGCCTTTTCTCTTACCTCCTTTCTGTCTAGAAACAAGTGAGAGCTGGAGGTACAGCTACCATGGAAACCAAGCACCAAGGGCAACATGGCAAAATACAGAACTGACAGAGCCCTGGTGACTTCTCAGAGCTGTCGTGCCAGCCTACCTGCATGCTTCCCAGACTCATGTGAACAGATGTGGTCAGACTTTTCACTTAAGAGCTGAGAGCAAGCCCGAGAGATCCAGGATTTCTTGGCTGACCACGAGTCTATCTTGGGGACAGAGAGCATCCCCTAGTACTACAGCTGTGTGAGTTGTGGGGCAGGGACTGGTGACACAGAAGACAACCTTAAGTATCTCCTAACTAAAGCCTTTTCCCTACTATAGCACTACTGACAGTATGTCAGGTCTTGTGGCCTCTTCAGAGGAGGCTCTGGCAGGGACCTATACTGCAACCATCAAATTTTTGTTTTTCTTTGATTAAAGTGATTTAATGGAGTGAAACCAGAATGTTTATGCTGGTATGAAAGTGAGCTCACAAAGGAGGGGAAGTTAATGACATTTAAGGATCAGAAAATCCAAGAGTTCATACTATCATTCATGACTTACTTTAATAAGTTTATAGTGGTGTTTTAGTCATTTAAATTTGTGTAATTAGGAATTATAATCTATTTTCAATGATTTAGAAGAAATAACTTGATGAGAAACTAATTAAATAGTTATAAAAGAAGCAAGTTGATCTGCAAAAATCAGAGGTTAATTTACAAACAATTGAATGCAATATATATACATCTCACTATGCTGTTCAGGCTGATCACAAACTCAAGTGATTCCCATGTTGCAGCTATAGGCACACATAACTGCACCCAGCTCATTTGGATCCATTGTTAAAGATCAAAACACATATACATGGCCCTTTTCCTTACTGCTTTTCCTTATGTATTACTGAGTTTGTATAAATTCCATGTCATCTTTCCTCATACTCCCTGCAGCCACCCCGTGGCATGCATTTTGGCACATGTGGCGGAGGCTGAGTGCTATTTACAGGCACAGAATGGGGCTCATCAGGTACGGGCATCTGGGACCGCAGAACACACAAACCAACATGCTTATGGTGAACAAGGGGGAACTGAAATATTTCAAACATGTGCCCTACTGCTTCTGCTTTCCAATGTGACTTTCAAATCTTGTACATGGAACAAGAGGGGAACATGGCCTTATTCTCCTTGGTTTCCCCTAATTAAGGCACCTTCATTCATCATTATAAATAACGTAATTATTTCATTATTAATTCACTAACTCAAAAAAGCAACTTGGATGTTGAAGCATCTAAAAATCTATAGTATAGGGTATGCAAAACAAACAGAACCTTTTTGTGAGAAATTTCTATAAGAAAACTGATTTTTACTTCAGTGCCTTTTATTTTATTTTCTGTTAATATTTATAGACTATACAGTCCTATATCTATACATACTGATGAAATATGTCATCATCACTGAATTATTCAAGCTACTAATAGTCTTATGCATTTTGTGCAGATGCACTTTCTTTTTTGCATACGTGTGTGTGTGTGTACGTGTTACATGTGTGTGTGCATGTGTGCTTGCAGGCCAGAGGTCGCTGTCAGGTGTCTTTCTCAATCTCTCTCCACCTTGTTTACTGAGACAGTGTCTCTTATGAACCCAGTTTGGCTCAACAGTTTTGGGTAGACTAACTAGGCAGTTATCGTGTCTGAAAGACCTGCCAGTCTTTGCCTTCCCAGACTGGGATTGCGAGTGCACAGAGCCATACCCAGCACTGACATGGGTGTGCCGGGGATGCAGACTTGGGTCTTCATGCTTGCTTTGCAAGTGTTTTTACCTAATGAACTATCTCTCCAGCAACTTACATGTACTTTCTATATGTAACTTTAGATGATTCAGTGGTAACTTGTCTACCCAGATACATCATGTAACGACACTTTCAGCTCCTCCTCTCCTTGGCTAACCCTGACTTACCAGTATTGATGATGCCATGGGGTCTCACATTGTCATAAATAAATCTTATCTGGAGCATAAAAGGGAAAAGGTTGGGCAAGGGCCCACAGGAGGATTGGACTTTAAAAAGATATTTTTAAAATTCCAAGCCACTTCAAAAACCAGGTCAGACTAAAAACTTATGCAAATTCTTCATAAAGAAGAATTATGGGCTAAGCTGTTTTCAGCTTCAATGATAAGATATTCCATAAAAATCAGTCTATGTGAGGAAATACAGACATATGAGAGAATATATGTGGAAGTGATAAACTCTGAAATAAAGTAGATTTAAGGTTGTAATTATAAACAGCTCTGAGCTCCTTGTTTCCTGAAAAGATGATGTCAGTTCTTTCCAGATGAATCAGAGAGCAGATCACTAAAATAAAATTGCTACTGCAGATTGTTGTGTAAGGTGAAGAGAGACTTTTTTTTTTTTTTTTTTAGGCAGAGCCTCACTCTAGCCCAGCTGATCCTCCTACCTCAGCCTATCAGGGACCAGGATTGAAGGCGTGTACCACCACGCCCAGCAGGATGTATCTTTCTTAACCTTTTCATTTACCACAATAAATTGTGATAACGTCCACATCTATTTCAAACCATCTGAAGAAATGACATAATGACACAAACTATAACACATCACAAGACATGTTAGTACATATTTTAGCTTCTGGTTTAAGTCCATTATTTCCTTTTCCTTCCAGACCCTGTGCTGATCTTACTACCTACATTGACTCATGCAAGCCGTTGTGGTCTTTGCACCAGTAATATGAAAGACAGTTTTCTCCATACATAAAATACAACCAAAGACCTGTTTACTGCCCAGTAGGTGAAATGAGTTATCCCTAAAATCTTCACACATTCTCCAAAGGTTAGATTTACAAAGCATATCAAAATTTGTGTCATGCTCAAGCAATCAATGTGACTTCTTTGCATGCATTCTTATAGAGGGTTTAAACTGTGCAGCCATACTTTGATCCTGCTTTGACAATTCTTTCCTAAGACTATCTACTTACTGGCCTTTGCTGTTTATTGGACGTTGGATCTCTCACATAAATAGTTCGGTCAGTATTACGTACTGGTTGAGTCTTCAAATCTACTCCATCGTCATTCAGATTGTCTTTCCTTTTTGATTTTATACATCCCATATTTCCTGTTGGAATATAAAAGCAATATTGTTTTATCACTCCAGAACTGACTTCATGCCACCAAAATCTCCATTAAAGAGTAAAAAGAGCACACTTTTATTTCTTTGCCATATCAAGATTAACATTCAAATGTGGATTTTGGCAAACAGGTTTTCTTGCTCATTCACCTGTTCCTTCCTTCCTTCATCCATTTAGCATTTACTGAGCATCACTTTCCTGTCAGCCAGACACAATTCCTACTCCGGCAAAGGTGTGTAAATTAAAAGCATGGTACAGTATGGCAGGTCAATTGACATAGGAGGTACAAATCCCAAGAAGACTTCAGGGCTGGGTAGATTGCTCAGTGGTTAAAGGCACTTGCTTGCAAAGCCTGATGGCCTGGGTTCAATTTCCCAGTACTCATGTAAAGCCAGGTGTGTGAAGTGGTGCATGCATCTGGAGTACTTTTGCAATGGCAAGAGATCCTGGTACTCCCATACTCTCTCTCTCTCCCTTTCTCTCTGCTTGCAAATGAATAAATAATTTTAAGAAAAAGAAAGAAAGAAAAGAAAAGACTTGAAACACATGTAAAAGGAAAGGGAGTTGGTTGGGGAAGCTTCCAGAAGGAACCTCTCATTCCTGATAGGAGGGATTTCAGTCAAGTGGCAAAACCAGCAAAGGAATTCCAGGAAGAAAGGCCTACACATGCAGCCATAGTGACCTCAGATTCGGAGAGTGAAGCCATTAGCAAAGGTGTAGGTAGGAAAGGCCAGGAGACAGGGCTGAAGACAGAGGTACATGCTGCGTGCAATGCCAACAGCTTGGTTTGTGTGCCCTGAAGACAGGTGATGCGTTCTATCTATGGTGTGCAAGGGGAAGATGAAGAGGCATCCTAGGATATTATGAAGATGGTGGAGAACTTCTCCAAAATGGAAACAAAGGAGACAAATAGGACAAAAGGTGACTGTGATCATTCAGATGACCAGGTCCAATAGCCTTCCTAGCAAGCTGACATCTGAGCCTAGCAACCAGGAGAGATAGAGGCACTGAAGGTACAATGGTGTCACCACAAGATGTGGTTGCACATAGGACTGTGAAGGAAGTGCCCCCGTGAGAAGGGGCTGTTTACTCTCACAGGGGCTATGCATCAAACACCAGCCTCATTAAAAGAAAGTATTTTTATGAGAGACAGAGCGAATGGGTACGTCAAGGCACTCAGACTCTGCTAACAAACTCCAGATGCATGCACCACTTTGAGCATCTGGCTTTATGTGGGTACTGGGAAATAGAACTCGGGTCATTAGGCTTTGCAGGCAAGTCCCTTAACTGCTAAGCCATCTGTCTAGCCCATCATTTCTTCATTCAATTAATTCTAAGGCAGGCAGTACATTCTGAAGACTAAAGAGATTTTGAAGCCAGACATGGTGGTGCATACCTTTAATCCTAGCACTCAGGAGGCAGAGGTAGGAGGATCAATGTGAGTGTGAGGCCATCCTGAAACTACATAGTGAATTCCAGGTTGGCCTCAAAAAAGAAAAGAAAAAAAAATTTCCAAGATTTTGAAAACTGAAATCAAGTAATATTTGCCTTACAATATAGTAAGAATCCATACCTTAAAAAAACAAGTCAAAACTTATTACATCTCCCTTAGAAGCCCACCAGGGTAGTAATTCACATAGAATAGATTCAGTAGACACATTCCAGAAAATTCTCTTCTAGATCTGTATAGTGCTAGAGCACAGCCATATTGGGACCAATCCTAGAACTTAAGAATGAGTTGGGGGAGAGGCCCTGTGAGTGAGAGAGGAACTGTGCTAAAACCTCTAGGTAGTCTCTGGACTCTGGGCCTCGGTGTGTGGGTGGCTTACCCAGCTCTGCCCATTGCCCTGGCCTCCTGCAGGCTTCCCTGGGTCAGCGAGCTTGGACTTGTTTATCAGTTCATTAGCTGGGCCTGAGGCCTCTAAGGGCCACACCTTTTCTGAAACTAGCGAGCTGTAGTTCCCAGAATAAAAGGGAAGCAGCTACTTTAAGTACAAAACAGCACATTTTTTCATAGGCTGGGTTTCTGAAATGGAAATGGGTTCTAGAGTCTATCTGTAAATAAGCATGAGTTCTTTTATTGTGCCATTGATTCTGCGCTCCCACACCCTCCTGAAATGGCTGTGTCTAGGTGACCAGCCCTCACATTAGTGCTTGTTCTTGAGAAAATATCTCAATAGGAAAGGCCCAGAAGGCCGAATTCTGTGAAAGGTGAAGTTCAGTGGGTCCCCCTGCCCCACTGCTTAGCTGGGCTTGCTTATTAGTCCACAGCCCCCTCTGCTGGGTTCTTTACAATACTGCCAGCCACTAAAGCACTGCTATGAGAAGGGGCTCAAAGCCATTTCCCCCTCTCTCTGCTCTCTCTCTCCCCTGTCCTCCTTCCTTCCCTCCTCCTTTTCCTCTCCCCTACTCCCTTCCTCTTTCCCCACCCCAGGGTCTCACTCTGTAGCCTAGGCCGGCACACGTATAACTCATTGTGTAGCCCAGGCTAGCCTTTTCAGGGATCCTACTGCCTCTTCCTTCCGAGTGCTGAGATTATGTGTATGAGCCAGCACACCTAGGTCAAAGCCTACGTAGTGAGAGATTGGAAAGATGCAACCACTTCAGATACCCGGCTTGGTGCTGGCCACAAGCTCATCTGGGTCTCTCCAACCAAAAGGAAGATGGAAAAGGGTAAGTCCCACCTCAAGGTCTAGTTTCACAAGAGACAGCATGTGTGGCAGAAGTATCTAGAACTGTCTATCTCAAAAAATTGCAGTTTTAAGCTGGCCATAGTGGCATACACCTGTCATCCCTGAACTGTTGGCGGCTTAGACGAGGGATAAGAGTTCAACACCATCCTGGGCTACAAAGGGAGACTGTGTCATAAAATTAATTATTTTAAATTATTTATTTAATTATAAAATTAATTATTTTAAAAAGTGTAAACCCTGTAGAAGAAGTGGCAGATATTCTAAGAGCCAGGGAGGATGAGGAGGAGAGCTTCGGAATGTTTTCTTCTGGACATGAAATGACCACTGCATTCATGACTTCCCAGTGGATACTGATACCTGTGTAAGAACATATGGCCATGGATGATGGAGAAGGGCAAAATTAAAAAAAAAAAAAAGACATCCAAATAAAAGGGGGACTAGTTGGAAAGAAGAAGAGGTTCAGTGTTAGGGTAATGGGAGGAGGCAAAACAAGGTAATGGGTGGGGATTGAGGTCAGAACACATTATGTACATATATGAAAATTGTCATTTTGTTGGCATATAAATAGAAGCCGGGCATGGTGGCACAATCCCAGTACTCGGGAGGCAGAGGTAGGAGGATTGGGGTAAGTTTGAGGCTAACCTGGAACTACAGAATGAGTTCCAGATCAGTGTGGGCTAGAGTGGGACCCTACCTCAAAAAAACTAACAAACACAAATGTAAATAAAAGTAGCCTCTAAATCTAATTTACCAGCTTATAGGAAACATAGGGAAGAGGGGAATAAGATGTGGTCTGATGTAAAAATGACTAGCCTAGAACGTCTCTGCAGGGGTAAAGGAAGCAGAACTACTCCATAATAAAAGGGCGACAGACCTGGGATGAAGCTTATCAGTGGTAGAGCACTTACCCAACAAAGCCTGGGTTCTAGTCCCAGCAGAGAGGAGAGAGAGAGAGAGAGAGAGAGAGAGAGAGAGGCAGAGAAACACAGCAACAGAGACTATGAGGAAATACGTGAACCTTGACTGAATCCTGGGGAGGGACGATAGAGACCATATACAGCCAGAATTATCTGGGGAAATCCAGGTCCATCTCAGCATGACACTAGGAACAGTTTCAGTACTATGGGAGCGTTCAGGGGCAAGGGTAAAAGTCTCTACCATTCTCAACACTTCAACCAAGTGAAAGGGGGTGGGGAAGAAGGGGCAATATATCTAAAAATATTAAAATTAGTGACTCTAGAAGAAGGACATATCCTTTCATGTTTTCTGTAGGCTTAAAAAATTTAAAGTAGAAAACAAGATGGCAAAAAGTAAGTGGACATTATAAACTACATAAAAAACTTTTAAACAAAATGTTATAAAATGAATATTGCATGTGAGTGTGTGTGTGTGTGTGTGTGTGAGAGAGAGAGAGAGAGAGAGAGAGAAATATGTGTATAAAGGTAAGCAATGTGATTAAAAAAAATAATAAGAAGAAGAAAGCTTGTATCCAGGCACTCTTTGTGTAGCCACAGAATGAAGCCAGTAAGAATGGGCTTCATTTCGGTAGAGAACCACAGAAAACTCTGACTGGAATGACCCCATGAAGGACTATTTCTGTCAGAGAATTTTATAGGAAGCAGGAAGTCAAGCCAGCCCGGGGAAATCTGTCCAAAGGAAGCGGTGCAGAGGTCTCAGTAGAGAAAGGATGAACAAAAAGCAGCAGGTGGGTAGAGGGGGATGTCAACCAAAGCGCCATAGTCATGCACTGTCAAGTGTTCATTATGCTTATTCTGTATTTTCCCCAATCCTGTCACCATCACGTGAAGAGGTCCCTCCACCCAGGTGAGACTAGCTCTCTGTTATCTAGCAATACACCAGGCCCTCCCTAGAGTTTTAAAGCCAATGGTGACAGGAATAGTGTTTTGTTGGTGGGGGGTGGGGGGAGGAAGGAGAATAATTGAGCCAATCCTGTTTTGGCATTTAGGAATGTCTCTGACCACAGAATGCCCCTATGGTAAGGAACTATCTCCAATCTGTGTAAGGGTGAGAACAGCAGGCACCTCGTGGAAGAGGGGAAGATAAAATTTACACAAAGTGAGAAAGGAAGTGAAGGAGTGTTAGACAGAGTAGAAGGACTTGGATACCACATGGAGGATATAATAAAAACCACTGAATGAGATTCTTTAAAAAGGATTCTCTTGCATATGAACATTATCAATAAAAAACAGATCTTAAACATGACTTCCGGGCTGGAGAGATGGCTTAGCAGTTAAGGTCTGCAAAGCCTAAGGACCCATATCTGGCTCTCCAGATCCCACACACAGCCAGATGCACAAAGGTGAGGTAAGCACAAGATTGCATATGCCCACTAGGTGGCAGAAGTGTCTGGAGTTCAATATCAGTAGCTGAGGCCCTGGTGTGCCAATTCTCTCTGTCCCTAAAATAAAAATAAATAAAAAACAAAAATTACTTCCTTGAGCTCAGCATGGTGTCACATGCCTTTAATCCCAACACGTGGGAGGCTGAGTTAGGTGGATCAGTGTGAGTTTGAGGCTAGACTGGAAATACAGAGTGAGCTCCAGGTCAGCCTGGGCTACAGTGAGACCCTACTTTGAAAATCAAATTGATGTGTCTAATTAATTTTTATTCCAACAAATTAGTTTTGTTCTTCATTACTCTCCAATGGGAGGGAGACATTCCATTTCATTATACTTTTTGTCTGCAAGAACAATGGAGTATTACAGGTCACACAATTTGGTCTATGCTCTCATTACTTCAACTGACAACATGGTTTCAAAAACATTGGCAGAATGAAAATAGCAATACTCTCTAACTTACATACATATTGCACCATACTGAATATAGTACTTTGTTGACAACAGATATTAAAAGCAATTTTACTCTTCCTCTGTTTAGATAGTGATTTATTTTAATAGCTACTAACATCAAGAAAGTTACCAGATATTTTAAAAGTAATTTAAATACAGCATTTTTATGTCCACATTCATAATTACTAAGGGTATATGGGTATCAAGCATAACAATATGTATCAGTAAATATTGTTTTTAAACTGAAATAGTACAAAAGAGCTTTCAGGAACAAAATTTGAGTATATATAAGGAATGCTAGCAGATGTTAGACATAGTCTTCACTTTTGACTTGTTTATCAAAAAGAAATTGTTTCTTTTAATCATGCAGCACCTAAACTGAATCTACCCAAGATACCTTACATACCCAGCAAGCACCTCCTAGACTAGCCACTAGGATGGAAGGGGAGGGAGGGGAGAGGGGAGGGAGGGGAGAAGGGGAGGGAGGGGAGGGCATCAAAGGGGTGGGAAACACAAATTAGACCCAAATGGCAATGGTACCATAATTTTCTACTTACTAAAAGACAGACGAAATGGCTGATCCTTCACCAGGCCCTTACAGAGAACGCCTGAACCACAAGACACTGGAGAGGGTATGATCAAGACTAACCTTAATCTTCTACATCTTCCCTCCCTCACTTCCCCTCTCCCTCTCTCTCTCTCTCTTATCTCTAACTCTTGTATATTAGTTATCTTTTTCCTCATATTCTTAGTGGGCACTGACATGTAACTCCCAGAACCAGCATGGGGCTATCATCCACAATGAGCTTTTGATCAGAGAGACCTACAAGGTTTCCTAAAAGACAGACAGATTTCTGTCAGAGTACTTGATGACCCACCAAAGGCTAGTGATAAGACCCTACTGCTGAAGACACCTTATGTGATTGACATGCAAATTAGAATGGCATGGCTGGAAGTTGGAAGAGAGTCAGTCCCCAGACAGCGCGTCTAGTGCCAGAAGGTGCTACATGGGCGACTGGGGGAATATGACCAATATCTGTCGAAGCAATGCATGGTCTAACCTACTTAGCAGCAAATAACATGTTGTGATGCCCACACAAGTGCAGTGGTGGCACACAGCCATGGTGGGGAACCAACTGCTCTCAATTTGGCTAACTGATCCCCTCACTGGTATGAGACCCATAGCTGGAGCTGGGAAACAAGTCAGAACCATATCCAAACATAAACCCACTCTCCAACATCAAGCTACCGTCAATTGTGGGCTACAAGAGGGCCTACACCTATTAAATTCTCTATTAAAAAAAAAGGGTTATCTCATTTGTCCTGATGCTAACTTACTCTCCGTTGGAGAATCTGCTTCTCTTTTTCAGACAGATGTAGATCCTAAGGAGAGAGCCACCCCATCATACCTCAAAAGGGCCCCGGCTGAAACTAAGAAAAATTGGAGAAACAAGCAAGGGCGCTGTTTTCCTGATGAACCGGATACCAACACAAGGGGGAAGGAGATCAACACAGAGAAAAATCAACTCCTACCAAATCAGAGAGCCAGAGCCTCAGAGCCCCCCAACACCTCATCACTGAAGCAGACCCAACATGGCTCAGGGAAATTTTGCGGAAGAGGTGGCGGAAAGAATGTCAGAGCCACATGTTGGGTCATGATATGCAGAGACATTTATCTTACCCATAACTGTGGGCCAACTCCACAATGCATGACCCGTATACCTCAACAAGGAGGGGCCAAGGGGAGGGGGGAAGGTCATGGATGAGCCTGATAATGGTACCAAACTGACTGTAAAAAAAAATAATAATAAAAAAATAAAAAGAGAAAAAAAATTTTAGATTTGACTGTGTAATAAACCACAGAGACTCAATCTGTTCATCCTTGCTTCCAGGGCATAGCCTACATTTTTAGCCCCACTTGTCATTGAGTGCAATAAGACTGAATGTTAGCAATAGTCTGTAGGCACCAGTCATGCGCATGATATCCAACTCTAACCAATGACACTTCTAGGACAACACTCTCTTTCCTCATGTGTTGAAAACAAATAAATGTTGGAGGATACTAAGTATCAAAAAGATGACAGCACTCTTATCTGGAAGAACCCACATTCCCAGAATGACTGTGGAAAATAAAACTCATTGACATCCCTTCTGACCTGTTTATCCCTTTTAATCCATGCTGCTTTCACTCTGGGTTTGGGGATCAGTTTTCTTTTTTACAGAGGCAGCAAAACCCAGAGAGAACCAAAATACATTAACATGACAAGAAAAGATAATTGACTTCCTAACATGAGATTAGCCACCTCCTGTACATCAGTCAGGGTCCAGGCGACAGCACGAAGGAAATGGCGAGTTAAGCATGAGTGCTGGTCTCAAAGTGAGCCTGACAAGGGGCGGCAGGAAGACAGCAATAAAAACACTGATGACACCCAAAACATATCAAAGCAGAAATCCCGGAAGTTCCTAAGAGCTCCATATTAAAGTAGACTTATAACACACCCACCAAGGCTCAGGGATCATAGCCGAAGAGGGGACAGAAAGATTGTAAGAGCCAGAGGGAAGGAAGACATATCCAGAGGCACTATCCTCTCCCACCCCACTACCATTGTGATATCCACAAATGTCTCCTGACATTGCCTAATGTCCCCTCATGAAATCCACCTGGCAGGAAATCTGACATTTTGTTGATGGTATAAACCACAGGCATTACGATTTCTGTTAAAGACTGGGCAGATCAAATATGCACTCTTAGACATCAGTGGCAGGTGGGTTTAATTATCAAATGTAAGCACAACCAGAAGTCTTGTCTAAAGAGACATCTGCCACTCTGCCTGGATGTGTGTCATGACACACCCATAGACCTGGTCCTTGTTGAGAAGGATCTGAAAGCCACATTAAGAAAATCATCATCCTTCCTCTACAATGAGACGAGACACAGTGTCAGGAGATCAAGATGCAAGAGGCAGCAAGAATAGCCCATTGTGCCTATGCCCTCCCCCATGAGCACACTAAAGACCAAAGAAGTTAAATCAAAATTAGTTACCCATAGATTTCATTTTCACTGAAATTAATCAAAAGCTCTTTTACAACTGTGAAAATAGATCAGCACATAATATAATCAACTGGTTTTTGGAAAAAGAACAAAATGTAATGGACAAAGGGCAGCCTTTTAAGCACAGTGAGGGAACAATTGAAAATCTTTATGTGAAAAATAACAATAAAGAGTGTGATGATAATAGGGCTGGAAAGATGGATTAGGAGTTAAGGCACTTGCCTGTGAAGGCTTAGGACCCAGGTTCCATTTCCCAGTACCCATATAAGCCAGATGTGCAAGGTGGCTCATGCATCTGGAGTTCATTTGCAGTGGCTAAGGCCCTGGTGTGCCCATTTTCTCTCACTCCCTTCCTTTCTCTCTCTCTTAAAATAAATAAAATACTTTTTAAAAGAGCATGATGATAATAATAGACCAAAACACACACACCACTCACAATCATGGAGATATATATATATATCTCCACATGAACATAGGTTTGGAGATGAATTTTTACATACAATGCTAAAATCACAATCTATAAAAAAGAAATTGTAAGTTGAACTTTATTAAACTTAAAAATTTATGTTCTGTGAAAGACACAAGAAAATGAAAGATAAGCCACAAATAGGAAGAACATTTCTGTAAAACAACTATCCAATAAAAGACTAATACCCAAAATACACAAAGAACTTTTACAAATCAATACCAAGGGCTGGAGAGATGAGTTAATGGTTACGGTGCTTGACTGCGAAGCCTAAGGACTCAGGTTTGATTTCCCAGGACCCATGTACGTCAGGTGCACATGGTGATCTGGAGTTTGTTTGCAGTGGTTAGAGGCCCTGGTGTGCCCACTCTTTCTCACTGACTCTCTCTCTCTCTCTCTAATAAATAAATAAAATGAAAAAAGTTAAGAAATCAATACTAAGAAACCCCAGAGGAGCCGACAAGCCTACACGTAGATATTTATGGTAGCTTTATTCATAATTGCCAAAATGTAGGAGCAACCTGTCCTGTAGTAGACAAATGTGTAAATTATAGCATATCTAGACAACAGAATATTTGTCAGCAGTAAGTAGAAATAAGCTATGAAGCCACAAGAGCAAAGAGAGGAAATGTCAGTGCATATCACTACAAGTGAAAGAAGCCCATACGAGAAGGTCACAAACTGCATGACTCTAGTCATGGAACATTCTGGAAAAGGCAAATGACAGAGACAGTAAAAAGATCAGTGGTTGCTGGGGGAAGGGGAGTTAGGAGGAAGGAGAAATGAATAGAGAAAATCCAGAATTTTTAGGGTACTGAAACTATCCAGAATTTTTAGGGTACTGAAACTATTCCTTATAATACTGATGGTGGGTACATGTTATATATTTGCCAAATGCACAGAATATATAACACAAAGGATGAATGCTAGTGAAAACTACGGACTTCAGTTAGTAACAATGTGTCACCACTGGCTCATGAATGACCAATGTAATAACTAGCGCTAGATGTATGAGAAACTGGCTAGTGAAAAGAAGGGCTGGTGTGGGCTACGTGGAAACTATGCTTTCTGCTCAACTGATTTGTGATCATAAAACTGCTCTAAAAAAGTCACTAATTGTTTAAGATGTGTAGAAGAGGTAACAATTTGCAAACTTGAATCAGTGCTTCAGAAAATGAATTCTCAATTTGAAAATATTACCACCTTAAAATATTTCTGCAAGAACAGTTCTACACATGCACATCATGTGCACTTAGCACCCAACAATCTTTATAATTATGAAGGACAGGCTGTTGCCTGCTATGCCTTAATCATTATGAGCTAATATGAAAACGGAAAGCCAGATCCCTTCAGGCCAAGAGTTTCAGGCAGCCTGGCAGCACAGTGAGGGCGATGGGAAGGAGCATATATAATAGTATTTCATTAAATCCTTTTGGGATAATTCTCAAAAATCTACAGCTTGAGTATGTAAATTATTGATAAGAGCCTGGAGAGCTATTAATGTGTAATGAGAGAGTCATCATTCCTACTAATATGCCCATGAACTGTTACTGATAAATGAAATGTTCAAGTAGACTAGACATAAAAATAACAAGGCAAAGTACATCTTCAGGTTATCTATATTATATATATATATATTTGCATAGTGAATAAGACGTTATCAGCAAATTGAAACTTGGCGGAAGTATTACTTTTAATAAATAGTTCAATAATTCAACTAGATAAAAGAAGGTAACAAACTACCCAGCACCACTGAATGGACTATTGTATAGCCGCTGAAAGTCAGGCTAAAAGGTAATTGGCTCTTGTGGGGAAAGCAGGTTGGAAGGGCAGGGCTGTATTACCCAATGTGGCTTTGGGGCTTAGCCCATAAATGGGAGGTGTGCCTGCCGGTATCTCGGCTCTGCTGCCTGCACGGGTGTCCTAGCAGGCCTGTTCTCTGTGATGGAGGACAAATGTGCCGAAAGGAGACAAAGGCATAGAAAATTCTTTCTCCCTGGAAACCTGGTGCATTCACGAGCTTGTGGTAAAGATTATGAAGATTGAAGCCAGGCAATAATGTGAACCTGGGCCAACACCGTAACCTCCAAACCAGTAAGGCAGAATGAATATTGGAAACCCTGCTTTAGATCAAGCTGGAAGAGGGGAAGAAAAAGAGATTTACCAAATAGATTATCTGTGCAGCATAGGATAACAATGTGAATGAAGAGATGTTTCAAACCCATGCCAGGAGTTTGAGATAAAGGATAGAATCAGACCAAAGCTATTTCCTTAAAAGTGAGGATGGCCAGGGCTGGGCAGATGGCTCAGTGGTTAAGGGCAGTTGTTCACAAAGCCTGGCAGCCTGGGTTTGATTCCCTAGCACCCGTGTAAAACCAGACAGCCAAGAAGGGCCACTTGATGAAGGCAAACGACAAAAAGAGATGGTATAAACACACGGCCCCCAGTGAGGTGATGCCCTACAGAGAGTGCTTCCAGTCTCCCAGGGAAACACAGTGGTCTAGCAGCGTGAACACTCTTAGCTCAAGGTAGTTTGGCTTCAACATTAGGTTATGCTATATTCCTTTCAACAGTATCATAGCTTTGTGAAACCTGGCTTTCTGTGGTTTCTACGATTGGGTGGGGGGAAGCAAGTGTCCACCTGAAAATCAACATCGAACAGAAACTGAGGATGGTAATATTGGGTATGATTTTAAGGCTTGAAAACTTGTATGGCAAGGTGGGGGGAGGTGGCTCAGGGAAGAAAGTGGTTGCCATGAAAGCAAGAATGCACGCGAATGCACGCATGATATACACATACACCAAAAAAAAAAAAAAAAAAAAAAAAGGAATAACACAGAAATAAGACTTTTCATTTCAATGGTTGAATCTTTTCAAATGGCATTATATCATTACAAGTTAAACTTACTCAGCTTTTGGACCTCACAACTCACAAAATGGAACTGCTCTAAGATTGCCTCAAGGCTAGGAAGATAGCTCAGTCAGAAGGGTGCTTGCCACACAAGAATGAAGACTAGTATTAGATCTCCAGCCCAGTATCCACGTGAAAATGCTGGGTGTGGTAGTCCATGCCGATAATCTTAGCCCTGGGGAGGTGAAGACAAGCAATCCCCAGAGCTCACTGGCAGCCAGCCTAGCCTACCTGGTAAGTTTCAGGTCTATGAAAGACCCTGTCTCAAAACAAGGTGGATAGCATTCCTGAGGAACAAAACCCATGATTATCCTCTGGCTTTTATGTATCAACATGCATACACATGTGCATGCCACACACGTGCAAAAGAAAAAAAAATGACAAAGTATTGTGAAGCAAGAATGCTATGAACAAGTCATTTTTACAAAGGAGAAGCAGCAGCCATCAGCTTGGGGTAGGACAGGAGGGGCCGCAGCATGAGAAGCAAGACAGAAAGGCATGGCATGTGGGTCACCAGCAGGTACCCTGGAAGGCGGGACAGAGCTCTGGCACGGGGACTCACTACCTTCACCTTCAATGTTGCCTACATTACTGGAAGCAGAAACTAACGATTTCAAAGATAATACTTTTCAGGATACCTCCAATTTATTTCAGAAAATTCCCGTATAAAATGGAAAGCATGCTGAGCCTGGTGGTACACAACTGTAATCCCAGCACTCAGGTGGTGCAGGAGGATCAGGAGTTCAAGGTCATCTTCAGCTAGCTACATAATAATACCACAGCTTTGTGGAACCTGGCTTTCTGAGGTTGCTGTGATTGAAAAAAAAACAAATCAAAGGCTGTAGAGATGATGCTTGCCTGCAAAGCCAAAGTACTCAGGTTCAATTCCCCAGTGCCCACATAAAGCCAGATGCACAAGGTGGCACATGCACCTGGAGTTCATTTGCAGTAGCTAGAGGCCCTGGCACACCTATTACACACAGAGGTGTGGCAAATAAATAAATAATGGTAACTGTCCACCTAAAAACCATGAGCACCTATACTTCTAGCCATGTGTACATTGAGAAAGGAAATGGAGACAGGAGAACCCACCAAAAGCTAGTGGGCCAACCTGCAGTAAACAACTCTGAGACCAGCCTGCCATGGGATACATGAGATGCTATCTCCAAAAAACAAAAAAAGTAAAGATACAATAAGATGGAAGGTTTTAATTAGTTTAAGAAAGCAAAAGGCACAAATACACATTTTATGTTAGTGTCAGGTTCAGGATTTACAATAGGGGACCAAGACCAAGACAGTTTCTTGGGCCCAAGGTTTTATTTTATTTAAATTTTTTTTCTGATCTATTTTTATTTATTAGAGACAGAAAGAGCAAGAGTGAGAGTGGGTGTGCCAGGGCTTCTAGCCACTGCAAACGAACTCCAGAGGCATGTGCCGCCATGTGCATCTATCTGGCTTAAGTGGGACCTGGGGAATCAAACCTGGACCCTTAGGTTTCTCAGGCAAACGCCTTAACCGCTAAGCCATCTCTCCAGCCCCCCAAGGTTTTATTTAATGCCAGAAGAGACCCACAGGATCCAGAGCCAAGGGGAAAGAAGCTTTGGAATGCCAGGAAAGACTGGTGAGGGCCAAACCAGAGCAAAAGAGAGGGCAGCCCGGGAACCTTGAGTAAGGGAAGAAGGAGATTCTAAGGGCTGTGTGGAAAGGCTGAGGTGAGAACTGCACAGTGAGGGAAGGGGCTGGGCACTTGTGATTCACGGGGACTCAAACCTACTGCAATAGGAGGACATTCCTTTTCGGGGTCTGGATTTTATAGCCACTTATTAGGACTCTCTGGAGTGCCTAGGGACTGTCCCTCTGGGAAGTGAGGTCTGGAGAGTGCTACATTCCCACCCAGGGCCACAGGCAGTGGGGGGAGGGGTCTCCTTCCTCTTCAGAGGCCTCTAAAGGCTTAGTTAATTTCCTTCACAGTAGACAGGGATTATTCTGGTCCTACGGTCACTGGTTGGGAGAGTGGACAGGAGATGCAAATTTCTTAAAATTTAATACTTATCATGTAATGTTATTGTAAAAATCCCAACATTAGAATGAAATGCCATAGTTTGCATCTCTGTAGTATACTGCAGCTGCAAAAATTCTTTTTTTTTAAATTTTTTTTTGTTTATTTATTTATTTGAGAGCTACAGAGAGAAGGAGGCAGAGAGAGAGACAGAGAATGGGCGCGCCAGAGCTTCCAGCCTCTGTAAACGAACTCCAGATGCGTGCGCCCCCTTGTGCATCTGGCTAACGTGGGTCCTGGGGAATTGAGCCTCGAACTGAGGTCCTTAGGCTTCACAGGCAAGTGCTTAACCACTAAGCCGTCTCTCCAGCCCCAAAAATTCTTAAGTCATTTAAATAGCATGACAGAAAATTCTATTGATTTTCCATTTTTCTTACTGAAAACGTCTTGTTTTTCTCACTGCACCAGTCACCGAAGGTTCAAAACCTCAGTCGTTTTTCTCATTTCTGTGTCACACCTTCTAGGAAGAACCAATTCCATCAAACCTTATCACTTTTGTGATGTAATTACAGTTTGGAAAAGGGATGCAAGAGAAAGATGGCGCATTTTGATAATTTTTCTCCAGAAGATCCTACATGATATTAATGACTGGTATAAGATCCGTCTTTGGATAACTCTTCCGGTCTGCTACCTGGTTCCCATGGCACTGGTTGGTCCCTTATTCTTTGTTGTCCTGTCATTGTGAATATTTTCATGTCATTTTAAGTTCAAAATTCTTCAAAGACTTCCTCCCATCTACATTGAAACACACAGAAACAGGCTTTAAAACTGTCATGGCCCCTTCCTCATACTCTCCCCACCCATTGCTCTCTTTCTTCCTCTATAATATTAACACAAGAATTTGCCTATTTTATCATCTATCTCTCATGTAAATGTAGGCTCATGAGAGCAAGGGTTTCGGTCAGTTTTGTACACCACAGAGTTGCTAAAACCAAAGTACAATATCAACATTTATAAGTGTTCTATAAGTGCCTGAGAAACAAAAAATAGCCACTGGTGCAGATATACATTAGATATTTAATACTATTCCCATTACATACCAGCACTGTATCCACTACTACTATTGTCGATAGAATACATCCTCATGTAGTCGTCCTGTCACCCACAGCCCCTCAGCTCTACAACATCATCACCTGTGCGGCTCCAGCTGTTAAGACATCTGTCATGGACATATGCATAGATTAGTTAAGATGGCTGCGTCGTCTTGCCTTTCAAACTGAATTCAAACCCAGCGCTGCCTGGCCTTGCAAAGCTCCCATCTTTCTCTCTCTCTCTCTCTCTCTCTGGTTTTTTTCTCTCCTCAGTGTATCTGGAACTGAGTCACAAGCCCCAGTGCGCTCGTGCAGTATGATTTCCCATCTGCATGGACTTCTTTGCCTT
The DNA here is from genome assembly GCA_036346955.1 of Dipus sagitta. Taxonomy (NCBI): domain Eukaryota; kingdom Metazoa; phylum Chordata; class Mammalia; order Rodentia; family Dipodidae; genus Dipus; species Dipus sagitta. Next base: position 123,647,961 of record CM070771.1, on the reverse strand, counting down.
GCCTGTCTGTGAATGTGTACACTGTTGTCCTCAACTACACTGTAAACGCTCTAAAGCAGAGGCCAAGTTCACTTCTCCGGCACCTCTATGATATCATTATACTGTAAGTGAAGAGAGGCTTCTATAACTTCAAACAAAAATCACTCAACAAAACTTGCTATGGGCTTGGGGTAAACAATGGGCTACTTCCAAACCTCCTACTCTGTCCCCTGCACAAGGAAAAGAACCACGCACCTGCAACACCGAAACGGCCACCAGTCACCACCCAGTCAGTGGCTGCTTACTGGTCAATGGAAATGAACCTGGGAATTTCATGGACCATGTTTTGTGGCCCACAACAGTTCCTTAGAGGAACTGAATATCTTTTTTTTTTTAATTTTATTTTATTGACAACTCCCGTAAACAATATCCCTCTCTTCCCCCTCCCCCACTTTTCCCTTTGAAATTCCACTCTCCATCATATCCCCTCCCCCTCTGATTATCTTTGTTAGCCACAAGTTCTTTGGTTTATAATAAATGGCCAATAAATATTAGTTTCCAAAATCATTTTGGTTTCAGACATATCTACACCATAAAAACAAGCATGCTCCTCCTCCAAGAATTTGAGCTATGGCTGGGCGTGGTGGCGCACACTTTTAATACTAGCATTTGAGGCAGAAGTAGGAGGATCAACAGTTCCTGGTCAGCCTGGGCTAGAGTGAGACTCTACCTCAAACAACCAAAAACAAATTATTTGGTCTAAATTTCTCTCATCTAAAAAAAATAATAATAATTTTCCTGAAGTAGCAGTGCTTTGGAATAGGGGGAAATTGGGTATAACCTGGACCTTCCATTTATTAATAGCCACCTAAATATCAGTAAGTACCTTAATTAAAGTTTATTTGCCTTATCTGAAAAACTTAGATAATACTTCAAGATAATATTCAAGATATATACTTCAAGATACTATTTCAAGGGTTACTTTGAGAATTAAATGAAATGCCAGATGTTAAATTCTTCTCCCAAAGCAGATAAACAATGGTTACTTCCCAACTTCCTTCCCTGACCCTTAAAACAAGAAGAGCCAGAGTACAGTGACATTATTATGCTGATGTGAAAAGAGGTTCCTATGACCTTTTGTACAAACAAAATCACAAAATAACGGCTGGGGAGATGGCTCCAAAGTTAAAGGCTCTTGTTTGCAAAGTTCGGGTTCAATTCCGCAGCACCCATGTACAGTCAGATACAAAAAAAGTAGCACAAGCATCTGGTGTTCATTTGCAGTGGCAAGACATACTCTCTCTCCCTCCCTCCCTCCCTCCGTCCCTCCCTCTCTCTCTCATACACACACAAGTAAATAAAATATGTTTTTTAAAATCACTAACTAAAACTTCAAATTTTTAGATTTGTGTGCATGTTGAAGTAAGTGCCAATAGAGGCCAGGAAGCTAGAGAGGACCATGAAGGGGGTGAGGGAACAAGACTTAAGGAGAGATGACAGCAGAGATAAGAGCAGAGGGCAGAACACTGGAGGTGGAAATGTCACAGTAGGGAATGGAGGAGAGGGGGTGGGTGAAGATTAATCAAAGCTAAAGATGTTGAGGGAGGATAAGAGAAAGCCAGCTTTTTTTTTTTTTTTTTTTTTCTTTCAAGGTAGGGTCTCACTCTGGCCCAGGCTAACCTGGAAATTCACTATGTAGTCTCAGGGTGGCCTCGAATTCACAGTGATCCTCCTACCTCTGCCTCCTGAGTGCTGGGATTAAAGGTGTGCACCACCATGCCTGGCTGTTAGAAAGCTAGCTTTTTTAAAAATTATTTATTTATTTATTTATTTGAGAGTGATAGAGAAACAAAGAGGGAGAGAGAGAGAGAGAGACAAAGAGAGACAGAATGGGCGCGCCAAGACCTCCAGCCACTGCAAACAAACTCCAGATGTGTGCGCCCCCTTATGCATCTGGCTAACGTGGGTCCTGGGGAATCAGCCTCGAACTGGGGTCCTTCGGCTTCACAGGCAAGAGCTTAACTCCTAAGCCATCTCTCCAGCCAAAAGCTAGCTTTTTAAAGGCAGTTTTAGTTAGAGATTAAGGCCCAAAGAGAACCAAGAAATGCCACCCCACATGCCACCTCGCCCTGGTATATGAATGGAATTCTTGGCAGGAATGGAACTCGTGTCTGATAGAGACTGATCTACAGTGCCCTCCGCTGCCCACAGTCTAACACACTATCTAAATAAAACAGCCTAGGTAGGCTGCCCTGGGGTCCACCCTCCAATTCTACAAACCAATAGGGCCTTCCCCTTATGTACCTGAACCTGACAAAAGAAAATATTTTCTATACCATAAAGGCCGGGGTCTCCTTCCTGTTGCTCTCTCTGGATTCCCTCTCATCTCTGCTCAGACACATGAGTCTGGCCTCTACCCCGTCCAGCCTGGCTGAGTGGAGGTGGGAGAGCATAGAATTGTTTCTTGATCTGAACTTCTCTGGTTGCCTCTGTTTTATAGTTTGGAACAATTTCCCATTTTGATTACTTGCATGATTTCCCTCTGGTCTCCATACCTACCATGTGTGTACTTTCCTTACCCTCTAGATCGACCACGTGGGTGCTCTCACCAACCCTAAGCTTGCTACCTGTGTAATTTCTTTAAACTCTGGTAGCCATGAGTGCAACTCTATTACTCATTTCTCCTCTGAATATCGTGGTCTCTGCTGTGATATTTTCTCTCTGCTAATCCCTCTTTAAAGGCCTTCGTTTCTCTTAAACCTTAATCTCCCTTAAATAAACCCCACAATTTGTAATTTTCCCCTTAATAAATTTAATAATTCATAATTTGTCCTTCTTGAGTCCATCTTTATAATTCTTTATTAAAGGTAGGGCAGAACTCAAAACTTGGGGTTCATAAATTCTGGGAGACCTCTCCTGAACCCCCCAAATCCTGCATCAATGTTATGAAACAGCTATAGAAAAACCCACTTCTCTGTTAACTAATTACAAAATATAATTAAGGAAACAAAGAGAGTTTGAGTTTGGGCAGAAACTTCCTATGAGGATGGATAATGCTGCTCTCAGAAGCCATAGTTACGACAAAACCTCAGTGCTGGAGGCGGGAAGCTTCCCAGTGAGTTATTGGTCATAGAGGCCCCTGAGCCTCCTAAAATAGTACAGGCTATTGTCTGGTTCTTGGTTGCCCACCAGAGCCAAAAGGCTAGACCATATTGCTGAATACGCCGCATGTGTCAGTCACAGGACACTGAATGATCAAGCTAGAATGACGCTGGAAGTCTCTTCCCACCTGGCTAACTAGCATAGTGGTAGAAAGTGTGATGCCAACTACCCAGGCAAGAAGTGCCCACCTGCAATAGGCATGACTGTTATGGGGGTAACCAACTGCTCTTTGATTGGATTGGAGACTTACCCTATGGGAGGGAATTCATGCCTGACACTGAAAACCTACTCAAAAGCTCATGGCTGGGAAGGTCATGGACCCTAGCGGGAAGCTCCTACTAAATGGATATGTTTGTTGTGCCCATCAACTTTCCCTCTAAATATTTATATTATGTTTATTCCTATAAATTAGTGCTGCTCTCGCTTTTGGTCAAAGAGGTCTTTTTGTTTTTTTGTGTTTTTTTTTTGAAGATGGAAGTGATGACAGGTGATAGGTGCCAAGAGTAACAAGACCCCGTAATGATCAGCTTTCTCTTTGCTAAACATGGGGGTTGTCCTTGGGCCTGTAAGAGAAAATCTAGGTCACTGCACTTTATTACAAGTAAGAAACTCAGAAGGGTCTGGCCTTTCCTTATCTCTGCCCCTTTAGGACGTCCTTCACCCTGTTGTGAGAAGGCTCTTCCTGGAGAATTAAGATTTCTGAGACCTGATGTCAGGACTGGACTGACTAGACCAGCTGTCCATCCTGAGGGTTCACATAAAAGACCCTACCCCGAGTCCTGAGTCTCAAAGTGGGCTTCTCAAACCCCCTTTCACTTCCTGAGCAAGAGTTATGTCTTCCTTCCTTCCTTTAAGCTTTCAAGCTTTCCTTTTTTTTTTTTTTTCTTCCTTTCTGTTTTTTTCCAAGGTAGAGTTTCACTTTCACTCTAGCCCAGTCTGACCTGGAATTCACTATGTAGTCTCAGGGTGGCCTCAAACTCACGGTGACCCTCCTATCTCTGCCTCCTTAGTGCTGAGATTAAAGGGGTGAGCCACCACACCCAGCAAGCTTTCCTTCTTTTAAAGCCTTCACTCCTGAAGCTGTGAGCTATAATAAAATCTTTGTGAACCTTATGCTCTGGTCTGTATCTTTCATTTGTGGAGTTCATGAGATAAGAGCCCAGAGGCCTCTGACTCAGTGGAAGCTTTGTGTGACTATTGGCTTTTCTAGGCCCCGAACTGACCTATCACCTACCCAAGAGTCCAGAAAGGCTCCATCGCTTCCAAGATACCCCAATATTCCCATATCACAGAGACTCAAAACTTGAAACAATACTGGGAGGAAATGATGACAGTTGAATGCTCAGTACAAAATGAGACATCTTTATCATACCCTCCAAGACTCAGGGAACAGTGCAGAGGAAGGGGCAGAAAGAATGTAATTGTCAGAGGATGGGGAGGAGCACTTTGGGACGCTAAGTGGCCATCACTCCATGATCTCACAGCGGCTGCTATTACCTCCACAAGAACTGCACAACACTGAGCTCATCGAAATTTCAACATGGAAGATGGAGGAGGACAAAATGAAAAAGGAAGTTATTAAAAGAAAAGAGGAATAGCTGGGAAATGGAACCAGCCTAGATGTCCCTCAACTGATGAGTGGATAATGAAGATATGGCACATTTATACAATGGAGTTTTACTCAGCAGTAAAGAGAAATGAAGTTATGAAATTTGCAGAAAAGTGGATGGATCTGGAAAGAATTATACTAAGTGAGGTAACCCAGGCCCAGAAAGCCAAGCGCCACATGTTCTCCCTCATATGTGGATCCTAGCTACAGATGATTGGGCTTCTGTGCGAGAAGGAAAAAACTCAGTAGCAGAGGCCAGTAAGTTAAAAAAAAGGAGATAGAAAGGGAAGAGAAAGAAAGGGAGGAGGGCTTTTATAAGGTTGGTATTGTATATATGTAAGTAGAAAGATTGAGATGGGGAGGGGATATGATGGAGAATGGAATTTCAAAGGGGAAAGGGGGGAGGGTAATACCATGGGATATTTTTTATAATCATGGAAAATATTAATAAAAATTGAGAAAATAAAAAAAAAACAGAAAAGAGGGACTAGTTGAACAGAAGTTCAGTGAAAGGGGTGGGAAGACAAAAAAGATACAGATTGGGAGGGGATTATAATCAAATTATACTATTCTCGTGTATGAAAATTGTTTATAAAGACATTTTTAAAAATTGATCAGGACTTTGGGGAGAGGAAGGGACCAGTGGGACTGGTCAAGGGAGAAGTAAGAGTGATGAAAGCATATTACATACAAATATGAAAATCTAATAATGAAACCCATTATTTTGCATAATTGATATGTAAATAATTTTTAAACTGACAACAAATAAGAAATTCCTATAATGTGTACGTGTACAATAAAATTCCTAGGAATAAAGTATTTTAGGCAAAACAAAACAAAAAGTGCTAAGGAGATTTACCAGCATGGATTTTGCTTGCTACCTACAGCACTACAAAGGTCACGGCACTGGACCATTCTGAATCTGCTCCCAGCACCACTTGGACTCCGGCCCTTAGTTCATTTTCCTGAAGTGTAAGTGGTTCAGACTCCCGATCTCCAGCTCACACTGACCACCAGGCAACTCATCCGCTACAAAGTTTTATTCACTCCCAGCCGACATTCAGATTTAGCAAGCAAATTAGTTCTGAGTGTGATAATTCTATTTCAATTGGCTTTCATGCTTCTGTCTGGTTTTTCCCCGGGGAAGTAAAACATAAAGATTCTAGTTGCATCCTTGAGTCATGTTAAACAGAAGACCAGAAAATACAAGGCAAAGATACATGAGCCCTTCATTTTTCCCTGCAGGATGCAGAATTACAAAGGGTGACTCCTCAGCTGCCTCTTTGACAATAGATATCTTCCAAGCCCCCTACCTCAGCCAGTGTGTGCAGCTTCTCAACCGAGTGACCTCTTGGAATCATCCCCAGACAGCCTCACGCTGAGCAGGAAAGGGACTTGGCCTCTAAGAGCAAGATTAAGATGTTTAAGCAGCCCTAGGAGGAAGAAGTTACATGTTCCCAGGAGCCTGAGTTCTTTTTGTGGGTGTGTTTTTTCTTTTTGAAACCAGGAAGCTAAATTTGCCTAATGATCAAGTCCAAAAGGATTAGAGTCCTTTTTCAAGAACTCAGGGCCTGCCTGTATTCCATTCCATTCAATCCCTTCATGTTAAAATCAGTCCATTTCCAAATTACCCAGAGAGAAGAAAAGATGCCCAGATTTCTCAGGGCCTACCTTTTAAAAAAATTATTTATTTATTTATTTATTTATTTATTTATTTATTTGAGAGAGGGAGGGAGAGAACAGGCACACCAGGGCCTCCGGCCCCTACAAACGAACTCCAGACACATGTGCCACCTTGTGCATCTGGCTCAGGTGGGTCCTAGGGAATCGAGCCTGGATCCTTTGGCATTGCAGGCAAGCACCTTAACTGCTAAGCCGTCTCTCCAGCACCCTACATTTTTCCTTTCTGCGCTGTGGTAGCTGCTGGGTCCTAGCCTAGGCCTTGCACATGCTAAGCACGAGCTCTGCCACCGGGCTACACGCCCAGTGCAGTCCACTATTTTCATGTTCTTACCAGGTCATCCATATTGACATTTCCCAGTCTTCTCACTCAATCTCAAAAGTGCAAATCCTAATTATATCTGTTTCCAAAAAGACAAAGCCTGGCGTGGTGGCGCATGCCTTTAATGCCAGCACTTGGGAGGCTGAGATAGGAGGATCACTGTGAGTTCGAGGCCACCCTGAGACTGCAGAGTGAATTCCAGGTCAGCCTGGGCTAGAGTGAGACCCTACTTCAAAAACAAATAAACAGCAACAAAAAAAGACAAAAACTCCAACTTCATTCTTCTTTTCTCTCCTCTTCTTAACAAACTACTGTTAGGTTCAGACTTGCACACAATTACACCCTTTATTTCCCATATCAGACTTACGGGCACAGCAAGTTCTGCTTTTGCTACAGTGACTGGAAGTCTCTTTCTTGCCTATGATTCGCTAAGGATGTGGGTTTTCCCTTGGCAACACACCCAGTACTCTTCGGTCCTCACTGTCTGGAATGTCTGACAGGTGGCTTTTATGCTGTAGATATCCACCACATGCAGTGCTGACCTCCACCCAGGCAAAGAATCCTTATTAATGGCCCCACATAGTCTGTCATGGGACCCACCAGGAATGGATCAGAATCCCAGCATAGCTGAATAGTGCAGTGGCTGTGTTTGCTAAGAACTGTGGGCAGAGGCTGAATTGGAATCCTAAGCTACTGACTTGATTCCCCCAGCCTCAGTTGACTCACTTGGAAAGTGTGGATATTGTTCCCAACCCCGTAAAGCATGGGGAGATAACAATACCCAGAACACCTACCAATCACACATAGTGACCTGACAATCCTTCATTTTTCCTTTGCAGTCCTTGCTACAGCCACCATTCTTAATTCATGGAAACATTACCAGCTGCCCTGTTAAAGTCTCACATTCTGTGTTGATCTAGCAATACAGAAGGCCGAGATCCTGCATCTTAACTGCACATTTGTAAAATAGGGGAGCTCTTAAGATCTATACACGTGCCCAACTCCATCCAGTCCAGTTACATCAGAGTCTTTGGACATCAATACTATGAAATGTTCATGAGTAAACAAGCCAAGGCAGACTTTTCCAGGGTAAGAAGTACAATATAGAGGATAAAGAGGAAGGGAAGGGGAGTTGGTCCCAGGGTCGTGTTTAAGCACATCCTGTTTAAGCTGAGGCTTCTGTGTAAGGAAACAAAACAGTTTCCTATTTAGCTCAGAGAGAGAAAGAGAGAGAGAGGAGGAGAGAGAGAGAGAGAGAGAGAGAGAGAGAAATCTATTTAAGTTGAGATCTCTGACCTGCAGTGGCTGCCACCCCAGTTCCTATCCATCACAGTCTTGCTTGGTCAGCTCTCCAGTTTTGTGTAATTGTGTACAATACTCCAGCTTCCTTTCCATGAGTTCCCCATTTTTGCTGAAGTTAGTCAGAGGAAGTTTCTGTAGAAACCTAAAGAACTTCTTCAGATACACACATTGTTTAAATTAGTCTCAGTGACACAGTCACTGTTGGCAAACACGGAACTTAAATTTGGGATACTTGGAAGAATCTCTCATAGCCTCTGTCAATAAACATCCCAAACACTTTCTTTACTTTTTAAAAAATATTTTAAAATATTTATTTATTTGATTTATTTGAGAGAAAGAGGCAGATACATATATGATAGATAGATATAGATAGATAGATAGATAGATAGATAGATAGATAGATAGATAGATAGATAGATAGATGATACAGAGAGAGGGAGAGTGAGAATAAGTGCACCAGGGCCTTCAGCTGCTTGTAAATGGCCAGACACATGTGCCACCTTGTGCATCTGGCTTACATGGGTCCTGGGGAATAAAACCTGGGTCCTTTGGCTTTGCAGGCAAGTGTCTTAACCGCTAAACCACCTCTCTAGCCCCAAACACTTTCTTTACTTTTTGAAGGGGCCCTTCATCTTCTCACTTATAAAACATATGTCATACAAGTACCCACTGTTTCCAGCTCAAATTCTCTAGATCTCTTAATCTGGGTGATTTGCATTTCTTTCTTTCTTTCTTTCTTTCTTTCTTTTCTTTTCTTTTCTTTTCCTTCCTTTCTTTCTTTCTTTCTTTCTCTCTTTCTTTCTTTCTTTCTTTCTTTCTTTCTTTCTTTCTTTCTTTCTTTCTTTTTTGAGGTAGGGTCGCACTCTAACCCTGGCTGACCTAGAATTCACTATGTAGTCTCAGGCTGGCCTAGAACTCACGGAGCTCCTCTTACCTCAGCTTCCCAACTTCTAGGATTAAAGACAAGTGCCATCACACCCGTCCTGTATTTATTTATTTGTCTATTTATTTATGAGAAATAGGCAGATAGAGAGAGGGAGAAAGAGAGAGAGAGAATGGACATGTCAGGGCCTCTAGCCACTGCAAATGAACTCCAGATGCATAGGCCACTTTGTGCATCTGGCTTTATGTGGGTACGGGGGAATTGAACCCTGGTCCTTAGGCTTTGCAGGCAAGTGCCTTAACTGGTGAGCCATCTCTTCAGCCCTGATTTGCATTTCTTTTTATGTTTATTTTTATTTATTTATTTGGGAGTGACAGACAGAGGGAAAGAGGCAGATAGAGAGAGAGAGAGAGAGAATGGGCACACCAGGGCTTCCAGCCACTGCAAACGAACTCCAGATGCGTGCATCCCCTAGTGCATCTGGCTAATGTGGGTCCTGGGGAACTGAGCCTTGAACCAGGGTCCTTAGGCTTCACAGGCAAGCGCTTAACTGCTAAGCCATCTCTCCAGCCCCTGATTTGCATTTCTTGAACATAGTATAAAATAAAGGTGTACACACCTTTGAGATGTCTGCCTAAGGACACCGTGACTCCATGTTGGGGAACGGCAGTAGTGTGCAAACTTGGGAAATCTTTTTCTTCCTTCTTGCTAGGCTCTGTCCTGACTCATGTGTACCATCCTCCCCTTCCCAGCTCCTTCTACTCCACAAAATGTAATTAGTGAAGGAGCAGTTTCAAAATAGTCATTCTGCTTGATCTTAGTCGTGCCTCCAAATTACTAGAAATCTAGTTTTATTTTTCTGTCTACTGTCACACAGACACACACACTCTCTCTCTCTTCCATTACTATAAGGAAATAACCAAGGAAGGGTAATTTTAATAAAGAAAGGAAGCTGATTTTCACTCATGATTCTGGAGGTCCAAGGTCAAGAGGTCACATTTGCTCATACCTTTTAGCTGCCAGAGTCCCAAGTTGACACATAATGGGAGGCAGGGACCATGTGTAGGTATGTTTTTCCTCTGGATCCTCTCTCCCTCTCTTTTCTTATTAAATCACCAGGATTCAGTTACAGGGGCTCCATCCTGATGACCATACCTAATCATGGTCACCTCCCAAAGGCCCAGAGACTCTGAGGATCATACTTGAGTAAGTTTCCATCCTCTTTGGACTCTCACAATGGGGATTAAATTTCAGCACAGGAACCCTTCTGGAACATACTCCAGCCATATCAAACCACAGTCCAAGGGGGCACTTCAGTACAGTGAGTCATTCCCACACATCTCTAGATGGGGCCAACAGAGGTCAGTCTGTGCATGTCTCCCAGGGCAATGGTTGCAGAGGCATTGTGAAAGTCAGTCCATGATGAGAGATTTATCTCTTCCTTCACATCTGGTGTTCAGGAATCATCATCAAAGACAGGATACCCATCCAGAACAATTGTCCCAGAGTCACAGGCTACACTGCTGCCCTGAGATGTAAACACATGTCCTCACCGTCTGCGACCTGCAGCTGTACACACCCTTCCAGAGCAGCATCAGGTTTGGATACGAAGAGCAATCTTTCCAAGTCACCCAAAATATGGAACTTGGCAAGCCCAGAAGTATAAGGCCTAGACAAAGCGGCAATATTTTAAATTAGAAATCCGCAGATTACCTTTGGAAACATACCCAACCAGTTTCAAATGTACAACATTAAAAATATTAACACTGAGCCGGGCATGGTGGTGCACGCCTTTAATCCCAGCACTCAGGAGTCAGAGGTAGGAGGATCACCGTGAGTTTGAGGCCACCTTGAGACTACACAATGAATTCCAGGTTAGCTTGGATCAGAGTGAGATCCTAACTCGAAAAACCAATATATATATATATGCATATATACATATACACATATATAAACACTAAAGTTAGCACTAAATGCATCCAATAATCTCTTTCACTCCACTCAAAAGCAAAATAAATGCCCTACAAGTACTTCTTTAAAACAAACACTACTTTTTAAGGCAATGATCAACTCAAAATTTTCTCCTGAAGACTTAGTTAACAAAGGAGACTATCTAGCCAGGAGTGGTGGTGCACACCTTTAAGCCCAGACCTTGCGAGGCAGAGGTAGGAGGAATCACTGTGAGTTCAATGTCAACTCGAGACTACACAGTGCATTTCAGGTCAGCCTGGGCTAGAAGGAGACCCTACCTCAAAAAAAAAAAAAAAAAAAAAAAAAAAGTGAGACCATCTCAGGAGATCGTGTGCCACAGAGTTCTATATTTGAACCTAAAACATCAACTGTGAGGGAAAAGGGACAGGGTGGAGAGAGGATATGCTCAACATACAATATATACCTATATGAAAATTTGAATCCAAAAACCTCACTGAGCGTATGGCATTATTTTCTCACTATTTAAATGAATACTCGAGGCTGGGGAGATGGCTCTTGCAAGTTAAAGGCACTTGCTTAAAATTACCTATGCTAGTCAGGTGTGGTGGCACACACCTGTAATCCCAACAGAAACAGGGGTATCACCACAAATTTGAGGCCAGTCTGGTCTACATAGGAAGACCCAGGACAGTCAGAGCAACAGAGTGAGACCATGTCTAAAAAGAACAAAATAAAAATAAAAAGTCATGTCTTAGAGCTGGTGATATACAGTAAATATGTGCTTACACAATTCTTAGTTATTTTAGGACTATAATCTCTGCATTGTACTTAAATGCCCCTTTTTTTTCCACTGCTGTGGATCAAATGCAGGGTCTCACACATGCTAAGCAACTTCTCTATCACTATGTCCCAACCCTTCACATTCTTTTTAAGTAGGGTAAATTTAATTATTATTAAAACAAGTTTTAATGACTTGAATAAGAATCAAATCCACCCCTCTTTCCATTCAAAGGTGAAGGTGTAAGGAGCTTTGTTAGCGCAGTAGGTAACATCAGTCTCGTAAAGGTGAAGGGGATTTGAAAAGCCTGGCACATAGCTTATGAGAGTGAATGTCAGCATCACCCCTGATTCAGGCTCGGTTTGTCTTCCAATTCAGATCTGCCCTTGGCTGTAAACGATAGGGTATGCTTGTAACCCCAGTGCTGGAGAGGCAGAGGCAGAGGCAGGAGAACTGCTGCAAGTTTGAGGCCAGCCTCAGCTACATGGTGAGTTCCAGACCAGCCAGGGTTACACAGCCATACCCTGTCTCAAACAAAAAACAAAACGCCTACCCTGATAGTGGCTTATAACATTTCTGCAACATTTACTATGTACTTGGTACTATGTTAAGCACTGGACATGATTGTTTCGCTCTTGCATCAACCTTCTAAATGCGATCATCATACTCATTTAACAGATGAGAAAATCGAGGCTTAAAAAAGTAAGACTACTTTCTCAAGGTGATAGAGGCCAGAAGCAGTTAGCTAGAGTTGGATATAAGACTCTACATTTCTGGTCACACAGTAGAAACACAGTGCCTGTTCACTGCCATCAACGCAGCGTGGCTCCCCTTGGTGAGTGGTACAGCAGGTACCCTTCATGTGCTAACCAAAGGGGGCTTCTGTGTGGGTGGCCAGGGCTGGTGGGACAGAAAACAGAATTGTGGGAGAGAGATTGAAGAAGCAATAAGGAATTATCATAGAACACACGTGTTGAAAGTTAGGAGAGGAAATGGACAGACAAAAGAAAACCTGCATGATAGCAATGAATTATCTCTCAGTAAGCACAACAGCATAAGAGCTGCAAAAGATGTCAACAGTCACGTAGACTAGCATATCACCAATTCTTGAGAACAAGTGAGAAATGTCAGCACGCAGGCTCTGCCCCAGAGCAGTAGAATTAGGCCTTCTAGGAATGAAGTCTGAGCAAACCCTCCAGGCAATTCTGAGGCTGACTGAAGTGCAATTTAGGGACTCCTAATTTACTGAGAAGGTAATAATGTTCCCACCCCCCCCCCAAAAAAGAAAAAGCATCAAAAACAGAACTGCAGCCTTCAAGAGTTTAGTCTAGGATCTCAAATTCTCCACTGCTTGGTTCTAATTTCACAGTAGCATCCATTTTTTCACAATTCACTTAGTAAGACACATTGAAATGCTCTGTGGCTGATGTAATTGAACCCAGAAAGCAGAAACTTGGCAGAATTAAAGATGGTGTGTATATTTACAAAACTTCAGGCTAAGAAAAAGAAGAGCTGCCCACGGAAGATAGGCAGCATCCAATTCTAGAATGCCAGAGACTGGGCAGCTGTGCACAGACAGTGTGATGGAAACAGAAATGAGAACCAGGTTTTCCAAAGGAAGAACCGACAAGGCTTCGGCACAGGGCACAGTCAGTCATCAAGCCATGGCCAAACTGATAAGAATTATCAACGTCACTGCGCCATCTAATCAACTAAACCACTGTACTTTCCCAGTCTAATCGGCTATGATGAAATCATCCTAATTCAAAGCAGGCGAAACCCAGGCACAGCTGGCCAGGAGCCAATTTCAAGTTCAGCTGACACTGATTCCCATCTGCAGTGTTCACTTTCCTATATTTGCTTAGAACTTGACCCCACTTGTTACAAACAAGGCTGGGACCTGGCAGCTGAGAGAACAGCAACCTCCTTAGTCTTTCTTACTGTAAATCTATAGGATTTTATTGGGAAATAGTGTTTTCCTCATACCTGGAGGGACAGCAAGGCTGCTGGAACACAGGGACCAGGAACACAGTCAACCTAGTGCTCCTCGTGTCTGAATGCCTACCTGAGTTCCTGGAAACAGAGCTCCATGAGCAGCACATGCAGGGCGTGCACGGGGTGGCAGGGCTGTGGGCCGTCCAGGCGCAACACAGCAGCTGATCAGGCCTGACCTACAGCACACGCAGTGCCGCCCCGAGCCCAACATCTTGCACATTGTCAAATCAGAACGCTGTTTTCTTCTACTCTCACTCTGAGCGAATATTTGAACCCTAAAATGTTTCACCACATGCATATATTATACAGTGCTTAAAATGTCTAAGTAGGTCCCCAAACATTTATCATTTCTTTATGATGAAAACATCCAGAATTCTTTCTTCTGTTTTTTTTTTCTTTTTTTTTTTACTGATATATATATATATATATATATATATATATATATATATATATATATATATATATATCTGACCAAGCCTTAGAAAAACGGTTTCTTAGCTCATCATATTTCATGGCAAAACCATAAAGAGCTTCTGGGGAACAGCATCGCTAACCTCCTCTGGACACATCCTTGTGCCCATTCCCTTTCAGAATCCATCCAGGAGCTCTAGTTCTTTTCTTATCCACTAACAAACCTCAGGACCTCACCACACAGGTATGAAAATCTCACTGTCCTGGCCTGCTTTTCTAGTTTCTCATTACTACTCGTATCCATGTTCATTCTCTCTGTCTAGCTCCTCCCTTTTCTCCAAGCTGCTATGCCAGTTATCATTCATTCCCTGACAGCTGATTTCCCTAGTACCTCCATGTTTGCTGCTCCTACAATAGATGAGGATGGATGACAGAACAGACCACAATGAGTCAACTTCCACATCCCCATTCTGACATCTATGACAGCCCTTAAATCAGACACCCCAGGACAGACCCACTCCCTTCCCATGTTTATCCATCTCAGTGAAGGACATCGCTACCAGGTACTGGGATTTCCAACCCAGAAGTCATTCTTGATCACTTGATTACCCCAAATCCTCTTCATCAGCATCTTTTGAAGGACTGCACACATGAACCCCTATTTTAGTTGTAGTTTACTTTTTAAACTACAACTAAAATAGGGGCTGGAGAGATGGCTCACAGAGCTCTGCCCCACACTGTCAGATTGGTACAGAACACCAGAGACACTGGAGTTTCACCTCAGCAGCAAATCATTTTGTGGTATAAATCTGTCTTCCATATTGCATGGGATATACTAAAAACCACTCACTGCTTACCTGAAATTTCAGAGCAATCTGGAGGCTGGATTTTTGTTTGCTTGATAAATCTGACAACTCTATCTGATCCCTGCATTCTCCACACAGATTAACCTCTACTGATCACTAGCGGTGAAGGTCAGTGTCAGAAGGCTTGCTCAGCATGTGTGAGGGCTGGGTTCTGTCCTCCTCAGCACCACAGCACAATCAAATAAAAATAAAGAAATTAAAAAAAAAAAACCTTCTCACAGCTTTCTTCAAGATTTAAACTAACATCTAAAGACTTCACCAAAGCCATTAGGGTCTTAGATGGAGAAGCTGGCAAAGACCCGGCCAACTTCTCTTGCCCTTTGACCTTTGCCTCTGACCACAAAACCCTGTTTTAGCCAGGAATGGTGGTGCACACCTTTAACGCTTGCACTGGGAGGCAGAGGTATTATGAGTTCAACTGGGACTGCAGAGTGAATTCCAGGTCAGCTTGCCCTAGAGTAAGACCCTACCATGAAAACAAAAACAAAAACAAACTTTCTTTCTCCTCTGTAGACACTCCGGCTTAGTTCTTCTCTGTAGATACTTCAGCTTAGTTCTTCTATATATACACTCCAGTGTAGTTCTTCTCTGTAGACACTCCAGCTTAGTTCTTCTCTGTAGACACTCAAGCTTAGTTCTTCTCTGTAGACACTCCAGCGTAGTTCTTTTCTGTAGATACTAAAGCTTAGTTCTTCTCTGTAGACACTCAAGCTTAGTTCTTCTCTGTAGATACTAAAGCTTAGTTCTTCTCTGTAGACACTCCAGCATAGTTCTTCTCTGTAGACACTCCAGCTTAGTTCTTCTCTGTAGGCACTCCAGCGTAGTTCTTTTCTGTAGATACTAAAGCTTAGTTCTTCTCTGTAGACACTCAAGCTTTAGTTCTTCTCTGTAGACACTCCAGCGTAGTTCTTCTCTGTAGATACTAAAGCTTAGTTCTTCTCTGTAGATACTAAAGCTTAGTTCTTCTCTGTAGACACTCAAGCTTAGTTCTTCTCTGTAGACACTCCAGCGTAGTTCTTCTCTGTAGACACTCCAGCGTAGTTCTTCTCTGTAGATACTAAAGCTTAGTTCTTCTCTGTAGATACTAAAGCTTAGTTCTTCTCTGTAGACACTCAAGCTTAGTTCTTCTCTGTAGACACTCCAGCGTAGTTCTTCTCTGTAGACACTCCAGCGTAGTTCTTCTCTGTAGATACTAAAGCTTAGTTCTTCTCTGTAGATACTAAAGCTTAGTTCTTCTCTGTAGACACTCAAGCTTAGTTCTTCTCTGTAGACACTCCAGCGTAGTTCTTCTCTGTAGACACTCCAGCGTAGTTCTTCTCTGTAGATACTAAAGCTTAGTTCTTCTCTGTAGACACTCCAGCGTAGTTCTTCTCTGTAGATACTAAAGCTTAGTTCTTCTCTGTAGACACTCCAGCTTAGTTTTACTCCAGCACCTTAGCACTTGCTGTGCCTTCTGCCAACAGCCCTCTCGCTCTCCTCTGTCGAAGCTCGAAGAGACACAATCCCACCTCTACTTAGCTAAAGCAGTTCTCCCAACACCCCCCTACAATACACACCCTCTATCCCTTTATCTGACTGTATACATTCGTATACTGTCTTTTCATCTGTACTGGTAATGTGATGCCATAATAGCAAAGCTGAATCTTTTTACTTCAGTCTCAGGAGAACACAGAACTGAATCTATCATTGAATGAGATCTGTTTGCTGATAAATATAAGTATGAAAATGAATTTCCTGTCAATAAACTGAAGTTTCCTTAAATTTAGGCAGCCTCCCTCTCTGCAAGCTCGATTTGTCAACTGCACGTCAACATCCCTAAAGAATCTCCCCTCCACTGAAGATAGACATCTGTCCACCAAGTAGTGGGTGTGCATTTCCACCTATTTCCTGGTGGTGCTGTCCTCAGGCGCTCCAGAATCTGTCTGCACAGTGAGAGGGCTGATGCAGTTAGCTCCTTCAAGAATCATTATACTTGTCCTAAGTGTGTGTGTGTGTGTGTGTGTGTGTGTGTGTGGTGTACACATGTGTACCAGTTGCTTTCTCATTGCTGGGACAAAACACTCAACCAGGAGCAACTTATGGAAGGAAAATAGTTTTAATACGGAGGCTGGGAAGATGCTCAGTGACTAAAGGCACTTACTTGCAAAGTCTGCTAGCCTGGGATGGACTCCCCAGCACCCACGTAAAGCCAGATGCACAAAGCAGCTCATGCATCTGGAGTTCGTTTGCAACAGTGTGCCCGTTTTCTCTTTTTTCCTCTCTCTCTCTGTATCTCTTGCAAATAAATAAAATATTGTGAGAAAAGCAGAAAGCCAAAATGCCAAGCATGTTATAAAAAGCACAGGTGCCATAAAGCAAGAAGATGGAAATCACGATTAGGCAGGATGAAAGCAGAGGCTCCTGCCGGGCGTGGTGGCGCACGCCTTTAATCCCAGCACTCCGGAGGCAGAGGTAGGAGGATCCCGTGAGTTCGAGGCCACCTTGAGACTACATAGTGAATTCCAGGTCTGGGCTACAGTGAAACCCTACCTCGGGGGGAGGGGGGGGAGGAAGGAAGGAAGGAAGAAGGAGAGAAAGAAAAGAAAGCAGAGGCTTCTGAGCCATGAAGTGACTGAATCCAGTACCTTTATTGTAAAGAGCAGGCATTCTGATTGAAGATCTAAGCTAGGTGTGGTGCCTATAATCCCAGCACTTGAGAAGGTGATCTAGGATGGTTGAGTTCAAGGCCAGCCTGAGCCACAAGGTGAGTTACAGGTCAGCCTGGATTAGAATAGGACCCTGATGCCTCAAAAAATTAAATAAATTGGGCTGGAGAGATGGCTTAGCGGTTAAGCGCTTTCCTGAGAAGCCTAAGGACCTGGGTTCGAGGCTCAATTCCCCAGGACCCACGTTAGCCAGATGCACAAGGGGGCGCACGCGTCTGGAGTTCGTTTGCAGCGGCTGGAAGCCCTGGCACGCCCATTTTCTCTCTCTGCCTCTTTCTCTCTCTGTCGCTCTCAAATAAATAAATCAAAATAACAAAAAATTAAATAAATAAATATAAAATGAATTTAATTAAAAATTAAAAGACCATGGATGAAATGTTGCACATGCTGAAAAATGTATTTTTTTTTTCCCAAGGTAGGGTTTCACTCTAGCCCCGGCTGACCTGGAATTCACTATGTAGTCTCAGGGTGGCCTCGAAGTCATGGCAATCCTCCTACCTCTGCCTCTTGAGTGCTGGGATTAAAGGCATGTGCCACCACGCCCGGCTAATTTTATTTTATTTTATTATTGACAACTTCCATAATTATAGGCAATAAACCAAGGTAATTCCTTCTCCCCTACTTTCCCCTTTGCAATTCCATGCTCCATCATACACCTTCCCCTCTTGATCAATCTCTCTTTTATTTTGATGTCATCATCTGAAAACTGTATCTAATGAATGGCCGTCTTTTTCTGTCAATGGTGTAAACAGGGTAAGTTCTGGGGAATGGTCACTCCTGTCTTGGACTGAGACCAGAGGGGAGCGAGGAGCTGTGCATCAGTGTACTACAGCTGAAACGCAGCGAGGCCAGGTCTTCAAGCAGCACACAGTAACCCCGAGCGTGCTGTCCGAGCTGCTGGACCTTCCAAAGACTTAAAAATGAAGTTTTAAACACGGATGGTGGCGCACGCCTCTAATCCCAGCACTTGGGAAGCAGAAGTAGCATTGTTGTGAGTTCAAGGCTAGCCTGGGATTACAGAGTGAATTCCAGGTCAGCCCAGGCTAGAGTGAGACCCTACCTCGAAAAACAAAACAAAATAAAAATGCAGTTTTAGCCTCAATTTATATAAGCAAAGATAGTAGGACGTTTGCATGAGCACTTAGGCCTTTCGGGTTTTGAGACTGGCAGTTTTGAGGCCAAGCAGGAGGAAGTGGAGAGCACAAGTCATGGTTCTGGGAATTCAAGTAAACAAAGGCGAATCCGATAGGCTAAACAGAAGCACAGTTCTGGAATATCGTACTAACTGCTCTCAGTTGCAGGTTTCTAAATTCTTGGGGTCTTTAACAACCACATACAATTGTGCAGACTTTGAACGTGAGCTTTCTTAACCCTGGAGATACGGCATGCTAGGTTCTGTTTTCAGAATCCACATGCTTCCATTGACATCTTCCTAACACCCAGACACCCAGTGCCAAGTAAGGATGTACAAGACAGCGTCCAGTCTCCACCCTGAGCTCAGGCAAACCTGTGCAAATGCTAGTGAGGATCAGCAGGTGTAACGTCAGAGGCACACAGCACACTTGGGACCATGGGCAAAAGCAGATGGCCCTGATGCCAGAGGTGACCTCATCCAAGCATGATATTAACATCTCAGTCACGAGCAAATTGGATTTCATTTTAGCATTGCCTGCTTTTTGATCTTTGCTCTCCTATTATTATTATTATTGTTATCATTATTATTATTAATAGGAAAAGGTCTATGCAGCTTTGGCTGGCTTGGAACTAGCTATAAGAGTAGGCTATCCTCAAACTCACAGAGGTCTGCCTGCATCTGCTTTGTAAGTGCGGGGATTACAGGCATGAGCTGGCAATGCCTGACTCAGTCAGCCTTTTCCATTGATGGAAAATTACTATACTGTGTTCTAGACACAGATGGTGTTGACATTTGCAGAGCATTGTGAATAAGGGAACCATATGCTTACAAGGGTTAAAATAGTAAATTCTGGGCTGGAGAGATGGGCTAGTGGTTAAGGCATTAGCCTGCAAAGCCAAAGGACCCAGGTTCGATTCCCCATGACCCACATAAACCAGCTGCACAAGGTGGTGCATGTATCTAGAGTTTGTTCACAGTAGCTAGAGGCACTGGTGCACCCATTCTCTCTCCTTCTCCCTATCTGCCTCATTCTCTCTCTCTCAAATAAATAAATAACAAAAAATAAAATACATTTAAAATAGTAAATTCTATTATATTTATCACATTGAAAAAAATCAAAAAATTTAATTTTTATTTTCTATTCCAGAAAATGTATATATGACAAATGGAATAGGATTAGGGGGATAGCTCGGTTGGTTAAGTGCTTGCTATGCAAACATAAGGACTTGAGTTTGATCCCCAGGACCCACATCAAAAATCAGGAATTATGGCATGTGTTTATAATCCCAGAGCTGGGAATGTGGAGACAGGCAGATCCCTGAGGCTCCACGGCCAGCCCGTCTGATCTAATTAGGCAAGTTCCAACTCAGTGAGAGACCCTGTCTCAAAAAAAAAAAAAAAGGTGAATGGCTGCTAAGGATCCATGCTTGAGGTTGTCATCTGGCTCCAGTGAGCGCGCGCGCACACACACACACACACACACACGCACGCATGCATGAATACACACACACACACACACACGCACCCACCCACACACTATGCATCCTGGAAACTGTGCCACCATGCTGTCTTGCCACTATGATGTTCTGCCTCACTATAGGTCCATAACAATAGAGCAAGTCAATAGATCTTTCCTCTTTCTAAGCTACACTCAAGTTATTTGTCACAGTGATTAAAAAAAGAAACCTAACACACAGGTATTCAGTAAATTCAGTGAACTTGAATTTCATGCCATATTCTCTGAACCTTATTTTTATGACATATACCTGATAGCAAAAATATGGCAATTTAAGGAAGGCATGGTGACTCATACCTTCAATCCCAGAACACGACCCACCCAGGCTACTGGAAGGAGTTTGACATCAGCCTCGGCTACAGAGTGAGTTATAGGTCAGCCTAGGTTACACTGAAACCCCACCTCAAAAAAATTTTTAGGGGCTGGAGAGATGACTTAGCGGTTAAGCGCTTGCCTGTGAAGCCTAAGGACCCTGGTTCGAGGCTCGATTCCCCAGGACCCATGTTAGCCAGCTGCACAAGGGGGTGCACACGTCTGGAGTTCGTTTGCAGTGGCTGGAGGCCCTGATGCGCCCATTCTCTCTCTGTCTCTCTTTCTCTCTCTCTTGTCTGTTGCTCTCAAATAAATAAATAAAAATAAACAACAAAAAAACTTTTAGTCATGAATTTGATTAGACTGTAGTCATAAAAAGTGGTACTATTGGTCTGGAGAGATGGCTTAGTGGTTAAGACGCTTGCCTGCAAAGCCTAACGACTGGAGTTCTATTCCCCAGTGTCCAGGTAAAACAGATGCACAAAGTGGCTTGCCATACCCATTCTCTCTGTCTTTCTTCTCTCTATCTCCTTCTACATGCAAATAAATAAATAAAAATATTTTAAATGGTAATATTTACAAAGAATTGGCTTCAGATCATATTTTATTTTTTAAAAAATGCATATTAGTGTATTTATTTATTTGTTATAAAAGTTGTTTTATTATTTTCCTTTATTTCAGGACTATCTCATTGTTAAAATCAACTCTCAGAAAAATGTTTTTACAATTAGTAAGATAATAATATTTCATGTTTAAAATCTCAAGATCAAATGAGGCATGGGGACATGCTTCAGTGGTCCCAACTACACAAGAACTTGAGGAGGAAGGATAGTTTGAGTCCAGGAGATCAGGGCAAGACTGAGCAATACGTCAAGACACTGTCTCTCTTTAATAAGTAAGCAAATGACCTGAGATGCTAAGATCACATATAGCATAAAACACATTAAATTTCACATAAACAGGCAATAAATTGATAAGAAGTCACACTCAATGGAACTCAAAAAAATGATCAAACACAAATAAAAAATGCTTACAGTGAACAGTAGCTAATGAGAAGAAACATATCCTCTGGTCTTAAAGGGGAAGTTCATGACAACAGAAAACTCCTGTGTGTTCATTTCAAAGCATTCAAAGCAGCACAGCTCTCTTCTCCCGTCTTGAAGTACATTTCCGTCTCTTTCTACTTTGCCTCACAGAGCTTGATCAGACAGATAACTGTCACTGGTTCGCACTGGATCTCTCTGCAATTTTGAATATTTTAAATGCCTCCAAGAAGGGCTCTACTCTTCTCTTTGCTATATCAGGAAGACAGCCTCCCCTTGGGATAAACTCACTGATCAGTTTCTAAAGGATGGTGCAGCACTGTGGATTCACTTGGCTTTTCTGACATCAAGCTCTTTCTTGATTTCATTTCTATCCTGGGGTACTACATCACCTCTAACCACTGCCCAAATGCCACTTGAAGCCTAGTTTCTTCTCATCTGTTTGCTTTAGGTTGAGAGGGAAATGCCACTTAGCAGACATTGTACTCTTTCCTCCCCACATCCTGCTTGGCCTGTTTGGGAGAGATCTGAAGTGGGTGATGGAGTGGTGATGCTATGGCTTGAGTTCACAGGCCCGGAACCAGGTCCCCAAGGCCTAAGTTCCTTCTGAATCAGCATTAAAAATATAAATACGGGGCTGGAAAGATGGCTTAGTGGTTAAGCGCTTGCCTGTGAAGCCTAAGGACCTCATAAGGACCCCAGGACCCACATAAATCAGATGCACAAGGTGGTGGCACATGCATCTGGAGTTCGTTTGCAGTGGCTGGAGACCCTGGTGCACCCATTCTCTCTATCTATCTGCCTCTTTCTCTTTTTGTCTGCCTATCGTTCTCATATAAATAAATGAAAATTAAATAAATAAATATGAGGATTGGAGAGATAGCTTAGTGGTTAAGGTGCTTGCCTGCAAAGCCTGAGGACCCAGGTTCGATACCCAAATACCCACATAAACCTGGATGCATAAGGTTGCACATGGCATCTGAAGTTTGTTTGCAGTTGCTAAAGACCCTGGCAGCATTCTCTTTCTCTTCTTCTTCTTCTTCTCCTTCTCCTTCTTCTTCTTCTTCTTCTCCTTCCTTCCTTTCTTTCTTTCTTTCTTTCTTTCTTTCTTTCTTTCTTTCTTTCTTTCCCTCCCTTTCTCTCTCAAATAAACAAAATATTTTTAAAAACTGAAAAAATATATAAATATGAGAACCACCCTTAGATCTACTCCAAAACCCATAGATAGGAAGAGTGAAAGACTACCTCCACCCAATGCCAAGCTTTAAACTGCTATATTTGAGAATTATTAAGTCCAGAGAAATTATGTGGTGTGGTTTGAGTTAGGCTATACATACACCAGAAAAGGATCCCTGCACATCAGCCCAAGGACAAGCACAAGGCCTGGGGCTAAGATGAAACACACTATTTAAGCAATTCCTTTCATATTCAAGTCAATGTCAAAACATTTACACTTGTACTGACTTCACTGAGACAAAAGAAATTGGAGTTTTAATCAGGGAATCATCTGACATCCTAGCAAGGAAAGGAAGTGGAATCTAACTGTATCTTCCTTTCTAATGGAAAAGTTGCAGTCATCCATTTAACTGCTGTTCTATTCAGAGAACTATCATTAAAAATTGGAAATACCGGGGCTGGAAAAATGGCTCAGCAGTTAAAGGCTCTTGCTTCCAAAGGCTGCAGACCCAGGTTCAATTCCCCAAGCACCCTCGTAAAGCTGAATGGGTATTCATTTGCAGCGGCAAGAGACCCTGGCGTGCACACATGCACACACCCACACACATGTAAAATTAAACAAGTAAAAAATTTTAAAATAAATTTATTTGTGAGGAGAGGGACAGAAAGGAAAGAGATAGGCAGAGAGAAAGAGAGAGAGAGAGAGAGAGAGAGAGAACAGTGCACCAGGGCCTCTAGCCACTGCAAATGAACTCCAGATGCATGCACCACTTTGTGCATCTGTCTTTATGTGGCCACTGGGTAATTGAACCTGGACTGACAGGCTTTGCCAGCAAGTGCTTTTAACTGCTGAGCCATCTCCCCAACCCCAGTAAATAAGTAATTTTTAATGGAAATATTAGTTATAACACATTAGGAATACCACATAGGAGCTAGGCAACTATGGTGTCCCAGCTGTCGAGCCAAAGCCCTGGCCATCCCTTCCCAGGGAATAAACTGATTTTACTCCGGCATCACAGCCACACTGCCACAAAGGGGAACAAGCTATGTGACTCCCTGAATCTATAGCTCCTTCCTCTTACTGTTATTAATCTATTAAATAAAAACCCAACAACGTTGCAAAGTACCAAGTTTTAAGGGCTGGGAAGATTGCTCAGTATTTAAAGGCACTTGCTTGCAAAGGACAAAGTTTTGTGGCAACATTTTAAGGAGTCATGAGGATATAAGATATCAAAGAGCTTCCATTGGATAGGAAGGGAAAACACAGGCTACTTAGCAAAAGAAAAATATGGGATACACAGTGCAGAAAAGGCCTAACCCAATCACAACTGAGTCATAGCTATCATTCCCATTAGTTACTTTGCTCTTCCACAACAGGAAAATTATTTGTTCCCAGCATTGATGACTGTCATATATGTGAACAAAGTCACCAGATGAAGTTAACACAGATGATCACTTCACTCTGACCATTATTTAAACTCTTGACTTTATGTTTAAACTTCTGCTCCATTTCAATGAACTTGTTTCTCTTCATTTACTCCAGTTGTGGCCACAGTAAAACTAGCACACACCGACTGAGCCAGGGCTGCCCTGCTTAGCCGTGCCAAGTTTGCAGGGTCTGGACCTTTGCCTGCCCATGTCACAGTAGCTGCACCTTGTATTCTGGTAGCTGTGGGGCTAACCCGGAGAGCGAGACTTCATGGGTTCAAGCTCCAGCCCCACCTCACTGACCAACATGATAGTAGGCACTTTTACATTTACTTATCTGCAAAAAAAAAAAAAAAAATGGACTTAGAGTATCTGTTTAGTAACAACACTGTGTGAGTTAAATAAATCAAAGCTTAGCTAGCCTTTGGAATAATGACTGGACACAGAGTGCACTCAATAAATATTCTCTACCTAATATGTATGAGTAGTCTTTTAGAAGTCAACCTGATAAAGTCAAGGACATTACCCTCCACATATAAAACCACACCCATCTGGGAATCAAGCTGACTCATGCTCCATTTACCTAGTAACTAAATAGGCAATTACTATCTCTGTACCTCAGATTCTTGCCAATAACAAGACTCTTAACTAACACACTTTCTAAGGACTTGGTTATATTTTCTGTGAAAGGTAATTGTGATGATATAAAAGTAAAGCAAATAATCACTATGTTACATTACAAAATTTTTCCAGTGAAAAAAAGAAAATTGCTTTCTTGACAAAACTGATCACTACCCTGCTCCTTTTCGTCTGCCGGAAAGGACTTCAGATGGGATGTCGCTGCTCATCATCAGCCACTCTGCATCCTCAGTGGGTTTAGTTCCCCCTAGGAAGGATATGAGGGTCTTCAGAGCAGAACATTCTTTTCTCCTCCCAGAAAGATGCAGGGAACAAGTGGTCCTGGTGTGGCTTTCTGCTTTTCCGATGCTGGTTCACTCAAACATTATTTCCATTTCAGTAACACATGTTGCTTTTACGCTTTAGCAAACATTTCAAAACACAGTGCTGGCTTAAGTCAAAGCATGTGTCTGGGCTCAGAGGGCTTTACTTTTTGCAAGTAAAAAAAGTATGGGACTTAAGCAAGAGGATCAGGAATTCTAGGCCTGCCTGGACTACATAGTGACTTTGAAGCCAGCCTGGCCTACAGGGTGACCTTTTATGAAAAAGAAAAGAAAAGAACAGAAAAGAAAACAAAAGAAAAGAAAGGAAAGGAAAGGAAAAGAAAGGAAAGGAAAAGAAAGGGAAGGGAAGGAAGAGAAGGGAAGGGAAGGGAAGGGAAGGGGAGGGGAGGGGAGGGGAGGGGAGGGGAGGGAGGGAGGGAAGGGAAGGGAAGGGAAGGGAAGGGAAGGGAAGGGAAGGGAAGGGAAGGGAAGGAAGGAGAAGATAGGATGGGGAAGAGGGAGGGAGCACCTATGGTCTAACAATGACTACTTTCAATAAGACAAAAGAAAATGTTAAATATTTATCAAGCCTCTGTTAGGTTTGGAGTATATCCACACAATCACTGAGAAACTTTAAGGTGACCTTCTATTATTAATCACCAAGTAGCAGATAGGGGCAGGAGACAAACAGAAGTGCAGTGCTTTGGCCGAGATTATGTATCACCAACAGTGGGAATTTGTGGCTCTAGCTGAGGGTGTCAGGTGCTGTACCTGGTCCCACCTGGCCCTGTCTCTCACCAAGCAGGGTCACCTTTGGAGCAAGCATCAGTCAACTTTCACTGGATCATGAGAAGCCCAAGAAGATGCCATCTGGTCTGTTCTATAGGTGGGGAATTGGGGGCTCAGACAGAAGCTCCCCCAAAGGAAACCTGGAAGGTAGGGCACTACCATCATTGTCACAAGGAAAAGTGGGCAGCAGTATGTGGCAGAGCGAAATGCCCATAGCATTTAGCTTCCAACTTAGAGCTCAGCTTTGGGAGCTCTGAGTCTAACTCTGGTAGGAAACTAGCTTAACATGTGCAAAAGGAATTGAAAACTTGAGGGGCTAAGCTCAGTAGATAAAGTGCTTGCCACTCAGATCCCCAGCATGCATGTAAATGCCAGGTGGGCATGGTGCCCTGCCTATAATTTCCGCACTCAGAAAGATAAGCAGGGGACCAAGGGAAGATGACCAGTTAAACTGGAGAGCAAATGAGAGAGCCTGCTTCGGCAAATAAAGAAGAATGTGATTAAGGAGGATATCCAATGTCAATTTCTGGCCTCCACACACACATGTTCCCACACACATGAACACACAAACACACATGCATGAGCACACACATGAGTTGAAAACATGGCTTCCTGGAGCCTTCTCCTTCACTATCTTGTAGGATAAAGATCAAAAAAAAAAAAAGAAAAAAAGAAAAAAAGAAAGAAAGAAAGAAAGAAAGAAAGAAAGAAAGAAAGAAAAGAAAAACACGTGGGTTGGAGAGATGGCTTAGCAATTAAGACACTTGCCTGCAAAGTCTAAGGACCCAGGTTCAATTCCCCAGTTTCCACTTAAAGCAAGATGCACAAAGAGGTGCATGCATCTGGAGTTCACTTGCAGTGGTTGGAGGCCCTGGCATGCCCATTCTTTCTCTTTCTCTCTCTCTCTCCTCCTCTCTCTTTGCTTGCAAATAAATAAATAAATTTAGAAAAAAAAAGAAAAACAGTTTGATTAAGGTGCTCTTTCTTTTAAAATTTTTTTCAAATATTTTTATTTATTTATTTGAGACAGAGATAGAGAGGCAGATAGAGGCAGAGAAAGAATGGGTGCATCAGGACCTCCAGCCCCTGCAAACAAATTCCAGATGCATGTGTCACCTTATGCATCTGGCTTACATGGGTACTGGAGAATGGAACCTGGGTCTTTAGGCTTTACAGGCAAGCACCTTAGCCACTAAGCATCTCTCCATCCCCTAAGGTACTCCTTTCTTTCTTTCTTTTTTTTTTTTTTTTTTTTGTTATTTCAAGGTAGAGTCTTGCTCTAGCCCAGGCTGGCCTGGAATTCACTATGTAGTCTCAGGCTGGCCCCGAATTCACATTGATCCTCCTACCTCTGCCTCCCTAGTGCTGGCATTAAAGGCATGTGCCACCATGCCCGGCCTCCCATGAGGTACTCATTCTGACAAAAGATGCAATAAGGGTTTTCTTCCCTCCGAATAATAACTAGAGAAATGACATTATGAATTATATCTCAAAATCTTCAAAGTGAAATTAATCACATCTCCAAGTGAGAAACAACAAAAATCGTGTACAAATATCGCTCAAATCAGTGCCTAGAATTTATACTCAAAGTAGAACCATGGCAAAGGAAAAGCACAGTTTGGGGGATGGGCTGTGGCTGCCACTAGTTGCAGGATTCTGAGTGTGATGACAGTGCTCTAAAATTGATTGTAGTGATGACAGCACAACTCTGAATCTGTGAACAAACTAAGCCAGCACTGAATTATATGCTTCAAATGGGTGAATTATATGCAATGTAAATTAGATCTCCGTAAAGCCATTATTGGGGGAGGGAGTTACATGATTCTATTTATGTGACAGGGAAAAAGCAAAATGAAACTGTCAAAACACAGCAGCGATTGACAGGGGCGCACAAGGGCACTGTGGGAGACATTGTGGTTAAATGAATATGTACACATGTATTAAAATTCGTAGATGTACACAGAAAACTTTTTAAAAAGAATTTTTACACAGAAGGCTGGGGAGATGGCTCAGTGGTTAAAGTGCTTACTTATAAAGGCTGCCAGCCAGAGCTTAATTCCCTAACATCACATAAAGCCATGTGCACAAAGTGACACATGCTTTTAGAGTTTGGTTGCATTGGCAAGAGGCCCTGACACACACTCTCTCTCTCCCCCCTCCGTCCCTACTTGCAAATTAATCAATAAATACATTTTTAAAACTTTTCTAAGCAGATGTGCCACCTCTACTACATTCACTGGGATCCAGAAGAATCTGCAGAGGAAGCAGTGAGGTGTATTGCTCCCAGTGCTGGCCTGACAACTGCCTCTAGGAAAACAGCAACAAACACAGAGGAGAACTAAAACTCATCATAATGGAAATATGGAGTCTACAGAGAAGTCCACACCAAGAACAAACTGCTAACACACTCCTGCCAAGGCTCAGGGACCGTTGCAGAACAGAAGATGGGGTGTGAAGACTGTATGAGCCTTTTTTTTTTTTTTTTTTTTGAGGCAGGCTCTCACTCTAGCTCAGGCTGACCTGGAATTCACTTTGTAGTCTCAGGGTGGCCTTGAACTCATGAAGATCCTCCTACCTCTGCCTCTTGAGTGCTGGGATTAAAGATGTATGCCACCACGCCTGGCTTAAAAAAAAAAAATTTTTTTTAAGTTCACTGACAGAACAAAACCAGAAAAAAATATATATTTCTTAAAATTGTGTCTATATTTTTTATTATTCTTTTCAAAAGAAAAAAACTGTTTTCTGGTTGTGGTGGTTAATCTTCATTGTCAACTTGAAAGATAGAGGGAGGGTAGATTGGAGAATTCCCTTGCCTTTGACATAACATTTTAACAATGAATTTGCATCTGGTGTGTACACCAGATCTCAATGTCTCCAACAGGATGTTGATAATAATGTATGAATGCAAAACAGTACAAACTGCCAGAAACAGGAAAGATCTTCTACAAAAGACAAAGCTAGGAGTATTATACTTTAATCTAAAACACAGTCATCTGGCCAAAAACAATGGTGTGTACCTGTAGTCCCAGCTATTTGTTGGGAGGCTGGGACAGGAGGGTCACTTAAGCTCAGGAATTCTAAACCATCCCGGGCAACATAACAAGACTTATCTCTGAATAAATAAAACAATATCAAATGGATATAGTGAGTTACTTCCACAAAGAACTCTCAGGTTCTTCAGCTTGGGTAAGTATCCCCCACTTATTTGGATAAGATGTTAAAGGTTTTAGTCTTCCAGGTGGTGATATTATGGGTGCTATAGATCTTTAGGAGGCTGGGCCTTATGTGAGATCTTAAGGTCACTGGAAGAATGCCCTTGAAGGAAATGATGGGACCATAAGTTGGTTGGTTTAGTCCATCATGTGCTCATGCCATGACAGCTGGTTCATCAGAGGCTCACACCAGCAAAGCCACTCTTAGACTTAGACTGCAATGTCCAAAACCAGAAGTCAAAATAGTGTTTCTCCTTGATAAGTTAAATACCACAGGTATTTTGTTACAGTAACGTGAAACTAAACAAGCACATGACCTCATCCCATTTTTGCAACAACTGGATGAAATAAGAGACGGATATCTATGATTAGTGCTTTATGTTAAGAGAAAGTGAAACTTGGAGATTAAGACCAGCTAATGTTCTGACTAGTATTCAACAGAGCATGGACTAGACAGTTGTTAAATCTCTGTTGGAAACTACATCCCAGTGCTCCTCAGACGCCCCATTACAATGTACAACCTTTGCCACAAGCCCATATTCTTCACCAAAACAATCAGGAATAACAGCCACGTCTTTTCCATCTTCTTTGATTTCCAACTGAGGAATTCACCTCTTCCCTTGGAAACTACCCTGCTCTAGTCAGCCTTCGGAGTCCAGCATTCTCCTGTATTCCAAGAGTCTCTCCCTGCTCAAGTGCTCTGTAGCACCCCATGGTTACCAACGCAGAGAAGCAGTGGAAATACAGAAGCTGAAATGTGGGAACTGTGGCTAGCCGGGAATAAACTGGAGTGGAGGCAACATGTGGACAGTGAAACCACAGGCCTGTGGGCATGGCTATTCCCAAATCACACCTGGAATATCTCCACAGAAAAGATTACTTTCTCAGTGTTCCACTACCTGGCATGTTTTCATATTTTGTGTAAAACAAAAATTTAGACTCTTCATTCTATTGTTACAATTGCTTTAACTTTATGAGTATAGTTGTCTGTCAGTATCAACAGGAAAATTGGATCCAAAGTCTCTAGATGCCAAAATCTGTGGATGTTCATCTATTATATAAAATGACTTAGTGTTTACAAATTACCTCTGCATATGTTCCTGTGTGCTTTAAATGATCTATGGATTATTTACAATACCTAATACAATGTAAGTACTATGTAAGTAATGTTATGAAATATTGTTTAAAGGAATAACAAAATTATGTACTTGCTTAGTACAAATGCAAATTTAAAAAATATTTTCAATCCAAATTTGGTTGAATCCAAGGATATGGTACCAAAGAATATGGGGGACTGACTTTATATATGGAACAATTCCACTATTGAGAACTAATGACTTTAACTGCAGGCCATACACATGCATATTCATGAGCGGTGAGTATCCAAGAAATGTTTTCTCAATGGTGAATAAATAAAGCACTACTTCATGGATTAACAAATTCCACAGGTCAAATTATGCTTCTCCACCCCCACCCCCAGCAAAAACAAATATGCAAACTACACAAAAGAGAAACAGTCAGTAATAGAGATGCTGTGTTCCTTTGCACCAGGAAATGGGGTCCTCTTCTATTGCAGCCCAGAGTCACTGAATCCAGAGAAGCAAGAACTTCATGCTGGTGCAGACCGACCCTGGCACTGTGTCATTTCACAGGGCATCTGAGAGTGTGTGGGTCAGTAGAAACCATCCTACCACACCTGCGCATTTGCATTTGTAAGTTTACTTCCCTGTGAAGGCGTGGGCAACAAAACAAGCTATTTCAACTAATTTTACTAATTAATGGGAAAATAAAAGGTGTTTAAGTAAGGCTTAGATCAAATTCAAGTGTGAGCGACACAGCAACTAAACAACTAGGGTGTGTGGAAGGGCACTCTCCCACTGAATGGCAGGCAGTAAGCCCACCACACAGAGACGCTGTGATGGCCAGAGCCACCGCGTGAAATTCTGCTTATTTGTCAAGCCAACAGACCTTGTTCTGCTTTTCAGCTCCTTACACTATGTTGTTAGAAAGCTAGCTACTTTGGAAACTAAACCAAAAGTACAAGGACGGACTGTGGTTCTCAGGAGACGTGCTGGAGGAAGATGATACCCAGGGCACCACCAGCTTTTAATCTTAGCATGTTACCTGTTACATGATAGCTTGCATTGAGCTAGTTGATTCTGTTTTCTGGGCTTTTGTTATTGTTGTTGTTGTTTGCTTGGGGTAGGGATAGGAGGCAGGGTCTTACTCTAGCTGAGGCTGACCTGGACTGGCCTTGAAACTCAGTGATCCTCCGACCTCTGCTTTAATCTCTGGGATTAAAGGCATGTACCACCATACCCAGCTATTTTCTGTATTTTTCTACATTACGTGATAATTGAAACACTCCATGTTGGGAAAACTTAAAAAAAAAACCTGACCCCCTAAACCTATGAGAACACCATTAGAAATTTTCCTTCAGGCTGTGAGGATGTAGCTCAGTCAGTGGGAGAGCACTTACCTAGTTCACAAAAGTCCCAGGCTTTCATTCCCAGTGCTCAGGGTTTAAAAGAAAAGAATCAATGAGTTCATGGCTACAAATAGCAAAATCATCAGGTCATCTATCAACCCAGGCTATTCTAAAAGGCCCAATGGGACGATGACTTAGTGGGCGTTTAAGAACAGAAACGATCTTCTACCCTACAGCACAACTGGTGAATTTCTCCGTCACATGTCCTCTCACATCATAGCAATATGCTACTTTGCAAGCCAGAAATCCTCACGTCCTTGTATTAACAGCCTCTGTCAAGTCCCCTACCAAACAGAGTGAACACCAGGTAGCTTGAGAGGCAAGTCCCTAGCAAAACAGTGACTTACCAAGCCTAATAAAATATCCTCAATATAGTCTTTCTATTTGTACATACTCTGAGCAATTTTATTTTAAATCATTTTTAGAATTATTAGGAAAATGCATAGAACATAAAATTTAAATATCATCTACTCTAAGGATATAATTTAGTGGTGAAGCTATCTCTGCATCTTCAAAATGCTTTTTATCTTAAAAAAAAAAAACTGCAGCTCTGCCCATTCAACAGTAAGTACCCGTTCCCATCCTCACACTGCATCTGGCAGTCACCATTCTATTTTCTGTCACCATAGATTCGACGAGGCTCAATGCCTAAGAGGAATCACACAACGTATTTTCTCTTCTGCAACTGTCCTGTGTGACCCAGCATAACATCCTCAAGGTTCTTCTATATTGCAGAAGTGTTAGAATTTCATCTTTTTTTTAAACTTTTTTTAAAATTTATTCATTTGAGAAAGGGGGAAAGAGGGAGAGAGAGAGGGAGAGAATATGGGTGTGCCAGGGTCTCCAGCCACTGCAAACAAGCTCCAGACGCATGCGCCACTTTGTGCCTCTGGCTTATGTGCGTCCTGGGGAATCAAACCCAGGTCCTTTAGATTTGCAGGCAAGTGTCTTGACCACTAAGCCATCTCCCCAACCCAGAATTTTATCCTTTTTAAGGCTGAGTGATATCCTAGTACATGAATATATCACATTTTGTTTTGTTCAGCAGTAGACATTTATTCACAGCTACTCCTTGGTTACTATGAACTCTACAATGAACATGGATGGACATACATCTCTTAAAAACTCCACTTTCAACTCTTGTGAGTATATAACCAAAAGTGATATTATTGCATTATAAGATACTACTACATTTAATTTCTTGAGGCACCTCCATGCTGTTTCCTTCAGTGGCTATACCATTTTACACTGCTACCAGCAATGCATACGGGTCCCAATTTCTCCACATCCTCACTACCACTTGTCATTTTCTGTGTTTTTTTTTTAAATTAATAATAGCCATACTAACAACTTTTGATAACAATGATTACCTGTGGTGGTTTGTATGTAAACTGCCCTCTTCCCCCCTTTTGCTTCCATAAACTGTTTCTGGTCAAGTACTTTGTCTCAGCAGTGAGAAAGTAACTGATACATTACCATTAGTAGTATGTTCCACACATGGCCAGTTTGGAATCCATTACAACCTGGAGCCCTCACCACCAACCTCTGAAGTTGAGATATAAGCTCTCAGAGTCTAGCACAGCTAGCACCTTCCAGAAGCCCATAGTTAGCTAGGAAGGGCTAAGATTACTATGTCTCTATAATAATCAACACCACATTCTGTGCTCTAACCACTTCAGTCTACTGCCTTCCTTCTTACCATGAAGATACCTGGCCAACCCACTACTGCAGAAAACTAATTTGTGAACAACCCTGAGGTAACAGAGCACACAAGCTCCCCTAGGGCAGGAGCCTCACATTCACTAACGTGTCTATTTCCCCAGAGCCCAGGACAAAGCTTAACACAGTGCTGAGTAAACATATATGCTGTTTTTGTTTAATACACTGTGGCCACAGAGCCCAGATGTCAACTCCACAACAGTCCGTGTGAGTAGAAGACACATGGAGTGAACCACCACACGCTGCACATGTCCATTCCAATTTCTTGCCTCTCATATTGGCTGTTGAGTTTATCCTCCACCTATTTTCACTTTCTTCCTCTCCTCCCTCTACATTTTTCTTCTTCTCTTTTAGGATTGTAAATGGGCATGACTTTGTTTCACTGTTTTAAATCCATCCAGTTGTGAAATGTACCAAGTTAAAATTCCCTTTTTAAACATTTGGCATCTATTCAAGATGAAGCATCCAACTGGCGAGTGTGGTTCAGGAAGACAAAGAATGACTGTGATGTGCCCCATCTGATTACACTGATGGCCTGAAACCAAATTGAAAATTCACTGGAAGCTGAGGCCAGGGACTGTGTGCCCATTTCCAAATTTGTCTGTCACTCCCCAGGTCCCAAGGCCTCTTGTGATTTAAGGAGGCCATTGCCTCTCCTTTGAGGAATCCCAGGGCCTCGTTGAGCCTTTGCATTCTTTCTGCAGGTATCCAACTGCAGAATTCTTCTTCCTCTACAAATTGTGTTGTTAATACCATCACCAAGAGTCCTTTCCTGCTGCCTGCAGAACACTTGGTGCATGTGTAAGACAGCACCAGCCCTCACTTCTTGGGGTGTCATTGAATGCACAGACTATCATGATGGCCCTGTGAAGTCTGGGCTCCCCACAGTTCCTGGTGACAGATGGGAAGTTCAATGTGGGAGCACCTGAGGCTCCAGCACGTGACTACTGTGCTTGGCAGAATGGGTGCTGACTGCCTCTGGTCCTTCCTTTCTCCCCATGTGTTTGCTGTGGAAAGAACAGAGCTCCTCCCTCCAAAGTGGAAGCACATAATCTAGTAGTAAAGTAGTGCCCTTTTGTTGCACACCTACCATCTTATTTTTAATATTTATTTATTTACTTATTTATTTATATCTTTCGGGGTAGGGTCTCACTCTAACCCAGCCTGACCTGGAATTCACTATGTAGTCTCAGGGTGGCCTCGGACTCAAGGTAATCCTCCCACCTCTGTCTCCCGAGTACTTGGATTAAGGGTGTGCACAACCATGCCCGGCATATTACACATCACACTTACTGTGTACTCTGCTGACCATTATCACAAGTCTGAAAGGTTGATATTACTACACTTATTTCATAAATGAAGAACTGATGGTAAGAAAGGTGCCTCAACCTTGTCTAGACAGGAGGTGAGATCTAACTTAGAAACTATTTGCCATTCTCCTCTCAAATTTAAAATGAATAATCTTTCATAGGCAATGAGCACGGGAGCTACTCAATAAGCTATGTTCATTCATGCAGCTGGCTGCTCAGTTTTGACCAACTACTTCTGTTCCTGGTTATGGCAATGATTTTTTGTTTTGTTTTTCAAGGTAGGGCCTCACTCTAGCCCAGGCTGACCTGGAATTCACTGTGTAGTCTCAGGGTGGCCTGGAACTCACAGCAAACTCCTACCTCTGCCTCCCAAGTGCTGGGATTAAAGGTGTGAGCCATCATTCCCGACCATGATGCTTTTAATAAGCTATAAATCAAAAGACCAACCCCAATACCAAGCAGTCACATCATAATAATTTCCTTTAAACCAAATGGGAAAAAAATTGATGGCAGCCAAGAAGAAACTTGGACTTCTAATCCAAGTGGCCTATTTCTCCCATAGTGTTACCATCACCAAGAAGACAGGAAAATATTTGGATAAAGTCAATATTGTTGAGGGTAGGTTGCAAGGACCCACTTGCGGATGATCATTACAAAATTTTCCATTCCTATAACAAAGAACAATAATTATTTATTTTAAGCTCCAAATAAACCTCAAAGGGAAGTCCCTTTGAGTTTCTCAGCTACTCATCCACCTATTCAAACAGTGACAGAATGCTCAATGCCTTCTCACTCCACATCACAAATGACTTGTTACAAGAAAAGA
Source organism: Dipus sagitta (assembly GCA_036346955.1). Classification (NCBI taxonomy): domain Eukaryota; kingdom Metazoa; phylum Chordata; class Mammalia; order Rodentia; family Dipodidae; genus Dipus; species Dipus sagitta. Next base: position 123,612,442 of record CM070771.1, on the reverse strand, counting down.
AAGAAAGAAAAAGAAAAAAGTGGTAAGCTACACTCCCCTTTGGTCAGAGACCTGTCTTTCTGTAGTTGGCAGTGAGTACTAAGGAGACTCAAAACTTGTCAAAGTGCTGAGACAAAGTGACCGGAGTCCTCAGCACCAGATGAAACATCTATATCACCTCTCCAAGGCTCAGGGAACCTTACAGAAGAGAGGGAAGAAGCAATGTAAGGGCCAAATAGGGAGAAGTGCCTTGGAATGCTGTCTTTCCGACACAACATGGCTGCTGAATCCATGACTTCACAGTAACTGGTGTTACTTGCAGAAGACCTGCACAATATTGGCCCCATCAACACTCCATCATGGATGAGGGAGGAAGGCCAGAGGCCCTCAGATCTCCCCAGCGAGTTGTTGGCAGTTAATGGTTACTGGGGAGGTGGAAGGTATTTTCTGCAGTGGCATAGCCACTGGAAAACTGCCGGCGCTCTGGGAAATAATCCCCCACCCATGCTCACATAAGCAATCCTAACTACCTCAGTGGTCACACAAGAAAAAAAGACACCAAAGTAGAAGAATGGGGAGGAAGGTAACAGGGAGGTGATTATGAGTAAAATACATTATATACATGTAAAAAAAAAAAAACAATGTCAATAAAATGTGGCAGAAGTTGCCTGTACTAGAATTAAAAAAAGCTTCTCACTAACACACTTGCCATGATTTCCCTTCATTTTGCAATAAAACCATCACTTATCCAAGAACTCTCCATATCCACCTGTCAAGCCTCATCCCAGCTCCTCAGAACAAGGTTCAGGGACACTGAGCGAGCCAGCATTGTTCCCTGTAAGATCCGATCCCATCTATTCTCAGCAATGCCCTTTCTTCCCAGCATCTGGACCTCTTCCTTCAGAGTTTCCATCAACATAACCGGATTCCCACAGGTGCTAAAAGAAGAGTTCTCTGGGGGCTGCAGAGATGACTCAACATTAAAGGTACTTGATTGAAAAGCCCAATGCCTGGGCTCAATTCCCCAGTACCTAAGCCAGATGCACCTTTGTGTACATGCATCTGGAGTTTGTTTGCAATGGCAAGAGGCCCTGGCATACCTATTCTCATTCATTCTCTCTCTCTCTCTGCTTGAAAATGAGTCTATTAAATTAAAAAAAAAAAAAAAGGCTGGGCATGTTGGCGTACTTCTTTTATCCCAGCACTTGGGAGGCAGAGGTAGGAGAATCCCTGTGAGTTCAAGGCCAGCCTGGAACACAGACTGAGTTCAGTTGAGTTCAGGTCAGCCTGGGCTAGAATGAGATCCTACCTTGGAAAAAGCCAAAAAAAGAAAAAAAAAAATGAGGAGAAGAAGGAAAAATTCTTTGAACTGAACACAAAATATAACAGTGTTTATTTTCTTAAGAAAATGCTCTTGGCCAGCTGTGGTGGCACACACCTCTAATGCCAATAGCACGCAAGAGGCTGAGGCATTAAGATCACAAGTTTGAGGGTAGCCTGAGCTATACAAGAAGTTCAAGTTCAACCTAGGATATATATACCGGGATAGTGTCTAAAAATAAAATATTCTCAAGCAGGTCATGGTGGTAGCACACACTTGTAATCCCAGCACTTGGGAGACTGAGGCAGAAGGAAACTTGTGTCCAAAAAAAGAAAAGAAGGGCTGGAGAGATAATCAGTGGATAAAGCACTTGTCTGTCAAGCCTAACAACCTGGGTTTGATTCTCCAGGGCCCACACCCACCTCAAGCTAGATTCACAGTGGCTCATGCATCTGGAGTTCGTTAGCAATGGCTGCAGGCCCTAGTATGCTTGTTCATTCATTCCCTTTCTCTCTCTGCCTCTCTCTCTCCTTGTAAATAAATAAAATGTTTTTAGAAAGAAAAGAAAGATAGAAAGGAGAGCATAGAAGAAGAGGGAGGAGAGAGGAGAGGAAAGGTTCTGTTTTTGGCAGTGTGTGGAGGAAGGGTGTTTGGTTTAGTTTTCTTCAGACACGATCTCACACTTACTCTAGTCCAAGCTGATCTGGAAGTTACTCTGTAGCCCAGGCTGGCCTTGAACTCACTTTGATCATCCGACTTTATCTTTCCAAGTACTGGGGCTAAAAGGTATGAGCCACTGCACCAAGTAACATGGTTAATTTTTTTTAATTTATTTATTTGCATGCAAACAGAGAGAGAGAGAGGCATACTAAGGCCTCCAGCCACTACAAATGGAACTCCAGACGCATGTGCCACTTTGTGCATCTGGCTTTATGTGGGTACTGGTCATTAGCCTTTGCAGGTAAGTGCCTTAAGCACTGAGCAATATCTCTAGCCCTGGTTCATTTTTTTTAAACAACATTCTTGGCATATGGTCTCTGTAAAAATGGGTTATCCTTCAATCACAACTGGCCCCTGGTATCTGTAGACCCAACCAAAAACAGATGGAAAATCTTCAGAAAAACTGTCAGCACTGAATATGTGCATGTTCTCTGACGTGATTCCCCAAACAATATAGTCAACATGTATTTGCACAGCTTTCATGTTGCTTTAGGTATTATAAGTAATCTAGAGATGACTGAATGTGCTTGAGAACAAGCGTAGGTCACATGCAAATATTGCTGCATTTTCCATGAGGGACTCAAGCATCCCAGACTGTGCTACCTCAAGGGATCTTGAAATCAGTTACCCGCAGAGAACTGCCCTGAAGAGCACCCTTCAGGATCCAAGGGCTCCAGAGTCCCCAGCCCTCCACTTCTTTCTACATGCCTCTGCTTGGCTCCATTGCTCCTGATGGTGCCACTCTGAAATCAATGTGATGTGTGTACTGTTAAAAACAAAGATGAGGGCTGGAGAGATGGCTTAGTGGTTAAGGCACATGCCTGCGATGCCTAAGGACCCAGGTTCAATTCTTCAGGTCCCATGTAAGCCAGATGCACATGGTGGCACCACATGCATGGTGGCTAGAGGCCCTGGCATGCCTATTCTCTCTCTCTCTGTCTCTAATAAAGAAAGAAATAAATAAAAATGTTAAAAAAATAAACAAAGATGGGGGGCTGGAGAGATGGCTTAGCAGTTAAGGCACTTGCCTGAAAAGCCAAAGGACCCAGGCTTGATTCCCCAGAACCCATGTAAGCCAGATGCACAAGGTGGCACAAGTGACTGGAGTTCCTTTGCCATGGCTGGATGTCCTGATGTGCCCATTCTCTCTCTCTCTTTCTCCTTCTCTCTGCCTTTTCATCTCTCTCTCAAATAAATAAATAAAATATTTTTAAAAAACAAGCAAAGATGAGGCTGAGGCAGGAGGAACACTAACTAGTTCACTGCCAGCTTGAGCAATTTAGAGATTATGTTTCATAATAAAGTTTAAAGGGGCTGCTAATGTAGCTCAATGGTACAGTACTTCACCAGAAGTCTGAGGTACTAGTTTCTGTCCCCAGTACTGCAAAAATAAAATAATAAAATAAAGTATAACTGAAGATGAGGGCTTTGGTCTAGGTCAGTGATAGCACGCTAGCCTAGTATACACAAGACTTTGGTTTTAATCCCCATAGTAAATGAATAAATAAGACAAAAACAAAGATGTAGAAAAAAAGAAAAATAAGCCAGGAGTTGTGGCACATGCCTTTAATCCCAGCACTCAAGAAGCAGAGGATTTCTGTGAGTTCAAGGCCAGTCTGAGACTACATAGTGAATTCCAGGTCAGTGTGGGCTACAGCAAGACCCTACCTCAAAATAACCAAAAAAAGAAAAAAAAAAAAAAAAGGAAAAAAGAGAGAGAGAGAGTATTCATCACCCAGAAGTAATCACTATTAAGATTCCAGATTTTTAAAAATTGCTTTACAGAGCTTGGACATGATAATTCCTGCATATGAACATTTTCTATCAGGAATGGTATCATGTTACCTATCACTTTATGTGTAGCTTTGTAAAAGCTTTTTCCCTATTTGGAAAATTAGGATGTTCTCTTTAGGGCATTTACAGGGGTACCCTACTGTATTTGTATCTTAATTTGTATTTTTAATTAATTTATTTATTTGAGAGAGAGAGAGAGAGACATAGAAAGAGACAGAAAGAGAGAGAGAGAATGGGCATGCCAGGGTGTCCAGCCACTGCAAATGAACTACAGTCACATGCGACACCATATGTACCTGGCTTACGCGGACTCTGGGGAATCAAATCTGAGTGCTTAGACTTTACAGGCAAGCGCCTTAACTGCTGAGCTATTTCTCCAGCCCTGTATTTTATCTTATTTATTTTTTTAAAATGAGCTCTATATTAATCAGAATGGACCCAAACTCCAGGGCTCAAATGATCCTCTTGCAGCAGGTACTAGTGCCTGTACCACCCTACCCAGCTTCATTTGTATTTGTTTCATAAGCCTCCCTCCTGGACCCCGCTGATGGAATGGCTGGCCTTACTGCAGTGTATCTACAGGGCAAAGCAGCCCCCAGGAGGGCTCACAGGACCTCCTGCCTACTCCCAAACCAGGAGGTGCTCCTCTACCAGCTCCTTGGGATCTGTTTGTTTGTTTGTCTGTTTGTTTGTATGCTATGGGCATAAGTAAAATATGTTTCTGGATAGGTTCTATGGTCAAAGACATTGGAGCTGTAACTCACAGCATTTTAAAAATAGTCCTAAAACACTGTAATCAGGAGTAAGCTATTACGATATTGTATGGACACTTAAAGATTGTAAAATAACTACTTAGAGTCTCTCCATGATGTCTTTCTGTTACTGGAAAATCCAGTGTTGTGGTGGTGAGCTTTACCTGGAATGGCTCCACACTAATGACTGAGGCTTCGCGTCCTCCCTCTCTCCTGGAATCTCAAGATTTTCATCAGGCTGGTTCCTGGCTCTAAACTCCAGAGAATCATCTGTGGTCTCCTCTCCCCCTCCTTCTGCCCTTTCTCCAGGGAAAACTGCCCATGAACAGAGCAGCAGTGGTAGAAGGAACCCTGAAGCAAAAGCAATTCTAGGTGGTTGGAAGAAAGGGTGGCACAGGCAAATGACCTGAGGGTGCAAGGCCTGCGGGAGGGGGTGGACAGAGGGAAGTATCACTTCCTTTGCACCTCCTCTCTCGGGCCTCCTGTGCCTTGGGTTCTGCTCTGTGTGACACAACTTTCCCGTGGAAAGCAGAAGTGGTTCTCTCTGTCCAGGGTGTCTCTCTGAAACCAGCTTCTCCACTCCCTCTGCCCCTTGGGGGTTACCATTTACAGGAAGAGCGGGGCACCACTTGAACCAAACAGTAAACAATGATCAGGGCTCTGGGAAGCAGAGTGGACACTGACACACCTCTGCCATCTTCTTGTGGACTCTCAGCACCTAAGGGTGGCCCCACAAAGTCAGTATAACTCTCCACTAGATGCTTTACTAATTCAAAGGAAGGAGTGGCAGACATGTTCACAAATAGCTCCCAATCAGCATGGTTTGGTGTCAGTACAAGTGACAGGAGAGATTTCAGAAAGGTGGGAGAGGGGCAAAAAGGCAATGTTTGACTGACTGAGGCATGACCTGTGAAAAAGGAAGTGAGACAAACTAAAAGACCCTCTGGGGCTGGGGAGATGGCTCCAGGGTTAAAGAAGCCTGCATGCAATGCTGCCAGCCAGGGTTCAATTCCCCAGTACACACATAAAGCCAGATACACAAAGTGGTGTGTGCATCTCATCTGGAGTTTTATTTATTTATTTATTGCAGGGGCAAGAGGTCTTAGTGCACCCATTCTCTCTTTTCTTCTCTTTCTCACACACAAATAAATATTCATCTTTAAAAGACCCTCCTCTGTGCTATACACACTAAGACCTATGTTCTATAACTCAATAAAAGCACACCTTAGGCCTAGACCTTTAGGAAGCTTCCACTCAAATAATTGACTATGTGAGTTGGGCATGGTGGCACATACTTGTAATCCTAGGACTTTGGGAATGAAGGCTGAAGATTCAGAAGTTCGAGGTCATCCTCAGCTACACAGCGAATTTGAGGCCAGCCTAGGCTATATGAGATTTTATCTTTTTTTTTTAAAAAAAATATTTATTTATTTATTTGAGAGTGGCAGACAGACAGAAAAAGAGGCAGAGAGAGAGAGAGAGAGGGGGGGGAGAGAATGGGCGCGCCAGGGCCTCCAGCCACTGCAAATGAACTCCAGATGCGTGCGCCCCCTTGTGCATCTGGCTAACGTGGGTCCTGGGGAGTTGAGCCTCGAACCGGGGTCCTTAGGCTTCACAGGCAAGTGCTTAACCGCTAAGCCATCTCTCTAGCCCGAGATTTTATCTTTTAAAAAGAAAAAGATAGGGCTGGAGAGATGGCTTAGCGGTTAAGGCACTTGCCTGCAAAGCCAAAGGACCCAGGTTAGGGACCCCAGGATCCATATAAACCACATGCACAGGTGGTGCATGTGACTGGATTCGTTTGCAATGGCTAAAGGCCCTGCTGCACCCATTTCCTCTCTCTGTCAGCTTCTTTCTCCCTCTCTCAAATAAATTAAAATAAAATAACAAAGAAAAAATTTTAAAAGAAAAAAATTGTATTATATATCATCAATTGTGTAGTTTTGTAGGACATCATTTAGGGATCTCAGGTTATGAACAATGACACAGTAAGGAGGTAGATATATTTTCTTATAATTCGTCTACTCATTTCATGTCAAGTCTGCTTTGACAAAGGCTTTGTAAATTGGAAGGAAAGAGCTGATGAGAGAGCAGAAGGGAGACTGGAAATACATTGAGGGCTGATAAAGCACAGTGAAATGAAGTTTGGAGAGCGTTCTATGCCTCAGAAAACTGTATCCTGGTTATTAAAAAAAACAAAACATATTGGCCGGGCTTGGTGGTGCACAACTTTAATCCCAGCACTTGGGAGGCAGAGGTAGGAGGATTGCTATGAGTTTGAGGCCACCCTGAGACTCCATAGTGAATTCCAGGTCAGCCTGAGGTAAAGCAAGATCCTACCTCAGAAAACAAAACAAAACAAAACAAAACAAAACAAAACAAAACAAAACAAAAAAGCCAGTATCGTGGCAAATTACAAACTTGACAGCTTATCCAGTAGTAGGGGAAAATGAAGTACTGAACTGAATGAATGAGAAGCCCAAGAACACAGAATGAATACTATTGTAGGCTCCTGCTCTTGTCAACACGGACAAACCCCTTTGATTTAATTACTTAAGCTTGTTATTTTAAATTTCAAGAGTCCTTCTAACTAACTTAAGTCAAAGATAACCAAAGTCTAAGTCTCTGAACTCATAGTTACAAAATCTCTGATCCCTCAACTGGCAGACAGATTAATATACCATTTTCTACACTTGGATGTCTCTTCCCAAATGGGAACTTACTCAGAATAAATCTTAGAAACAATGACATAGTGCACTCAAAGTTTCACAATTTAAGCATCAGGAAATGAGGCAGCTGTAAGAAATATTTCAGTATTTCTGACTGGCAGAAAAGAAGACTTCCTCTTCTATGCCTTTCTCTTCAGAATGAATATTCTGATGGCTGGACACAGCAAGCACTCAGAAAACTGGATATCTGTTCTACCATGCACCCTATGGGTTTTGTCTCCTAACTTTAGATTTTCACTGTGAATGAAGCTCTTGTTTTAACAGACACCCAAGGTAACTGATAGGTTTAATAAGCAAGTTACTTCTAGCAAAAGTGGAGGAAATTCTCTTGCCCATTATATTTTGGGCATATCTGAGTTAACCAATCAGGTCCTTATCAGTCACCAAGGCAGTCACTAGAACTGCCTGGACAGCTGCCATACAGTTGTCCCCTAGGCTGTTATTAGAGGGAGAGGCTTCCTTCTCCCAAGCAGGTAGCGATGCTGACGGACACAGACCACAGCTCAAGTGCCCATCTGATGAATGTCCTGAGCAGTTAGCCACTTGGTTCAATCAAGTACCAAATGCCAAAAGAAAAGTTACTCATGATTCTCTTTCTAAAAGTGTGTATTAAACAATAAAAACATTTCTTGACGTAACTTAGTACCTACTGCAAGCCCAAAGGGGCACAAGTGAAACATACAATGGCCATTTAAGCTGTCACCTGAACTTAAGCCCCTGAATTCCTCTCTCTGTATCTGTTTCTGCCTTTCTTATAGGGATTTGAACCATGAAAGGCTCAAATGAAGTTATCACTCAGGAAGCTTCAAAAGTCATGAACAGACAAAAGCTATGTTACCCTCACTGGGAAAAGTCCCAGGTCAGGTCTGCTGTCAATGTGTCATTGGCTAATGTCCTACTGGTTGTGGTGACCCTTCAGTGTTACATTAATCCATGCATCATAGGGGTCATTAGTCCTAATGAGCTGTAATAATGTTCTATGTTTTTGGTATGTAACATTTTATTCACATTTATAAAATAGCATAGGTTTATATGTGGTTGCATTTTGCTAAGTGACAACTATTATGTATTCATGGGAACAACTATAATCTCATCTGTTTTAGTAATTTATTTCTTCTTTTGAAAACTTTTTATTTATTTACTTTCAAGCAGACAGACAAAGAGAAAGAGAGAATGGGCATTCCAGGGCCTCCTGCCACTGCAAAAGAACTCCAGGTACATGTACCACTCTGTGCATCTGGCTCTATGTGGGTACTGGGAAATTGAACATTAGGCTTTACAAGCAAGGGCCTTTAACTGCTCAGCCATCTCTCCAACCCCATAATTTATTTCTTAACACAAATTCTGATGGAACTAAAAAGCTTCGAAAGTCATTGATTTGCAAAACTGTGCTGGAGACTTTTCTACTGAAGGAAGCTACCAAAAATGGAATGGAGGGAAAGATTATAAAGTCTCCACATACCTTTGCAACAACAAAGATTCTAAGAGAAAGGGGGTACAGCTACCTTTACAGGGGACATCTTGCCACTGCACATCAAGACCTCTCCCAGTGACACATAGGAAAGATGAGACCTGAGTGAAGATTTCCATTTAGAATTCTAGTACTGGCCTACAAAGTCTCTCCTACCCCTGTTCCAAAAACCAGGACAGAAGGGACCAGTATGCCACAAATGACTGATGGACCGGTTTCATTTCTTCGTGCCATGCTTGGCAGGCCTTCCCTTCTTTTTCTAAATAATCTCCACAGAGCACCTAACCAAGCACCAGACTATCAGGGTTTTTTTGGTTTTGTTTTGTGTTTTCCACAAGACAGATAAAGCCCCTGTCACGGTGCTTCCACTGTGGAGGCGAATATTATCTATAAGCATGCAACGAACGGTACTGTCACTCTGGCTGCTGCCATGAGGAAACACTGACTCATTCCATGGGCCAAGTAACTGATCCGCAAATCTCAACCTGGGCAAACAGCTAAGACATCACAACTCCATTTCCGGGCTCCCTGAGGAGGGGTAGGGGCGTCCCCTTAGGAAGGATTCAGGAAGCTCCCACAACCTGTAGGGCTGAGCCTGTGCCTCTGGGCTATGGGTGTTGGCTGCGCTGAGAGAACATCCCTACAGCCAGCTAGAAAGCCAGAAGCAGAGCGAGACCTTCAGTGGCTAGCCCTTAGCGATCCACACAACTGCGCACCCTTCAGGTTTTTATTAAGCAGATTTTCCAGTAAGGTCATAGAGCTAACTCAGGCATGATAGTCTAGGCTTAAAATCACCAAACTCCGGGAGCTTCATTTCTATGGTCAACTGTATGAAATAACAGCAACAGTTACAGAAAGCCAGTTGTGCACTAGAGGACTTCGGTGTATTAAACAGCCCATGGGATAGGTACATTCTCAACCACAAAGACACCCTAAGGAGGGACTTCAAAGTACTGTCCCCATTCATACACAGCCGAGAGACCGCAAGGCCTGAATTCCAACCTGGATTCGGAGTGGCCCAGAAGTTAGGTGCAGTGGGATCGTTAACAGTGGGACTATTAAAGGAGACACTGAGCATGCACGGCCTGGAGGAGCCACCAGGGCTGGTCAAGATAAGGCAGGAAAATGGGAACCGGCGCTTGCAACCCATCCCCCAACGCGAAGGAAGGCAACCCTGAATTCTTAAAATAACTATCGCTTCCTCTTGGCCAAAGCATCAGACTGCTCCGCTGCAGGCCCCTAGGAGCCAGGCTCTGCCTGAGGGCAACCAGCCTCCTTGGCAGCTACTCGACGTCAACCTCCTGCCCGGGGCCACCCAGGAGGGTAGCTGTCCGCAGGCCTGAGAAATGGTCCGGGTCGGAACCCCACGGCCTCAGGGGAGTCAGGTCCCCCGGGGGGGGGGGCGGCTGGGGGGATCAGGTGGCAGGATCTGGGGAGGCACCTCCTGGGGAACGGGGACTCCCCTGCGGCGCAGGCGGAGAGGCCAGAGCGGGGAGTTCTGTGGCCCCTGGGCCCCCGCCAGGGGAACGGACTCGCGGTGTCCCCGCGCGCGCGCCTCCCACCACGCCCCTGCGCCGCGCGCCCGGCGACACCTGCGGAGCGGCCACCCCCGCGCCGCGTCCTCGCTGCCCTGCCCCGGGGCGGGTCATCCACGGGCTGCAGGAGGCATCTGGTGCTTTCACCGCCCGGAGCCCCGGGGCCCCAGCGCAGCGATCGACCCGGGCTCCCCCACCCTCCCGCCGTGGCTCAGCCGCGGTCCCCCGCCCCGTCCACCCGGGCGCCCGCGCCCACCCCGAGGCTCCACTCCCGGGCTCACCCGCTCGCGGTGGAAGTTTCGGGGCGACGGCGGCGGAACTCCACGGTGACTTGAGGGCAAAGCGCGAGACGCAGCGGGACAGCGTAGCGGGGTCCGCGCGGGCAGGGGTGGTGGCTGTCCGGCCTGCTGCGGGTCGGGCACGGCCGCGCGTCCGGCCCGAAGCACCACGGCCGGAGAGTGATCGGCAGCTCGGCGGCGGCCCGGCCCGGTGGGAGAGGAACTGGCTGTCGCTGGGCTCGGCCGGGAGGTCCCAGCTACTTCCTGGTGCTTGGATTTGCATACTGCGCCCGGAGGGCGGGGAAGTGACCGTTTGGTTCCCGTCCAAGGTTTGGTATTTAGTGTGGCCGTCGCGCAGGGCTTTGCAAGCAAAGCAGCCTGGCGACCCTGCCTGCAACTTGGGAGGGCGAGGCAGCCTCGGGTCCTGCATTCTTCCGTAGGGATGGATCTTCTGAGGGTCCCCAGGGGCCATGAAACTTCTCGCACCACCTTTCCAATTTTCTTCTGACCTCGAGGTGCTAGAGGTAGGGGCGCTCCTGAGAGCGGAGGGGGCGCACTCGGATCCCTGCCAATATTTGGAGTTCTATAGAGAGCAGAGCCACATTGATGCTCAGCAGCTCGTCGTTTTCTTAATAATCATTACACAGTAAATTCTTCAAGCGCGTACACTGGGGTGCTCATGGCATTCGTTTGGGATGGGGGAAGGGGGTGGATGTGGAGTTAAATGACCTGGCAAGTACTCACAGTTTCTCAAAGCTTCCGTTTTTCCCGGGGAAATATGGAGCTGAATATGGAGTTTCACTCAGCACGAAACGCCTGCGGTAGAGGGCTCACACTGCCTAGCATGCAAAATGGTAGCTGTTACTGCATTGCTGCTAGCATTGAATCTCCACATGGACGTGGTGGTTGGCACTTGGCAGGTGCCTGTCCAGTGTTTTCTGAAAGACTACATGTCCAAACCGATGTTTCAATTCCATGAATGCTATTTATTCATCCCAGATGTGCAATCAGTTTCAGTCACTTGCGCATGTCTACTTACTCTAATCTGACTTCTGGGTCCTGGGATCCCAGCATTGTAACGCCTTGTAGAGTTAGCACGGAAACGATTGGAGTACTGAAGAAAAACTGGTCTGTGCATTAACAATAGTGAACACTTAGATACTCCTCTAAACACTTGCTTGCTTGAATTAGCAATGTCCTTATCCTGCCCTCAGCTACAGGTCAAAGCAGCCATGTTGTAACAAAATCCATCACAGCAATCATTTGTTGCTAGTAAAGTAGAATTGCCATTTGTAAAGCCGAACCGGGCTGCACAGTGGTTATTCCACATTTCAGCCAACCACAGGCTACATTTATGACTATGGTACACAAGATTATGGTGGAGCTAAAAAGTCCATCACCTGGGAAATGTTTACACTCATAACATCGCAGAGCAAGGCAATTCTAGGCAGTTAGTAGTAGTATCCATGTTATAAACCTCAGTGTTCTACCAGTCACATAACTGTTCAGCCCATACATTACATACAGTATAGAACACTTGATAACAATGACAACTGACTATGTCTCAGGCTTATGTGCTTACTACACTATGCATTTAGCATTATTTTAAGGCATACTCCTTTTACGTATAAAAACTACATTTAGAGCCAGGCATGGTGGTGCACACCTTTAATCACAGTGCTTGGGGAGGCAGAAGTAGGAGGATCACTGTGAGTTTGAGGCCACGCTGAGACTACATAGTGAATTCCAGGTCAGCCTGGGCTAGAGTAGGACCCTACCTGGAAAAACAAAAAACAAAAAACAAAAACAAAACAACAACAAAAAACCCAAACAACAAAAAAAAGAACTACGTTCAGGTTGTGAGAGATTATAATCACCATATATTGTTTATATTCATGAAAGTTGTCAATAAAACGTTCTTTTGAAAAAGAACACAAAACTGGCTGGAGAGATGGCTTAGTGATTAAGGGACTTGCTGTGAAGCCTAAGGACTGGTAGTCAACTCTCCAGATACCAGGTAGGCCAGACACAAAGGTGAGGCAAGCTCAAGTTCACACATGCCCACTAGGTGGCACAAGTGTCTGGAGCTCATTTTCAGTGACTGAGGCCCTGGCTTGTCAATTCTCTCCGTCTCTCATTTTCTCTCTCTCTTAAAAAAAAAAAAAAAAAAAAAAACCAGATGGCTTAGCTGTTACGGTGCTTGCCTGTGCAGCCTAAGGACCCATGTTCAACTCTCCAGGTGTGACACAAGTTGATTCCAGTGGGCAAGGTCGCTCATATGCACAAGTTGGCACAAGCATTGGGAGTTAATTGCAGTGACTGGAGGCCCTGGCCATCCATCCATGCCAATTCTTTATCTCTTTCTCTTGCTCATATATATATATATATATCCAGGAGAGATGGCTCAGCAGTTAAGGTGTTTGCCTAAGGACCCAAGTTTGAGTCCCAAGTACCCACATAAAGCCAGATGCACAAGGTGGCACATGCATCTGGAGTTCGTTTGCAGTGGCTATAGACCTTGGCATGCCCATTCTCTTCCTCTTCTTTCTCTATCTTCCTCTTTCTCTCTCACTCTCTTTCATGTAAATAAATTTAAAAAAAATTTTTTTAAAGTTTAAGTGTGCTGGGTTACCAGGCCTCTTGACTACATGGAGACACATGGAGCGAGTGACCTAGAACATCTAGGTTTCCAGGAGTGCAGTCTATGATGTTCACACAAAAACAAAATCATACAATGCCCTTCTCAGAAAGTGTCTTGGGAATCTGTGGAGAACATGAATTATGTCTGTCAAGGGTCCTGTAGGACAGTTCATTACCTGATAGCCCATTTCCTGGATCTTTTAGAACAACCTTGCAAATACATTGATCCTAAATAATAATACTCTTACCACTAAGTCCTTGAAATACTGGCTAATAACATGTGGCTAACATGAATAGGATTCACATTGCTTGGCTTTGGCTAATCCACCTGGACCCTGTCAGTGATTTTTTTTAAAATATTTATTTATTTGCGAGCAGACCAAAAAAAAAAAGAGTGAGAGAATGGGCACACCAGGGCATAGTGCCACTGCAAATGAACTCCAGATGCATGTGCCACTTTGTGCATCTGGCTTTACATGGGCACTGGGGAATTCAACCCGAGTCGTTAGGCTTTTCAGGCAAGTGCCTTAACTGCTGAACCATCTTCCCAAACCTGCCAATGATTTTTGATTAAATATCTCTTGGAGTAATGTCTGTTCAGGCAGATCAGAACATGTCCAGCTCTACTACTACAACTCTTCACACATTAGCATCCCAGCAAGTCCATTGTTTTATTCTTATTTGGAAAGAACCGCACCTATTGTCCTTTCCACTTCTCAGTCTGTAAATATCCTGAATGCTTCCTCCATATGATCTCCATGTCTGTCTTTCCTCCTGAAGGTGCAATGAAAACTTTAAAGCCTTCACTGATAGCCTTCTTTCCTGGACATCTGTAACACTTACTGTGCAGTTCATTTTAATTAGACCTAGTTGAAGCAGACAAGCATAGGGAGATAGTTTAGCAAAAGGGACTCTACCTGACTTGGGCAGTAAATACACCCCCTTCTGAACAATGCACCTAGAAACCTGTTAGCAACCTGAAATCCTTACCTGTATCTAGCTGCATATACACCTCACTTCAAACAATGGGTAAGTCTCTTCTATCCTGGCAACTTTAGTAATCCCTTTTGTGGTCAGTTTGCATTTAAGCATGTTCCAAGATATATCCCAGATCATGGACAGGGCTGATCCAACCTGAACTGGTTTGGGGTTGCATTCACAATAAGGTAAATTGTGTCCCTTGAGTGAACGTTTAAGGAAGATCCCTATTTTACCATCTTATACCCATGCAAAAATGGGTATGCATAGGATTAAAACCAGATGCATCATGGGAAAGAAATATGCAGAAGAGAAAAGCTTATAAAACCAAACCTGCCAATCAAAACAGAGAGCCACCTCACTTCAGCCCTTGGCATCCAGCTCCTCCTTACCCCGGGCCCCATAAAAAGAAGGCCCAAATGATAACTGGGGCTCTTGAGTACTTTTCTCATTCAGGTGCCTTTCTTGGCAGCATATTCAAACTTGTACTTTCCCTTTACACTCTAATAAAGTTTCCTGCTGCCTCACTATTCGTGCACACCTTTCTTCAGTTCTGTGAGTAAGACACCAAGAACCTGGGAACACCCAGAGACCGCTGGTAACAGGCACAGTGCTTTGTCCACTGTTGGTCTAGCTCCCCCATTAGGCTTCTCACTACAACCATCGGTAAATAGCGAACTCCATTCTTTTTATAAGGTATTGTCCTTTATATCAATCTATTCAACTTTATCTTCCCAATGCTGTGTTGAGCACCTTAAAATATTTTATTGGTACTGATATTTGAGTTGATTTGTTTGTCTCAAAGTGAACCCAGATCAGAGCTGAGTTGCAAACTGGAAACGGCTGTCTAGGCAAGTGTAGGTAGGCCTTTGAAGAAGGGAGAGAGCATAACTGGTGGAAAGAGGAAGAACTATGGAAGTGCATCAACTATATATTTCAATTTTTAAAAATTCTTATTTATTTATTTGCAAGGAGAGAGAGGGGGGAGGTGGGTGCCCCCGGGACTCTTGTGACTGCAAACGAACTCCAGATGCATGTGCCACTTTGTGCATCTGATCTTACATGGGTATTGGGGAATGAAACCTGGGCTTTCAGGCTTTGCAGGCAGGTGTGTAACTGCTGAAAACTCTCTCCAGCCCCAAAATATACTTTTTTCGATACCCTATCATGAATTAAACTACCTGGAAAAATGTATTTGTAGTCCTGAAATCAACAGTGTGATGTTTCCCAGCCATCTGTAAATATGAGCCTCACAGAACAGGCAAAGTCTCTGAGTTTTTCCAACTTTGCGTTCTCTCCCAGCTGTGGTGGGAAGGCGCTGCTCTGCCTTCTTGTTTCCACTCTGGACAGTGTCTTTTCCTACTCAGTGCTATGTTTTCCGCATTTTTTGGCAGTTAATTGGTGATTTCAGTCTTTAAGATGCCCCCAGATTACAGTGCTGATGTTCTAGCTAGTGTTCTCAAGAACAAGAAGCTCTGATATTCCTCTTGGGGAAACCATGTGTGTTAGATGAGCCTCACACAGGCATGAGCTCTTATGTCACTGGCCATGAGCTCAGGGTTAGTATGCTGACACCCTATCACTAAACAGCAAAATGTGACCAGAGCCTCACAAGAACCTAACACTAAATTTGCCCTAGGAGCCATGGCTCCGTGTATGCTAATTCAGTACTCACTGCATCCTTATAGAACGTATCTGCCACAAACAACGAGAATTGGCTACATTTAAGATTGTCCCATAATCCATTGGCAGGAAAATAGAATGTCTGATCTAAGGAGTTTTCTTCATGGGTGTGGTGGTTTGATTCAGGTGTCCCCCATAAACTTAGGTGTTCTGAATGCTAGGTTCCCAGCTGATGGAGATTTGGGAATTAATGCCTCCTGGAGGCAGTGTATTGTTGGGGGCAGGCTTATGGGTGGTATAGCCATCTCCCCCTTTCTAGTGTTTAGCACGCTCTCCTGTTCCTGTTGTCCACCTTATATGGGCCAGGGGGTAATGGCCACCCTCTGCTCATGCCATTGTTTCCTCTGCCATCTTGGAGCTTCCCCCTCTAGCCTGTAAGCCAAAATAAACCTCTTTTTTTCCCCCACAAGCTGCTCTTGGTTGGGTGATTTCTACCAGCAATGCGAACCTGACTGCAACAATGAGCAAGACATGATCCTCACATGCCTGGCATGGTGGTTTGAATGAAATGTCCCCCATAGGCTTATGTGTTTTAAATACTTGGTCTCTGGCTGGTGGCAACTTGGGAAAGTTGTTGGCCCTTTGGGAGGTGGAGCCTTCTTGGAGGACGTGTACCACTGAAGGTAGATTTGGGGGTAATACAGTCCAGATCCAGCCCTCTGCTTAGACTACTACCTTCCTGCTGCTATGGAAATATGACACCCAACTTCCTGTTCATGCCATATCTTCCCTGCCATGAAGAAACTTCGCCTTGGAACTGTCAGCCAAAATAAACTCTTTTCTTCCATAAGCTGCTTCTGGTCAGGTGTTTTGTCCCAACATGAGAAAGTAACTGCTACACCTGTGTGGTGGTTTGAATTAGGTGTCCCACACAAACTCAGGTGGTTTGAATGCTTAGTTCCCACCTGACAGCAATTTGGGAGGCGGAGCCTTGCTATCGGAGGTGTGTTTCTGGGGGCAGGCTTAGGGGTATTATAGCCAGTTCCCCTTAGCTAGAGTTTGGCTCGCTCTCCTGATGCTATTTCCACCTGCTGTGGCAGAGGTGGTGCCCAGCCTCTGCTCATGCCATGTTTTCCCCTGCCATCATGGAGCTTCCCTTCAAAACTGTAAGCCCAAAGTAAATCCTTTCCTTCCATCAGCTGTTTTTGGTTAGGTAGTTCATCCCAGTGATGAGAAGGTAACTACACCCACCTGATCAGAGCATTCACACTGTTGAGCATCCTTGGAGCATCCTGTCCATCATCTAATCTGCATCTCATTCCATTGCCATGGGGTGAACTGTCCCCAGTGTCCCTTCTACTCTCCTGGCCTAATCTGAGCATTCTTACAAACTGTTTACACAAGCCCCCTGATTTGCTTTTAGAGGATGAGCACAGTGGACATAATGAATGCCCCTTTGACTCTTACAAACATGACCTGAGACTCATGTGGTCCAAATGGCAATACTACCAGAGCATTGGTAACAGGTTGAAATCCTGAGCTGCTAGAAATTCTCCATGCCAAGACCTACATAGAAGGATTAACTCATTCTCTGGAGCGGAAACTACTCATCAGGAACTTGCAAGCTTCCCAGATGGCCCCAGCTAAGATAAGGAACCAGAGGGAGAGATTCAACTGAACATCCTGGGAATGTGTGGGGTGCATTTGCCAAACAAATGGGTTCTACTTACCAGCAGTATTCCTAATAAAATATGCTAGAAGCCCCTCATCTGAGGCATTGAAGATGAATATCATAAGGTTGTTAAAAAGAGGGAAATCTTTAAAACAATGAACACAAGTATTTCAGTTTGAATTTAAATGTCCTCCCACCATGTTTATTTCTAGCTGGTGGTGCTAGTCTGGGATGCTGTGGAACCTTAGGTAGTACATGGATAAGAGAAGTAGGCCACTAGGGGAGGGCCTTGGAAGGTTAGACCTGGCTCCTGGTTCTGGCCTCTCTCTTTGCTTCCAGGCCTACCATGACGTGAGAAGCCTATGGTACATGCTCCTGTGGGAACTACCTGAGCTCCCCAACCATGCCTTTCCTGCCCAGCACGATGAGTTGAAACCTTCTGAAACTCTATGCCAAAATAAAATTTTCACTTCTTCTCTCTCTCTCTCTCTCATTTTTTTTACACAATCATTTTTTTCTTTATTAATTAGTTTTGTATTCAGCAAATACAGTCAATTTGGTACCATTATTAGGCTCATCCGTGACCTACCCCCTCCACTTGGCCCCTCCTTGTTGAGGTATACGGGTCATGAATTGTGGAGTTAGCCCACAGTTATGGGTAAGATAAATGTCTATGCATATCATGACCCAACATGTGGCTCTGACATTCTTTCCACCCCTCTTCCGCAAAATTTCCCTGAGCCACGTTGGGTTCATTTTTGGTCTGCTTCAGTGATGAGGTGTTGGGGGCCTCTGAGGCTCTGGCTCTCTTGATTTGGTAGGAGTTGATTTTTCTCTGTGTTGATCTCCTTCCCCCTTGTGCTGGTATCCAGTTCATCAGGAAAACAGCCCCCTTGCTTGTTTCTCCAATTTTTCTTAGTTTCAGCCGGGACCCTTTCGAGGTATGATGGGGTGGCTCTCTCCTTAGGATCTACATCTATCTGAAAAAGAGAAACAGATTCTCCAATGGAG
The DNA here is from genome assembly GCA_036346955.1 of Dipus sagitta. Lineage (NCBI taxonomy): Eukaryota > Metazoa > Chordata > Mammalia > Rodentia > Dipodidae > Dipus > Dipus sagitta. The sequence continues at coordinate 123,593,939 of CM070771.1, read as the reverse complement.
AGTAAGTTAGCACCAGGACAAATGAGATAACCCTTACTTTTTTTATAGAGAATTTAATAGGTGTAGGCCCTCTTGTAGCCCACAATTGATGGTAGCTTGATATTGTAGAGTGGGCTTATGTTTGGATATGGTTCTGACTTGTTTCCCAGCTCCAGCTATGGGTCCCGTACCACTGAGGGGATCAGTTAGCCAAATCAAGAGCAGTTGGTTCCCCACCATGGCTGTGTGCGACTATTGCACTTGTGTGGGCATCACAACAGGTTATTTGCTGCTAAGTAGGTTAGACCATGAGTTGCTTGGACAGATATTGGTCATTTTCCCCCAGTCGCCCATGTAGCACCTTCTGGCACTAGATGCGCTGACTGTCTGGGGACTGACTCTCTTCCAGCTTCCAGCCACGCCATTTCATTTTGCATGTCAACCACATAAGGTGTCTTCAGCAGTAGGGTCTTACCACTAACCTTTGGTGGGTCATCAAGTACTCTGACAGAAATTTGTCTGTCTTTTAGGAAACCTTGTAGGTCTCTCTGATCAAAAGCTCATTGTGGATGATATCCCCATGCTGGTCCTGGGAGTTACAGGTCAGTGCCCACTAAGAAAATGAGGAAAAAGATAGCTAATATACAAGAGTTAGAGAGAAGAGAGAGGGAGAAGGAGAGGGAGAAGGAGGGAGGGAAGATGTAGAAGATTAAGGTTAGTCTTGATCCTACCCTCTCCACTGTCTTGTGGTTCAGGTGTTCCCTGTAAGAGCCTGGTGAAGGATCAGCCATTTGGTCTGCCTTTTTGGAAGTAGAACTCTATGGTACCATTGCTGTTTGGGTCTAGATTTGTGTTTCCCACCCCTTCGATGCCCTCCTCTCCCTCCCCATCCATCCTAGTGTCTAGCCCACGAGATACTTGCTGGGTATGTAAGGTATCTTCGGTAGATTCAGGTTAGGTGCTGTAGATGAGTGAGACTATGTGGCGATTTTTTTTTCTGTGATTGGGTAAGTTCACTGAGAATGATCTGTTCCAGGTTCAACCATTTTTCCTCAAATTTCATTGTGTCATTTTTTCTTACTGCTGTATAGAATTCCATTGTGTAGATATACCACATCTTAGTAATCCATTCTTCTAGTGATGGACATCTGGGTTGATCCCAGCTCTTAGCTATTACAAATTGAGCCACTACAAACAAGGTTGAGCAAATCTCTCTAGCCTGTCGTTTGAAGGTTTTAGGGTAGATGCCCAGTAAGGGAATAACTGAGTCTGTTGGTCTCTCTATAGTCAGCTTTTTCAGAAGTCTCCATATTGATTTCCAAAGTGGTTGTACCATCCTACATTCCCACCAACAGTGAATGAGTTTTCCTAATTCTCCACATCCTCGCCAACATTTATTTTCAATTGATTTTTTGATGTTTACTATCCTTATTGGGGTAAGGTGAAATCTCATAGTTGTTTTAATTTGCATTTCTCTGATGATTAGGGATGATGAAAATTTTCTTAAGTGTGTGTTTGCCATTTGTATTTCTTCCTCTATGAACTGCCTGTTCAGCTCTTTGCCCCATTTTGTGAGTGGGGTGTTTGACTTCTTACTGTTTAGATTTTTGAGTTCTTTGTAGATTCTAGAAATTAGGCCTCTATCAGTTGGATAACCCACAAATATTTTCTCCCATTCTGTGGGTAATCTATTGGCTGTGCTTATTGTATGCTTGTCTGTAAAGAAACTCTTCAGCTTCATGTGATCCCATTGGTTGAGTGACTATTTAAGATTGTGAGCTACTGGGGTTTTGTTCAGGAAGTCTTTTTCCATTCCTATATCATGGAAAGTGCTTCCTAAATTTTCCTCCAGTAGTATTTGAGTTTCTAATCTTATATTGAAGTCTTTGATCCATTTGGACTTGAGTGTAGTGCATGGTGAAATGTGTGGATCAAGTTTCAGTTTCCTGCATATGGTTATCCAGTTTGTCCAGCAGCATTTGTTGAAGATGCTGTCTTTTTTCCAGCCTATATTGTTTGGGCCTTTATTGAATATCAAGTATTTATAGTTGCTTGACCCAAAGTCCGGGTCCTCAAGTCTATTCCATTGGTCTATACTCCTGTTTTTATGTCAGTACCATGCTGTTTTTATTACTATGGCTTCGTAATATAGCGTTAGATCAGGTATGGTGATGCCTCCAGAGGTGTTCCTTTTGCTGTCTCTCTCATTTCTTGAGGGAGGCTCTCTCTCCAGCCCAGGTTAACCTGAAATTCACTATGTAGTCTCAGGGTGGCCTTGAATTCATGGCAGTCTTCCTAACTGTGCCTCCTGAGTGCTGGGCTTAAAGGTGTATGCCACCACACTCAGATAAACTTTCCTCTCTTAAGTTGTTATTGTTATGGTATTTTGGTCACAGTAATGTGAAAGTCGTACACTGTGCCTTAAGCATCGTACTTGAACTTCAACCTAAGTTGTTTTCCTTCACTGCCAATGTCTCTTTGAAGACAAAGGCATTCCCTCTAAGCTTGAGTCCCCTACTAGGTATTTCATGTTATTTTTGTTTCCTAAATCACACTGGTACTTCATCTCTTAGTTCTAACTACAGCTGTGCTGAGGCAGAGGAGAGGCCTGAAAAGCCCTCTCTCCTCAGTCTCTTGGTTGTGGTTACTTCATGCACACCTAATTCAGCACTGTTATTAGAATTTGCTATTTGGTCAGTGATTGTTTCTAAATATTCAACTTAGTTTTACATAGAAACAACCTTTCCTTTCATTTTTTAAAGTTGCTATTTTCATTAAATTTCCTATTTGCAATCTGGGCAGAATTGGCATAGCAGTGGCTTCTAGAAAAGTATGTTCCAGTGAGTAAAGGGTTAACTTTGCTGGAAGGTCCTGATGAAGGGAAATGGAAGTACTGGTTCTCCCAGAGTTCATTAGGAAGAAGTTGGTTACTGAGCTTTCTCTCAACCACCACCACCTAGGAACTGGGCAGGTCGTTTATATTAAAGACTCACTGCTCAATCCTTACTGCTATGATCTCTTCTACACTTTGTAGACAAGAAAGGGTCAAAATTGGTACATGACCTACACAAATTCACCTATCTAAAATTAGAATGAGCTGTGCATGGTGGTGCACATCTTTAATCCCAGCACTAGGGAGGCAGAGGTAGGGGGATCACCGTGAGTTCAAGGCCACCCTGAGAATACAGAGTGAATTCCAGGTCAACCTGTGCTAGAGTGAGACTCTACCTCAAAAATAAATAAATAAATAAATAAATAAATAAATAAATAAATAAAGTAAGAATGGAACCTCATTCTGAGTGACATCAAAGCTGAGACTCCAGTGCCTTCTATGAAACCTATCTTCTGCAGAAGAGCCCAGCACAGCCTCCTCAAAAGCAAGCTGGATAAAGTCTAGCCCCAGTCCTCCTCAACTCACTGATATTAGGAAGGAAGAAGCAGGCTATCTAAATAATAGTTTATTAAAAGTTAATAATAAATTATCAAAACATAATGATTATGACACAACAGCATAATTATAGTTTTGATCTTATTAAACTTAGTGTTAGACAGTCTGTCGTCCAACATGCTGCATGGTAATTAAGCCATAATAGTAAGCCATACGTTAAACATTGCCTCATTCAGTCAAATTACAGGTTACTTGGGTCTACTGGGGAATGTCCAGAAAGTAAGAGGAAGAATCACTGTGGCTACATTTCTGTATCTTTTGATGGAGGGCTCTATTGCACTTTCTACCTCCTCCCTCCCTCCAGCCAATCTCCATCAAGCATGCCCAGCCCAACAGTTATGCTGACCTCAGGACCCTTGTATCTGCTCTGTCTCTAGTTCTAACTCCAGAAGTGCCAAACCTGTTCTCCAGGTGGCCTTATGGCATCTAGGAACACATGTGTTTACTTTTTCTTATAAACATAATTTCAGAATTACAAGGAAATTTCCTAAATAGCATAAAGAATTGCCATGGTCAAGCTGGGTGTGGTGGCACAAGCCATTAATCCCAGCACTTGGGCAGCTGATGTAGGAGGATCTCTGTGAGCTCAAGGCCAGCCTGAGACTACATAGTGAATTCCAGGTCAGCCTGGGCTAGAGTGAAATCCTACCTAAATACACACACATACAAACACACACAAGAATCACCACGGTCCTTGGACCAGATTCACCTTGTGCATCTGGCCTACTTGGGTTTTGAGGACTCAAACTTGGGTCCTTAGGCTTTGCAAGCAAGAGCCTTAACTGCTAAGCCATCTCTCCAGCCCCAAATAAGACATTTTCTTAAGGGAAAATTAACATTTGCAAACTATTAATTAATCTATAGATCTTATTCAAATATTGGCAACCCTAATAATATGTTTTATAGCAAAAGAAAGTCCCAGATCATACCTTAAATTTTATTTTTATGTTCTTTAGTCAGTCTTTAACTTAAAATATTCCTAAGTATTTGTGCTTCATGATACTGACATTTTTAAAAGAACATAGACCAGTTATTTTGTAGATCAATTATTCTGAGTATGTGGGCTTAGTGTTTCCTCATGATTCAGATTATGCCTTCTTACAGGAGGCTCTCTACCCTAAAGTGCTTTTGTGTTCTCAGTGTAGCAGCTCAGGAGGCCTGAAATCTCTATCTTTCTCCCGTGAGTAATGACGTTACCTTTGATAACTTGGTTAAGTGGGTGTCTGTCAGTGAGGTACTTTAATACTATCACTTTCTTATTTTTCACCAAACTTTTACCCACTGCTATTACCATTCACTGATGATTCTTGCCTGGGTCAATTATTACTATGACGGTTGGCAAATGGTACATTTTATGAATAAAATGAAATTCCTGGAATTGGATTGTCAGCCAAAGGATATAGAAGAAATTTGGAAAAATAAGTGAAGAGAATCAAGGGGAAGGGCACAAAGTTGCTCCATTTTCAGAGAGCTTTTCCAGTGTAGTTTAGTAAAAGAGCTTTCTTTCCTAAGGGCTATCAGCCTGCTGAAATAGCTGGATGCAATACCAGGAGCAACGAGTCATTTGCTCCCTGGACATCAGGACAGGTGGGATTGGGAAGTCAGTGTACTCCGGAGGTAGGCCCTGAAGCCAGAGGAGGGCACTGGATAGGAAAGGGCCAGAGAACGAGACCTCCCCACCCAAGGAATAAACAGCCTGTTCCCAAAGAGGCCCTGCATCACACAGACTTTTTTCTTGAAACGTGGAGCTGTAACTTAATTCTTCCTGGAATATTTAGCTCAAATAGTCATCTTAAAAGTCTGAAGCAAAAGGAGCTGGAAGACGGTTCAGCAACTAAAACTTCTGGCTTGCAAGCCGCTCATCACAAGTTGAAGTCCCTAGCATCCACGTAAAGCAGGACAGACACAAAATGGTGCACGTATCTGTAATTCCAACACCCCATGGCAAGAAGAGGCAGAAGCAGGAGAATCAGGAAGCCTGCTGGCCTGCTGGACTAGAGCACACAGCAGCAAAACAAGGAGAGATCCTGTCTCAAAGAAAGAAGGAGAAGACCTTCACATGTGTACGCTATCACAAGCACATACAAGCAAACACATCAATATTAAGAAAATATTTGAAGCAACAAATAAGTCTGTGAACAAGGCAGGTATTGAAGTGAACATCTCCATGGGTAGAGAGTGGCTGTCACCTCCACCCTTGAGCTGAAGCAGGAATCCTCCACTGATGTGCATGGCCACAGATGCAGAAGGGTATGGGCCAGGGAATGCTCTGCTATGGGACAGACCCTCCTCCTCCTCCGCCAGCACCACTACCTCCTCCTCCTCATCATCATCATCATCTTCCACTTATTCTTCCCCCCATTGTTCTCCTCCTTTCCCTTCCCCTCTTTTCTCTCCCTCCTTTCCTCTTCCTTTGTTTTTCTTCTTCCTCCTTTGTCAGAGATCAAACCTAGGACCTCACATAGGTTAGCAAAGCACCCTACCACTGGGCTATACCCCCAGCCCTACTCTATTGTCTTTTAAGTTCTCCTCACCTTTCAGTAAACAAAAGTTTATGAGTGATGGTGAAATGAGATTAGTGTCTGCAAGGAGGAGTCTCCAGCAAGCTGGATTCTGCTCATAGAACTGTGTGGAGCGGGGAGCCTTGGCTCTTGTGCTCCTCTGCTGCTTCCTGCTCCAGCCTAGAGTCTCACATTCCAGATTAATTATTACCATGACTGTTCTCAAATGATATACTATGACTTATGAATAAAAATACATTTTTAGGGGCTGGAGAGATGGCTTAGCGGTTAAGCACTTGCCTGTGAAGCCTAAGACCCCGGTTCGAGGCTTGATTCCCCAGCTCCCACGTTGGCCAGATGCACAAGGGAGCGCATGCACCTGGAGTTCATTTGCAGTGGCTAGAGGCCCTGGCGCGCCCATTCCCTCTCTCTCTCTTTCTCTCTGTATCGCTCTCAAATAAATAAATAAAAATAAACAAAAAATTTTTAAAAATACATTTTTAGAATTGGATTATCAGTCAAATAAGTAGAAAGATGTAGAAAAATAAGTAGCAAGAATCAAAGAGAAGGATAAAAGATTATTCACCCTTCAGAGACATTTCCTAGTATAGTTTTATTCCAGTATAGCTCTCCTAGTGTCTGTCTTGATTCTACCCAATCTCTTTGTAGGTCTTTACTTCATACTCCAGATGTTAATGTCTGCAGTTTCCAAGTATGCTCTGTCATGCCTGAGCTTGGAGATGGCTGGTCCTAACCATGGCAACTTCCCCAGAGAACTCCTACTCACCTGGGACCTGTCTTTTAAGAAAGTGGAATATATACAGATTTACACATAGTTAAATTGGTAATAATTGAAGAAAATTAAGCCTGTGTTATAAAAGAAAACAGGAGACTTTAGCACAAATTATTACAGATGCTAGATAAAATATTTTATTTTAGGGGCTGGAAAGACAGCTTAGCAGTTACGGCGCTTGCCTGTGAAGCCTAAGGACTCAGGTTTGATTTCCCTGTACCCCGGTGCACAAGGTGGTGCATGCATCTGGAGTTTGTTTGCAGTGGTTGGAGACTCAGGCATGCCCATTCTCTCTCTCTCAGCTAAATAAATTAAATTAAATTTAAAAATATTTTATCATATCTTTGTATGTGTGAGTGTGGGTGTGCACATGCCATGACACACATGTGGAGGTCAGAAGACAGCCTAAAATGTTGATCTTGGTTTTTTTTTTTTTTTTTCTGGCTTTTCAAGGTAGGGTCTTGCTCTAGCCCAGGCTGACCTGGAATTCACTATGTAGTCTCAGGGTGGCCTCGAAATCACGGCAATCCTCCTACCTCTGCTTCCCAAGTGATAGGATTGTAGGCGTGTGCCACCATGCCTGGTGGTGTTGATCTTTCTCTTCTTCTTTGCCTGAAGCAACCTCTCCTTTTTCATGCTGCATACACCAGGCTAGCTGGTCCATGAGCTTCCAGGGATTCCCACCCCTCCACCTCCATCTTGCCATAGGAGGGCTGTGGTGACAGACATGCAGTACCGTGTCCTGCTTTATATGGGTTCTGGAGATCCAAATTCAGGTCCTCAAGCTTGATGACACTTTATCCACTCAGCCATCTCCCCAGTCGAGAATTAATGTATTAAAATATTGATATTTTTAATATATTAATATTTAAAAAGAAAAATTGTTAATTTTTCAGGCTACAGAAAAAATTAGTATGTATTATAAAATATTGTCTGTACTTAAATTTATCAAATGTTGATTGATTATTAACAGATACTAAGTGGAAAAAATATTCATGATTAAATGGGACTTTCATTCGAACCCACTCTCACAGGTTCTGGGAGGTATAGTGGTACTTTTGTAATCTTGACAAAGGGGCTCAGTGTGTGTGTATGTGTCAACTCTTGTGGTCAGGTAATGGGCATGCTGCAAGGCACCCCCAGGGCCAACTGTCAAAGAGGAAGTGAATCTATTACTGTTACTAGGGACCATTCAGAGCCACAAAGCTGAGCATGGCTTCATTGTTCGTTTACACTGCATTCAGAAACAACTGGTGTGCATAAGCTGTTGTCTTAGAGCAGTGTTTGCTGCTCTCTCAGCAGTGGTCAGGAAGGTCATTTGGCATTCGCAGAGCACCTTGTCTGGGATATCTGGAACTGTGCTCTCATATGCACTACTTTACGGCACTGTTATAAACATGGCAGCAAAATAAACTGTGAGTCAGAGTGGTGTGCACAGATGATTGAGCCCCTGGCCTAGTGTGAAAACAAACCCAGCCTTCTTCCTTGAGCTTTCTGTTATTCCGTATTGATGGTATTTGTTCATAGTAACATGTCTCTGTTCTTTTTTATTTATTTATTTTTTTGGCTTGTTTGATTTTGTTTTAGTGTTTATTTATTCATTTGCAAGGGGAGAGGGAGAGGGCCAGTGTACCAGGGCCTCTTGCCACTACAAACTCCAGACACATGCACTACTTTGTGCACCTGGATTTATGTGGGTACTGGGGAACCAAACTCAGGCTGACAGGCTTTGCAAGCAAGTGTCTTAACCACTGAGCAATCTCTCCACTCTCTGCTTTAGATTGCTTTTTTTTTAAACAGTTTCATTGCATAACCTGGCTGGCCCTGAACTCATGATTCTCCTGCCTCTGCTTCCCATATCCCGGTATTACTGGCATGTGCCAACATAGCTGGCCATATTACCTTTTCATAAGGAAACACGGGGAGCCTTTGGGATCCAACTGACAACACTGTCTCTCATTCCTGTGTACACCTTCTCCATCAGCCCTATTGCCATTTACTCAGTTCCTTTTGTGTGCCAGGAGCAAGATGGAGTTTGATATTTTTGTTTTGGCTTTTGAGACAGGGTCTCACTATGTACCCTGTGCTGGCCTTGATTCACTAACTTAGCCCAGGTTGGTCTCAAACTCACAGAGATCTTCCAGCGTCAGCCTCCCGAGTGCTGGGATTCCAGGCTTGAGTCATCATGCCCGACTGGTATTCAGTTCTCCATAGCTGTTTGGCTAGGTAAAGACATAGGCAGATGAGGATGACGACATAGTGTTGATGATGACATTCTTTATCTTAACCATCTTTACTTTGGTTAGCCACATTTTATGCGTGTATGCACATAGGTCCACTGTGTATCTGTATTTGCCTGATCTTAGATGTTCATACCACCTTTATATAAACTTACCCTCAAACAGTACTTCCACTTTTTGTCCTTTTAGAAGGCATCAGCTGAATATAGCACACATGTCAATCCAGCCTGGTAAAATATTTTAGGTAATGCTACCTCTTGTTTATGGCTCCCGTGGCTGTCAGACAAGTAGTGTTGCACGAGACTAGAGATTCTGTCTTTGTGGATAGGGATGTTGTGTTGGCTTGATTTTACATGAACTTCAACAATTTTTCTTCCCAGAGGATATCAAACTAATAAGCTAGAGCAAGTAGTGTCAGAGAGGCCATCACGGCTCTGTCATAGTTATCTTTCATCCCTTATCACCCTCTCCAGAAAAGTGCAAAAAATTTGATCCATCTTCCAGGTCACTCAGTAGACTCTGAACTGATCTCCAGAAAGCAAAGATCTTCCTAGGGTGGGTTCATGGCTTTCTTTCAGTTTGGGTGTGTCTTTGTTGATCTAAATAGTTTATTTGTGTTTTTTCCTTGGAAGTCCTGTTAGTTTTAATCAGTTATTGTTAAGCCCTGAGAATATCACTCTCCTAAAACTACATCCTCCCATGACATACAGTAGATGGCTCTTACTTAGGGATTCTTCCGTTTTGATTATAGATTACTATATAGATTTTATGCTTTACCTAAAATCTATCGAATGCAATGTTGATTTCATCTATAATATGCCTAATCTGCCCAGAGTCACCTAGGCTTTAGGATTTTGGGCACCTTGAATCATGGTCTAGAAGAGTACATGGGCCCAGTATAGAGTGAATCCATCAACTCCTGTCTAGGAGGCCCCTCCTTTCACTGCGCGGGGAATGCAGCCAGCGTTCTCCCTGAGCTCCAAGGAATAGCGCATGGTCTTGTGCTGTGGGCTTTTCCGGCTGGGGGCGAGGACCTGGATTCTGAGAGCTATGGTGATGAGCCTCATTCAGTTCATTCAGCACATAGCAAGTACCACCACTGCCTTTTTCACACACCCCAAATAGTCAAATATTGACTAGTTTGCATGATACAAATTACTGTAAAAATATTGTATTTAAGCCTAACTATATATTTATTATAAGTAGAGGCTAATGTTTTAATCTTTTTGTTTACCCTGGAAAACAAAACCTAACAAAGTATTGATTAAAAAAAAGTGCACTGATTGTGAATTTCTCTTGGGATTAATGAAAAATTAACTTTGTCCAATAGAGGTTAGGTTTAGGAACATGGAAATATAATTTTTCCCTTAGTCTGTACTTTTACCTTTTACTTTGTTCTTGGTGAGTTCTGCAGGGTGGTTGGGAACACAGAGATGAGCTTTGCCTAAGAATGATAATATTAAGGGAAAAGAAACATTACATTTTATGTTATTTTACAATCCATTATTTCAACAATCTTCATAAGAAATCTATGAGGCAGAAGGTAGATATAATTTCTCGCCTCATTTTATCAACAAGGAAGATAACTACTACTATGCGCTGGACAGTAGCTGTCACTTAAGGTGTTTTGCAGCCTGCTGCAAGGAAATAAGCAGGACAAAGCAATACTTTTAAAATGTATTTATTTATTTATTTAAGAGACAGAGGGAGGAAGGAACAAAGACAGGAAGAGGCAGATAGAGATGGGGAGAATGAGCATGCCAGGACCTCCAGCCACTGCAAACAAAATCCAGATGCTTGTGCCACTTTGTGCATATAGCTTATGTGAGTCCTGGGGAATCGAACCTGGGTCGCTCAGCTTTGCAGACAAGCACCTTAACTGCTAAACCATCTCTCCATCCCCGAAAGCAATATTTTTGTTTCAGTCAATTCAAATGCAATCATTTTTTTTTTTTTTACAAGTGAAGAGTATGTGTAGTGTGGTGTATGAATGCGTGTGCTGATGCAGCACCCCAGTGCTTGTTGGTGGTGTCTCATGAGCTCACCTACTGAGGGAAGGAGGAAAACTTTGGGTGTCCCCCTCAATCACTCACCCACTTGTTTTTTCATTGTGATAATCTCTTACTGATTCTGGAGCTTCCTGTCTGTGAGCCCAGTAGATTTTCCAGTCTCCTCTCCTCATAGGACTGGGGTTATAGACCCACACCCAACTATTTTTATGAGTTCTGCAGATTTGAATTCAGGTGGTCACAGCACACCTGCCCCCCCAACACACAACAGGCCCTCATGCTTGCACAGGAAGTCCACTGAGCCATTTCTCCAACCCCAAACAGATTTTCATTTAAATAATGAAAAGCAGTTGAGGGTTATCTACAAACAAAAGCAATGGTAAGATCAGTTACTTCAGGTCCTTAACCCACACCAGTGATTATAAACCAGTCCAACTAGATGCCAAGCCAGAAAGAAAATCTGGTGGTGACTAGAGCACCAATACCAAGTCTTCTGAGGTTTTTCTGTGGGAACATTTTGAGCACTGAAGCCAAGTGTTTAGAATACTGCTGAAATAACTGGTTGAAGTTGACACATTCCTAAAGAGGACAGATGGTTGTAAGTGATCAGTTTTCAGTTTTTACTTATGCCTGTGGCAGAAGCCAATCTTCAACTAGAAGAGTATGTGTCAGAGAAATGCTCTCAAAAATAATTCAAGGGCTGGGCTGGAGAGATGGCTTAGTGGTTAAGCACTTGCCTGTGAAGCTTAAGGACCCCGGTTCTAGGCTCAATTCCCCAGGACCCACGTTAGCCAGATGAACAAGGAGGTGCATGCGTCTGGAGTTTGTTTGCAGTGGCTGGAGGCCCTGGTGTGCCCATTCTCTCTATTTCTCTGTATCTGCCTCTTTCTCTGTCTGTCACTGTCAAATAAATAAATAAAAACAAAAAAATTTTAAAAAATAATAATTCAAGGGCTGAAGAGACGGCTTAGTGGTTAAGGCACTTGCCAGCAAAGCCAAAGGACCCAGGTTCAATTCCCCAGTACCCATGTAAGGCCAGAAGCACAAGGTGGAGCGTGCTTGTTTGCAGTGGCTACAGGCCCTGGCGCTTCCATTCCTTCTCTCTCTCTGTCTTTCTCAAATGAATAAATAAATAAATAATAACTAAAAACAACAATAATTCAAAGTTGGGCATGGTGGCACTCATCTTTAGTAGGAGGATTGCTGTGAGTTTGAGGCTAGCCTGGGAGTACTGAGTGAGTTTCAGGTCAGTCAGAGCTACAGTAAGACCCTATGTTGTAAAAAACAAAACAAAACAAATTCAGTGCACACATCTATCATCTCAGCACTCCTGAGGCTAAGGCAAGTTTAAAACCAGCCTGGCCTACATGGGGAGAACCTGTTTCAACAAAACCTAGGGCTGGGAATAGAACTCAGGGATGAGTGTGTGCCTAATGGATATAAGGCCCTGAGTTACCTCTCCAGCACAGCCAAGAAAAAGCAGACTGGGGACTAATTAAATAAACTCGTAGTTAAATGCTTTTAGCTAAAAAAAAAAAAAAAAAAAAAAAAAAAAATCAAAGGGGAAAATTCAAATATTTGGACAGTTCATTAGATGAAGCTGAAGAGGCCATAATTATATTCATATGTGTGTATGTGTGTGTGTGTGTGTGTGTGTGTGTACATATGAATGTAAGTTTGGCCTATATATGACATGTACTATAGTTTGAATATTAAATGTCCCCCAAAAGTCCATACACTAAAAGTTATGTGTTGTCTACCTGTGGTGCTGTTGGGAAGCGACAGAACCCTTGGAAGATGGTGCCAAGTGGGAGAAAGATCAGTCACTGGCTGCATGTCCTTGAAGCAGGTATTGGGGCCCTGGTGCTTTCCTGGCAATCATGAGGTGAGAAGCTAAAAACTCTCTATGGGAATCAGCTGAAAGATTCAGGCTGCATTTGTGAGGCAGTAGGCTTGCAGCGTGGACAATCCTGGAAGTTTCCAATGAAAAAGTGGGGATTCAAAGATACAGTGAGCCGGGCGTGGTGGCGCACGCCTTTAATCCCAGCACTCGATAGGCAGAGGTAGGAGGATCGCCGTGAGTTCAAGACCACCCTGAGACTCCATAGTGAATTCCAGGTCAGCCTGGGCGAGAGTGAGACCCTACCTCAAAAAAACAAAAAAAAAAAAAAAAAAAAAAAAAAAAACAAAGACACAGTGAGCTTCCTTTATAAGATTCTCCTTCCTATCTTTCCATTATCTTATACAACTTGCATGCCTTAACTGCTACTGACTGTCTCACAGCGGCCATGTGAACAGGATGTTGCAAAGCGGCTCCAGAGTGAGGGATACATGTAAAGGAAGCTGTAACTGCTATGGGCCATTTGTTGTGTGGGATTGTCTGCATTGGCTACACACAACCTCACAGGTATCACTTATTCTGTTTTAAATATTTTTATTTTTTAATATTTTATTTTATTTATTTTTTTGAGACAGAGAGAGAGAGAGAGAGAGAGAGAGAGAGAAAACAGGCATACCAGAGCCTTAGCTACTGCAACCAAACTCCAGATGCATGTGCCACTTGGTGCATCTGGCTTATGTGGGTCCTGGGTAATCAAACCTGGGTCCTTAGGCTTTGCAGGCAAGCGCCTTAACTGCTAAGCCATCTCTCCAGCCCAGGAGTCATTTATTCTTTAAGCTTCATATAAAGCTGGGTTTGGTGGCACATGTTTTTAATCCCAGCACTCAGGAGGCAGAGGTAGGAGGACCGCCATGAGTTTGAGGCCACCCTGAGATTACATTGTAAATTCTAGGTCAGCCTGGACTAAAGTGAGAACCTACCTTGAAAAACAAAACAAAAAACCCTTCATATATATAAAACTGTGACCTCCTTGCAAGAATATCACCATTCTTCTCGCAGTCTACTGTCATCTGTATATGGTAATTGCACTACTTATTTTTTTCTCTCCAACAAAAAAACAGTAAAATTGGGCTGGGAATGCGGCTCAGTGGCAGAGTGCTTACTTTGCCTAGCATGTACTATGCACTGAGTTCAATCCTCAGCACTGAACAAAACAAAAAGCCATCAAATTTTCTAATTATTATTATTATTATTTTTTTTGCTTTAATGACGTGGCAAAAGAACCTGAGAGAGAAAGGCCCAGAAAAAGTACAACAGAACAGGAGTGGACATGGCTCTCTGTGTGATCAACCAAGGTCCTTTTGCATGCTAAGCAAGCATTCTTGCATTGATCTATATACCTCATCCTTTCAAAAACATTTTTTTATTTATTTGAGACAGAGAGAGTATGGGAACACCAGGGCCTCTTGCCACTGCTAACAAACTCCAGACACATGTGTCGCTTTGTGCATCTGGCTTTACAAGGGCATTGGGAAATTGAACTCAGGAGGACAGCTTTGCAAACAAGTGCCTTTCACCACTGACACATTTCCCCAGCCTCAGTCTTTTTTTTTTTTTTTTTTTTTTTTTTTTTTTTTTTTTTTGAGGCAAATTCATGATCCTCCTGCTTCCCCCTCCTGAGTGCTGGGACTAAAGGCATATGCCTCCACTTGGGTCATGTTCTCCTTTCACTATAAGGAAGTTGAGGGATTTGGTCATAAGTCTTGGTCTGAACTAGTTTATCAGAGGTTCTTGGAGAGAGCACAGACTAAGTTGCCCAGGATGCTCTCAAATTCTGGGATCAAGTAATCCTCCTGCCTCAGCTTCTGAGTAGCTGAGTTTACAGGTGTGCACCACCATACCCAGGTATATTCTCTCTCTCTCTCTCTCTCTCTCTCTCTCTGTGTGTGTGTGTGTGTGTGTGTGTGTGTGTGTATGTGTTGCTCAGAATTGAACCTAGGCTATTGTGCATGCTGAACACACTGCCTCTGAGCTACATGCCCATCCCAGGATGGCAGGCTTTTTGACTCCAACACTGTGTTTCTCCCAGCTGCTTCCCCAACTTAATTTCATTATGTGCTAAGCAAGCTGTGTGCTCTACATTGTTGTATTTGTTTCTCATAAAAATAACTGTGAAGCCGGGCATGGTAGCGCACGCCTTTAATCCCAGCACTTGGGAGGCAGAGGTAGGAGGATCACCGTGAGTTCAAGGCCACCCTGAGACTACATAATGAATTCCAGGTCAGCCTGAGCTAGAGTGAGACCCTACCTTGAAAACCAAACCAAACCAAGCCAAAACAAACAAACAAACAAACAAACAAAAAAAACTTGTGAGTTGGAATTTTCAATCCCTAGATTTCAGATGAGAAGGTAAGGCTTAAACAGATAAGAAACTTGTCCAAGTTCACATAACCAGTAAATAACAGGGAAGAATAATTATCAAACTCATGTCTCACTTTTGTGTAAGCATTACTATCTACAGCTTAATGCCCAGTTGAATTTAAACAGTTGCGTGTTTATCCTCTGGGCTAGTGAGGTGACTGTAACTTTATGGTATGACATTAGGAAAGAATATAGCTCGATAGTAGAACACACATGTATGAGATCCCTAATTCTACCCCCAGCATCAATAAAAATAGGTGAATGGACATGTTAAGATGAATTTTGGAACACTTGTTCTACAATTGTTTAGAACATTAATAGAAAAAGGATTTGTAGGAAACCAAATAACAGCTTAATTTGTTAGTGTTTACCAATGGTTTCATCTTGCTATAAGGAAACTGAGGCACAAAGCTACAAGTTCTTCACTGAAGCCTTTGACCTAGTAAATCAGGGCTGGGGAGATTGCCCAGAGGTAGCAGGATCACTGTGAGTTCGAGGCCAGCCTGAAAATGCATAGTGAACTCCAGATCAGCCTGAGATAGAGTGAGAACCTACCTCAGGGAAAAAAAATTGAGAACTTGACTTAATTTTTATTGAGAATTTTACTGTTTGAACATAATGCATATTGGTTATATTTCCATGGGGTTATACTTCTATGTCCCCTCTCCCCTGTCCCCATTCCTCTAAGGGCCCTTCTGTGTGGTATTCACTGCGGTGTCATGAATGCACCAGTCAGTCTGGGGGAGGGCAGGGGAGGAAGAACAATGCTTCAGAACATTCAGAACACACCTTTGTACCCTGGGACGCCTATATTCTTTCTGCCTCTTCTTCCACAATTCCTTGAAGCAAAATAAATAATAATTTAATTGTTCTTTTATCCTAGTCTGTGAATCATTGCCTATCATTCCTGGTGGCGCAGAATCCTGCTGTCTAGTATCTGATGATCGTTACTCCATTCTGTTGGGAAGAATGTAAAATCATTTCAGGGTAGATAAGAGAACACTGAATAAAAGAACACATTAACAAAACAAAATTATCTATTCTTTATTCATTTAGAAAAGTTTGAAAACTAGAGCCATGGGTGGTGCACACGCCTATAATCCCAGCACTCAGGTGGCTAAGACACAAGCAGTGAGGCCAGTCAAGGATGTGCAACAAGATCTTGTACCAAAAAATTAGAACAAAATACAAGAGCAGAAAGAGCCAAAACGAAGCATGTGTCAAGAGAGAAAGTGAGAGGAGAGAATGGATGAGTAAAAAATCAATAGAGAAGGGATTTGTGCTTCAAAATTAGAAGCATGGCTCAGGGTGTAGCTCAGGCCCAGTCTACGGGTGTCATCTCAATGCTGCAACGAACAAGCAAACAAACCACAGAAGCAAGAAGTCCCCAAAGTCCACCTCGTAGGGATGCCACTCTTTTGTCACAAAATTGAAGCTATAAATACAATGTGTACTTGGTTAAAATTTAGTTCTCTTTGCACCTCATGTAGAGTCAAAAGCAAAAAAAAGACATAGAAGCGTTGGAAAAACTGTACCGTGACTACAGGATGTCCTGTTACATTTATCTGGTTAGACAGACTCATGACTCACTATAAAATTTGACACATCGGAAATGGTTTTATTGTGCGTGGGTCTTCTCTGCTCATAAATATTAAACACATAGATCTGAGGATAACAGGCTATATTTGTCCTAATATGAAGGTTTCTGATACAATTCGTTTTGAAGTGAAAGAAAATGTTGACATATTAATGATGGTAACTCAGAAAACAGTAGGCTCAAGTCTCTCAAGCTCTCGTAATTCCCCTTCCTAAGGTGATTATAATAAAGGATAAGGAAGTTGACCCTTGACCAGATTCCTGTGCTTTAACCATTGTCTTGCAAAGGTGGACTAGCACTTGCTCAGCTAAAAACCTTCAGCCCTTCACCCACAGGAAAGTGATGTGCTGTGGGTGGGATACAGCTGTTGGCAGAAGGCTCAGCTAGCATGTTCAGAACTCTGACTTCCATCCCAAGCACTGCATAAAGAAAAGGAAAGAAATAAGGATGCATTGTTAAAATTCACGAGTAATCTAATAATAGTAGTAATAATAATGATAATAAGAGCAGCTTTAATTAAACATAAAAAGAAACTGTAACACTTTCTCATGGTGAGACAAAAGGAATTTTATTGTATTTCATTGTGATAACCCTTTGAAGAAAGAAATGAACACATAGAGGGGTCTTCTTCCTCTTGCTAATTTAGGGAGCCTAAAATGTCTCTGCACAGAAACATCTCTCTATTGTCAGTATATAGTGATCATCAAGCATCAAGCCACACTGTTGGTTTTATTTTGTTGGATTTTTTTTTTTTTTTTTTGAAACGGGGTCTCACTATGTAGCCAGGCTGTTCTTAAACTTGCAGCAATCTTCTTCCTTAGCCTCCCAAGTGATAGAATTATAGCTATGTGTTCCAAACATGGCTATTAAGTCACACTATTAACAAAAAGAAGTATTTGGCAAAGAAAGAAAACTTATCTCAATCTTATTATTGAATTGTTAGATAATAAAATTTGGCCCTAGTTCCTATACCTTGATTCATATGAAGATATTAATTTAGTTTTGAGTGTGTGTGTCATATGTTTAGGCTGTATGTAACATGTATGTGTGTCTGTACAGATACATGTATGTATATAGAATGTGTGCTCAGGAATGTGTGGGCATTATATTTTTATTTGTATAGGAGTTGTAGCTTTTGTGTGTGTGTGTGTGTGTGTGTGTGTGTGTGTGCATGTAGAGGTGTATGTATATGTATAGGACTACACACATACATAGATATCAGGGAATGTTTGTGTGAGGAGAATGTATGCTTACGTTAAAAGGCATGTGTATAGGTAAGAAGGCGTATGTCGGAATGCATTGTAGGGGAGCATTGTGAGTTTGTGTATGTTTATGTATGAGTATGGGTGTGGAGGGGCTTTGTGGAGGTGTTATACATGAGTGTGTAAATTTGTGTGCAATCATGTGTAATACCTGTGTGTGTAGATATGCATGGGTGTATAGTGAGTGCTGTGGAGAAGAGCTTGTGGGAAATAGGCTGGCCATGGGGAAGGGTTAAGGTGATATTGGAAGAAAGATTACAGGGTGGTGGAGGCTGGATTTTACAAAGCCTTTAGAGCAAAGGACAGGATTTGGGACATTACTGGAAACAGTGGAGAATCTCTAGCCCTTGCCAGCCCGTCGGGGAAGGGCCAACAAGATAGACACTGAAGAACTCTGAAGTCACAATGTTACGGGCACAGTGAGTAGCTGAACTTGATGGAATGGGTGGGAAGTTTGGGTGAATGCAGGGTGAAGACCTTGATGACCATAATCTGTTAGGCCCATCAGGGGAGGACAGGGACTTCCTCGCAGCCAGGGGCGGGTGCTCAAGACAGCCTGTATTCACAATTCCACTTTTGCCAGTTAAAAGCTTGGACAAATGACTGAATGATTAAAACTTTCTTTTAAAAAATATATTTATTTGAAAGAGAGAGCGAAAATAGGTGTGCAAGTCCTCTTGCTATTACACATGAACTCCAGATTCTTGTACTATGTTGTGCATCTGGCTTTAATGAGTACTAGGGAATTGAACCTGGGTCAGCAGGCTTGGCAAGCAAGTGCCTTTAACTGCTGAGCCATCTCCCTAGCTCTTGACTGTCTTTTTATTTTTATTTATTTATTAGAGAGAACAGAGGGGAGTGGGCCGTGTCATGGTCTCCAGCCACTACAAAGGAATTCCAGATGCATGTACCACCATGTGCATCTGGCTTACGTGGGAACTAGGGAATCAAATCTGGGTCCTTAGACGTCACAGGCTAGCATCTTACTCATTAAGCTATTTCTCTAGCCCCTTGATTGTCTTTTTTAAAAATGTATTTTATTATTTATGTGTAGAATAATTTGCTTTATTTTGTTGCTTGTTTGTTTGGGTTGCTGGGGGTTGACCCTACAGCCACCTACCACTGTGCTGCATTCCCACCCCAAAGTATCTAATTTTTTCTTTTTTCTTTCTTTCTTTCTTTCTTTTTTTTTTTTTTTTTTTTTTGGTTTTTCAAGGTAGGGTCTCACTCTAGCCCAGGCTGACTCAAAATTCACTATGTAGTCTCAGGGTGGCCTCAAACTCATGGCGATCCTCCTACCTCTGCCTCCTAAGTGCTGAAATTAAAGGTGTGCGCCACCACACCCAGCTAGTAATCAAAGTATCTAATTTTTAAAATGGAAAGAACAAGACTTTGTAGAATTGACCTGGGGATTAAATTAGATGCTACACATAAATGACTCAGCATAACTTGTCGCCTGAAAAATTCTCGAGGCAGAAGTAGAAGAAATAGAAGAGAACATAAGGACTTACAAGGAATGCTTCGTTTTGGTAAGGAAATGGAGCCTATTCGACTCTGACCTTTCAAACTGTTTCCATGGTGTCTGATTTAGAGTTGAAATCTGAATACCTCCAAACTGCAGGGAATAATTACACTTTCTTCATATAAATGTGAGGAGCTTATGAAGGGAAGATGACATAGTGCCCTTTTATTTGTGTGAGAAAGTGTGTGTCAGTCATCTGAGGGGAGAGTTGTTCTCCCAAACTGATTCTATCTATAGGGACAGGCAAAGGTATAGGATAAGTAACTAAAACATCTCCAGGTCAAAGAGCTGGATCTCATTGCATTGTGCAAAACAAAGAGACAATGATGGCCTGTGTGATCTACCATATCACTATGGGAACACCATGGGGTGTATCATTCATAGGAAAGAGTGGTAGTTGTTATAGCTTTGAGTGGGCTTCAAGAGAAGTCATACATTAGAAACCCAGTGTCCAAGTGTGCACGCTTACATTAGTGGAGATGAGCTTTTGATAGATAATTAGGGTTGGATGAGATCATGGGGAAGGAGCATTCAGGACGAGATTAGTGATTGTAGAAGTGACAGAGTTTTCATACTGTCACTTTCTTGCCATGTGATGACCCTCATGATTGAGCTCCTTGGTTTTGGACTTCCCAGCTTCTGTGTCCATGGTAATTTATTTTCTTTTTTATTAGTATCTTTCCATTTACTCTTATTATTTATTGATTTTTTATATAAGAAGAGGTTGTACTCTTAGACCCTCTTGTCCCTGCTCTAATTCTGCTGAGGGTCTTCTTTGGTGGGGTCTTTGGTACTCATTGTGATCAAGAGACCTCAGTCAGTCTCTGCAGGGGGGAAGAGACATGGTGCCTCAGGCTATTCCTGCCCACCCTATATTTTGGTGTACATGTATGCATGTGTTCATGTGTATAAGTGCAGGCACACATGTGCTTTGGCACATAGCTAGAGGTCAGAGTGTAACCTCAGGTGTCAATTCTTCTCTTTGACCTTGTTGAGGGCTGGGTCTCTTGTTTTCATTTGTGTTTTCTGCTGCATTCACCAGAGTAGCTGGCCCAGGAGTTTCCAGGGAATTCTGCTGTCTCTCTCCCTTCTCATCATAGGTGCACTGGGATTGCAGACACCTGCAACAGTGTCTGGCTCCTTCCTTTCTGTTGTAAACATTGGTTCAGAGGATCCAAACCGAGGTACTCATGCTTTCACAGTAAGTGCTTTATCCACTGAGCAATCTCCCCAGCCCAATAATTTATTTTCTTTATAAGTTATCTAGTCTCAGAGATTCTGTTGCAGTAACACAAATTGTGCTGGGACTCAGTTCCTCTGATTTTTTTAATTGGATATTGCTATGCAGCTGATAATGGCCTATAACTCACTAGGTAGCCTAAACTGGCTTCAAATTTTCTAACCTGCTTCAGCCTCCTTAGTGCTGAAATCACAGGCATGCACCTCCATGTATGACTTAATTCACATATTTATTTAACATGAAGTTATTATTGATCACTAGGTATTCTAGGTTCTCTTATCAATAGAGATGATCCTCATTTTCCAGCCAATGAAGCTGCATCTCAGGGAGATTGAATGACTTACAGAATGCCCTAGGGGCAGGTGGTGGAGGTCAACTAGCCAGACTCCTGTGAAATACACTCTCATCTCCAAGGTGGGCAGCTGACTGAGTGCAGAGAAATTGTGTCAAAATCACTATTGACAAATAGAAATTAACCTCAACCAGAGGAGGACCAAATAACATGCTCGTTTTATAAAACAAAAATGCAAATGAGTATGGTATGTCCCCAAACAATTTACCTCTTCTGTTACTGCTTGTGGTAGCTTGAATGTATGCCTCCAATAGACTCAGGTGTTTTATTAAAACTTCGATTTCCAGCCACCTGAATGGAAGACGTGTCACTGGGGGTGGATACTGGGGTCCATCCCTAAGGTGTGTTTGGGGGCAGATCTGATTTCAATCAAGTGGTCTGTGGATCAGTCTGAACTCTGCTGGGGGCCCTGCTGTTTGGCTGTCTGTACTTGCTTGTGATGTTGGCTACTTGGTGGTATCTCTCTCTGTCTCTGCTTGGATCTGTAGAAGGGAGCCAGCTTCTTCCGCCATATGGAACTTCCCCTGGATCTGTAAGCTTCAAATAAATCCCTGTCTGTGTCTGTTTGGAAGTTCATCCTAACAACATGGAACTGACTGCAACACCATTATATAACATCTCTACTCAAAATACTGCCTTGGTAAATATTGCAAGCCACCTGGGAGGACTTCCAGCCTCCAGAACTCTGAGAGAATAGACTTCTGTTGTTTAAACTGACTCATGCTATGGTAACTCCTGCAGACTAATAAAGCACACAACCAATAAATCAAAAGCCAAGAAAGAACCAAGCGCTTAAGATCCCAAACTTGGTGACAGCACCTGTTGCTCCAAAGACAGACTGAAGAGGCACAGAAAGATGGTGAGATAAGCAGTGTGCTCTGTGCACAAACAGAAGTGGACATAGTATTCTTTCCCCCTGCTCACCAAGAGGATCTGGAAGCAGTAACAATCTGAGCAAAATGTGCACACCTGAGTGCCCAGATCTTAGCTTTTAAATAACATTTTCCAAAGGACCCAGCACTCTTGGAGAAGGGAGCAATTCCATGGATGGGCCAATAAAGTACAAGGCAAAGCCATAAGAAACAGAAGTGAACTTTCAAACATGACAGGAACAAGGCCAGGAAGTCACCTTCAAGGGCTTCAATTGCCAAAGCTGAGCCAACATCAGTATAAGTAATGAAAGTAACATGTTGTGGTGGATTTTAATTTGTAGAATAAACTAGAAACCGTCTGTCTAGACTGATATCTAAATGGAAAGGTTAATGTTTGATGCGGAACCTGGATATTTTGTTTTATAGTTTCTAAGTTTCTTTCTACAAAATATTTATTAGTTATAAAGGTTTAGTGGAGGTTATACCAGGTGTAGTGGAAAAGCCTGATAGACACTCATTTTATCTAGGGTGCAAAGTAGTGAGGCAATGTGGTCATGCTGTGACCTTCTGGGACACAGGGCATGGTGTCACTTCTGAGATGTTCTGCTACAGGCAGAAGCCTTGATGATGACAGGGCAGATCAATCAGACCAGGAAGAAGGGCCTCCCTACAAAATCACTGGCTGTAATCCACCCTTCACCTACAGTGAAACTGCTGGACTGCAAGAACGTTGCACTCACTTTCATCCCCCAAGGGTCCAGAACATCCTGACATACAGCATGAGTTACATGTGAGTCAAACAAGAGAACAGTGCATGAGCGAGTAGAGAGGTCTTGCAGTTCTGTGTGTGGTTGCCTCCCAAGCTGCCCGTCAGCTTCTGTTCTCTGTTCCCAGAGGATAGCACATTTGTCTCTTAAACAAAGTATATTATGCTCTCAAGATTTTCTAGCACTATGAGCTGGTGGCTTTAAAATCAGAATATGCTCTCCCTCCTTTCACTACCTGGCATCTACTTTGAACTTAAAAAGTTAAAACAAATCAGAGTTATTCTGCACAGCACCGTCCATTTATGTCTTGGACTGGAAAAGTGGTCATAAGATCCTGAACTAAAGATGGCATCTGGCAAATGGAAGTTTTCATTAGAAATGTTGGAGAAATTCATTATACTTATATGAGATAGAGTGGAGTTTCTGGCATTAGTTATAGGACAGCAGTGCCCTTGGGAAGAGATGCCAGGGTGACAGGATGCTGGGATGACATTGGCTTAGAGTATGGAGGAAAAGGAAAGGAAGGAGTTGTTGACAGAAGGCCGCTCATCATCTTCCCTTCCTAACAACCCACTCTCCCACTGCTCTGAGGATTGCTGTAGCTACGAGAGAGGCATGAAGAAGTGAGGGTGCACCAAGATGTTAAGGGAGGCAAAGGGGAAAAGAAAAGGGCTTGTGGTCTCGGGGCTGTCTAGTGGGGACCTTGCTCCTAATACCACAGAGGATAGAACCTGATTCATGAAGGGTTATGTGATATGTGGTGTGCAGAAAGATGGTTTTCTTGATTCAGATAGATTCATGAAGGATGGGACCCTAATGAGATCTGCTGGAATTTAAAGAATGTGGAGTTTAAGTTACTTGAAGGTGACACCAAGGCTAGGTACTCAATAGGCTCAGTGCGCATGTGCATAGGGCACTAGCTAGACAAGAGCAGGTGACTAAAGGAAGAGAAGGAGAGAAGGCAGGAAACATCGCCTCACATGGGACAATCAGGAAGGCTGAGAGTGAAGTTATTTCGTTGTGTACATTTGTATTGTATGGTTTAGTTTCCTATTGTATCACACATGAGGTAGAGAAGCTCATGTAACTACCAAACCCACCAGTGACATGGTCAGTGAGGGAGAGAACTTGAAGATTCCACTAGTTTGATATAGAGAGGTTAAAAAGACAAGAGGTCTTTTCAAGAATTTTAAGACAGGAAGAAAAAAAAAAAGCATTTCAAAACAGAACTTTATACCTGGGATGCAGACTTGAAAGGACCTGAAAAGGCTTCATCTTCTTCAGACCTCTGGAACATGAAATGTGCTCTATGTTATGATCCTTGTCCAGCCATCCCTTGGCATGTTTGCACATGTAAGTGGTTAGACACAGTACCCTTAACATAGTCTTTGTGGAAAATCTACAGTTGTCTGGTGACTAGAAACACAGCAAAACAATATGCTCCTGAGATATATGGGACAGGGGAGGGCTAGCAGTGAGTCCTCTAAGTCCCTGCAGATGGCCCTCTGTCCCTTCCGGAGGTTTCCACGTCTCTGCCATGTCAGAAAGGAAATGCTGTTATCAGCTGGTGTTGGATGACCTCGGCTAAGTTTCTCTGTGCTCAAGGTAGACTAATTTGCCGTGTTCCTATAGATGAACAACTGAAGTCTCTTGCAGGATCTCAGCTGCTGGTTTCCTCTGAGCTGCATTCCAGAAATTACCCTTTGGGCCACTTGGGAAAGAAAAGGTCAGTTATCAGGAGCCGTCTGCATCTGGGTACTGGCTGAGCAAGAACTGCCTCATGGCACCTGCACTCAGACATCAGCAGAAACCTAGTTTCCAAAAATCTTTTTGGATGATTGCATCACGTTCATAAATCTATGGCTATATTTATGCTAAATTCAAATACTTGAATGAAAAGTTTTTTAAAAAAATCTGAGCTGGGTATGGTAGTGCACGCCTTTAATCCCAGCTCTCAGGAGGCAGAGGTAGGAGGATCACCTGGAGTTCAAGGCCAACCTGGGACTATCTTGTGAGTTCCAGGTTAGTCTGGGCTAGAGTGAGACCCTGCCTCAAAAAAAAAAATTATTCTGTTCATCAGCGTTGTAGTTATCTTCTTGTTGCTGAGATAAACACCAGACCAGAAGCAGCTTAATAAACAAAGAGTGTATTTCAGGCTTGTAGGTTCCAGGAAAAGCTTCATGGTTGCAGAAGAAGCTGGCTTACTTCATCATACACGCACAGCAGAGAGATAAAATAAACAGCCAGAGCTGGAGCTGGCTCAGAACCAACCTTAGGGCTGGACTCAAGATCCACCCCCAGTGACACACTTCCTCCAGCAGGGCTCTGCCTGCTAAGGACTTAAGTAGAAAGCTTTCTCTTACAGACGCCTGAGGCTATGGAGGACATTGACAATCAAACCACCACAATCAGATATTGAGGCTTAGATGACAGGGATCTGTTTAGCTTCATATTAAAGCATGGGCCTTAGAACATGTTTGTTCCTCTCCCTATCTCTTCTTCTCTCACCTAGAAAGTCTTTTCCCTTCATGGGATAATTTTCCTCCTATAAAGACAGCAAGAGAGGCTGGGCTGTAACTCAGTGATAGAAGACATGCATAGCATGCACAAGGGCTGGACTTGACCTCCAGCATTACAATCAGTAAACAAACAAGACCATAACATAGGCACAAAAAGAAATTTAACTGGATGGAAAACTAAACAAGACTAGTACCAAGATGCCTGCTTCTTAGGCTTAGCATTGATCTCAGTCAGCTCGTTTGTGTTGGGCAGCTCACAGCCTTCCTGTGGCAAAAGAAAGCTGGACCATGTATGTGACCTGTGGCTCTGCCACACTATGGTGAAATGCATAGAGTGCTGGTAAGATGGGCTGCTAAATAGAAATTACAGGAGACTGCTGTTCTGAACTAAGCTCCTGCAATAACTTCAGTATACCAATCTAAAAATGAAAATGGAGTCAGGCTCAAGTTCCATGTTACCAAGCTTAAAAGAAACTACTTACCTGACCTGAGGGTGCAGGATTGATGAGGCCAAATCCCAATGGGCTGTTTCAGCTGGTATGGTAACGAAGCTCTCTCCTTCACAAAAAGGTTTCTGATAAGAACTTGCCATTTTTCCTATTTCCTGTCTCCTACAAATATAATGACTTTAAATGGCCAATCTAGTTTTGTTTTGTTTTGTTTGTTTTTTAGGCAAGCCCAACAGACTGGCCTTTCTTTTTCTTTGTGCGAGAGAGCAAGTGTGTGTGTGTGTGTGTGAGAGAGAGAGAGACAGAGAGAGAGAGAGAGAGAGAGAATTGGTATACCAGGGCCATCAACCACAGTAATAGAACCCCAGATATGTGTGACATCTAGTGTGCATGTGCAACCTTGCACACTTGTGTCACCTGGAGTTTGACTTACGTTGGACCTGGAGAGTCGAACATGGGTCCTTAGACTGTGCAAGCACCTTAACTGCTAAGCCACCTATCCAGCCCAACGAATCTAGTTTTTATTCCTTGTTTTTTTTTTTTTATTCAGCCTTTCTCTGCCTATAAAATCCACCTCTTTTATTTATTCTATTTTAGGGAGGAAATGTTGCCTGATTCGAGAACATAGGACAAAACCAAATGCTAAACTGAAGTGTTATAATTTAATCTTTTATTGATGTTAAAGTTCAACAATAAATACCTGTCTAGAGTGGTTCTACTTCTTTGAAAGATCTGAGATGGATGTGGGGTTATGGCTAGAAAAGGTGATATTGTAATCTTTGTGGTAGTGGTGGTGTGGCAGGAATTATTGAGTGATAATACTGACCTATAGTAGGCAAGGATATTTTCCAACACAGGAGATGGTGGTTATTAAAGAGAACTATTACAATCATTTATTTGACTGTCTATAAATGAGGTAACTGGGCAGAAAAGTCCAGTGAAGAGGGATGGTTATGAGTCTCCAGTTAGTTTGTGGTTCAAATATGCAGGTCATATAATGTTAAGCACGAGACAGAGTTATTGTTTGAACAGTAGCATGTAACAGAAACACATGTCATTGGGTCTATGAGAGAAAAAGATAATGTGTGTGTGAGAGAGGAATAAAGGAGGGAAAAGAAGAAAGACAGAGAGATGGAGGGAGAGAGGAAGGGAAGGAGGAAGAGAGAAAAAAGAAAAGGTCTCATTTGGAATTTCAAAACCTTCCTACCTCATCCTCCCAAGTAACTGGGATTATAGGCACATACCACTTCACCTGGATTATACACATCATTTCAGCGTTCTAATTGCCAAGCTCAAGAAAAGTATGAGCTGGGACACAGTAGCACACATTGCTTAAACATGAAGACAGCTTTTGAGAGAAACATCATTTGGTGATTCTATACCCTTGTTTGAACATGATAGAGTACACTTAACACAAACCAAGACAGCTATAATATTGTGGAACCATTCACTACCTCATGTGTGACCTGATGTTGACTGAAATTTTATGTAGCACAAGCGTGTGTTTAGAATGACACTGTGGGAGCAGAGAGTGCTGAGACAAGGTCTTGCTATGAAGCCAGGGCTGGTCTCCAATCCAAGAGCCTGCCTTAGCCTCCTCGGTGCTAGCAATACAGATGTGGACCACCATTCCCAACTAGAGTGATGTAAAGCAAGCTGGCCTGGGGCTAGGGAACATGCAGTGTTCATAGAGAGGGAATCATAGAGAAATGTACGAGGACTAAGAAGCCTCACCTAGGGAGCTGCACTGCCCCTGAACACTAAGATATGTTTTCTGATATGCCTGAGAGAGCTACAGAGCCAGTGCCTTTCTAGGACCTCCAAAAAATGGAGCCTGAATATTGATAAAGATGGAGGGAGAAGGGAATAAAATAAATGGTTAGCAGGTGGAAGGTAAAGATATGTAGAAAGCCAGTGTGGTGACATATGCCTGTATTCTCAGCATTCAGAAGTTGGAGACAGAAGGATCCTCATGTGAGGGCAGCTTGGACTACATAGTGAGATGCTGATGTGTATAAATATATACACATATGTAATCTATGCATATATAATTTTTCACAAAAATGGGGCTTTACCTCCTCTTACCTTCTACTGGGCAAGTGCTCTCTGTACTTTCTCCTCCTTTCTTCTCTTAATGTAATAAAGTCTCTCCAAACCTTAAAAAAAAAAGATTAAACAAAGATATGTGTATATTCACAGAAATATCATACTTGTCATTGGTAATACAAAACTTCATACTAGACCAAATGATCAGTGTGACACAAATGGTTCAGAGTCTGGGAAAAGAAGAGTAGGTCCATAATTATGAAAGAAGGAACCCTTTCTGTAGGCTCCTCCCAAAGGAATGGACATGGGACTTTCCTGGGCCATTTGTCATGACTAAATTATAGGTGGTCCCACAATTATAAAACATGTAGGATTATCAGTAACAATAAAGGAAGTAATTATGCTAATCAGTTGGTTTGAGTAATGTGTTTAACATGCCCTGTAATCATAAATAGTGTAGGCAATGTACTTTACTTTTGTTTTATTTTTTATTTATTTATTTGAAAGTGACAGACAGAGAGAGAAAGAGGCAGATAGCGAGCAAGAGAGAGAGAATGGCTGTGCCAGGGCCTCAGCCACTGCAAACAAACTCCAGATGCGTGCGACCCCCTTGTGCATCAGGCTAACATGGGTCCTGGGGAATCGAGCCTGGAACTGGGGTCCTTAGGCTTCACAGGCAAGCGCTTAACTGCTAAGCCACCTCTCCAGCCCAAGGTACTTTATTTTTAAAAAATGACAAAATAAAATCCTACTGAGAAGTCAGTTTTGCCCAAGCCTCATTATAAAGCAGGCATTTGGAAAGGGACATAAACTGCAAAGACAGTTTTACCAGGTACTCCTGGGGAGCAGGCTTTGGGATTAGAGCACATTCAAGGAAAACAGCAATTTGGCAGCTGTGGCGACTTGCTCAGGAGTTTCCATCCAGCCAAGAACCCCAGCTGCTGGTAGAGCAGAAGGAGACCTGATTTTGGTTTTCACCCAGGGAGTGGCAGAGAGGTATGTTAGTGGCTTTCCTACAAAGCCACGGGAAGATGATCCCAGACTCCCACAAAGCCTGGCCCTTCAGCACTGGGGAAGCTTCCCTTGGTATGTGAAGTTCTCTCTTCTTGCCACTGAGCTTCCCCGAGTTTACATTCCCAGGGGAAGAGCAAAGCCTTGTGTAATGAGAACGTAGACTTGTAGTGATGACCAGGATGTCATGACATCCTGTTGGAATCTCCCTTTGAAACTGCGTGGGGCTCTGAGACCTAAACCAGGAATCAGTGAGGTCTCTGGAAAGGAAAGATGCTGCAGGAAAGCGAGTGGAATCCTCATTTCTGTGATCCTCAACTCTACTTAGGGCCTTCCTGAAAGGGCAAGAGTGCATGAGTGGCAGTCGGAGCCATATCTCTCCCTCACGGCTTACACAGCCCTGCCCTGAACTTTACGTGACTTAGCAGAAGGCCATGAGGTCAAGGACATACAGTTCCATGGAATAACTCCTTCATTAAAATCTATGGCTTCCCATTTCAGTTATAGTGCCATTTGACAATACATAACATTGTACACTTACGAATACTGGAAAATTCTACATATGCACACAGAAGCCATGAGGACAGACACTGTGGGAGCAGGAAGGGGGAAGTCATTTCTTAGAACAGCATGGACATCTTGATATCTTGCTCAGCCCCTTTCTGTATTGGAAACATTGTGCTAAGGACTGGTGACACAAAGGCCACAAGGTGACTTGGTAGAAAAGTCAGTCCTTCAGCCCGAGCATGGCACGGTAGCTCACACCTTTAATCGCAGCACTTGGGAGACTGATCGGGGGAGAACTGCCATGAATTTGGGGCCAGCCAGAACTACAAAGTGAGTTTCAGGTCAGCCTGGGTTAAGGTAAGACTTGGCCTCAAAAAAAAAAAAATCAATATGAAAAGAAGGTCCAGGAACATGAAACATTAAATGTACATGTTAGGTAAGGTGAAAATGGTTATCTGTGCTGCCACATTACAGGCATAGATAGTGATACACATAATTTTTATGGTAATTAAGTTAAGGACATAAAGGTAGAATGCTAAATACTAATTAAAGGTATAAGTAGGAGGATTTTAGCTAAAAGTTGAAGAGCACTTTCGGATAGTTTTTCTTTTTCTTTTTCTTTTCTTTTCCTTTCTTTTCTTTTTCTTTTTGAAATAGTGTCTCATCTAGCTCAGGCTAACCTGGAATTAACTCTGTAGCCCAGGCTTGTCTTGAACTCATAGCAATCTTCCTACCTCAGCCTCCCAAGGGCTGGATCAAAGGTGTGCACCACCATACCAGGCTCTTGGATATAGATTTTTAAAAAAGACTTGCAAAGATAGGGGAGTCATTACTGCAAAGACTCATGACTGGTCAAAGTATGAGCATAGATGTCTAGTGAGCATTCTTCAGCCCTAAGTAAGACATCTACATCATCACCTTCAGAGCTCAGGAAGCATTGCAGAAGTGAGTGGGGGAAGAAAACATTAAGTGTTGTGGAACACTGTCTTCTGAAACATGGTTGTTGTGCTCTTGAGCTCACAGCAGCAGTGATTATCTGCAGGCCTGCAGATTGGGCCCACTGACCTTCCACCGTGGGGAGAGAAGGGCTCACATGGTCTCATCCTCCTGAAGAGCTGCTGAGGTTAATGGTTGCTAGGGAAGGGGAGACATTCTTTTTTCGTTGCTGTGTGTGTGTGTGTGTGTGTGTGTGTGTGTGTAGAAACATATGAGCAAATAAATATATGCAGAAGGCATAAGAATATTTCGGGTGTCCTCTCTCAATCTTCTGGCTTATTTTCCTGAGATAGAGTCTCCAGTGACCCTGGAACTCCTCATTTTTTGGCTAGGCTGGCTGACCAGGGAGACCCAATGATTCTCCTGTCTGTGTCCCATCCTACTCCACGGTTGAGATTACAGGGCCGGCCATACACCATGCTTGCATCTTTATGTGGGTGCTGGGAATTGAACTCAGATCCTCATGCTTGCACTGCAAGTACTCTTACCCACTCATCCCAGCCCCAGGAGAGACGTTTTCTTCAGTGGTGTACTCACTAGTAAGATGCTCTGGTAAAAGACCCCTCACCCATGCTTATATAAGCAACCCTAGTTAAACTCACTGGATCATCAATAACGCACACACACACATGCACACGCACACACATATATATTTTTTAAAAACCCGAATCTTTGAAAGTGTACCTACAATGTGCCAGTAAGCCACAGAAATAAAAGACTGCATATTATATATGAGCAGGCTAGCTTTAGCGCAGGGTGAGGGTGGGAAGGTGGGAGTGGGTGGTAAATAGTTAGTACAGAGGTCTTCATCACCACTCAAGGAACTTTGTGGAAGAAGAGGCAGAAAGACTGTAAGAGTCACAGAGTGGGAAGAAATATCCAGAGGCATTGCCCTCCCCCACAATGACTGACTGCTGCTGTCACAACTCATAACCCACAACCCCATGATGAATACTAGAATTCCAGCAATCTCACTGAGGAGCACCCTTAGTAGAATGACGGCAGGGAGGAGGGAAATAATGGTACCAACACATGATGTGTCCATACAAAGTTTCTATTTAATTTAAAAAAAATAATGGAGAGATGGCTTAGAGGTTAAGGCACTTGCCTGCAAAGCCAAAGGACCTAGGTTTGATTCTTCAGGACCCATGTAAGCTAGATGTACAAGGTGGTGCATTCATCTGGAGTTCATCTGCAGTGGCTGGAGGCTGTGGCATGCCCATTAAAAAATTTTTAAATAAAAACTGCTGCTGGACATGGTGGTGCACGCCTTTAATCCCAGCACTCCGGAGGAAGAGGTAGGAGGATCTCTGTGAGTTCAAGGCCACTCTGAAACTACATAGGGAATTCCAGATCAGCATGGGCTAGACCGAGACCCTACCTTAAAAAACCAACCAAACAGGGGCTGGAAAGTTGGATTAGCAGTTAAGGCATTTGCCTGCAAAGCCAAAGGATCTTGGTTCAGTTCCCCAGGACCCATGTAAGCCAGATGTACAAGGTGGCACATGCGTCTGGAGTTCGTTTGCAGCGGCTGGGTGCCCTAGTGTGCCCATTCTCTCTCTCTCTCTCTTCCTCTTTCTCTCTCACTCTCTCAAATAAAAAAAAAACTTAAAGTTAAACAAACAAACAACAACAAAAAACACTATTGGGCTAGAGAGATGGATTAACGGGTTAAGGCACTTGCCTGTGAAGCCTAAGGACTCATGTTTGACTCTCCAAATCCCACATTAGCCAGACATGCAAAGGTGAGTCAAGTGCAAGGTCGCACATGCCCACTAGGTAATACAAGCATCTGGAGTTCAATTCAGTGGCTAAGGCCCTAGTGTGCCAATTCTCTCTCTCTCTAAAATAAAAAAATAAAAATAAATAAAAACTGTTCAAAATAATATGAAAACTGTTTAGAAAAAAGAGTTAAAGGGGTCTTTATAGAAACATTTGTAAGCTTGTTTCTTTTCTGTAAAGCCTTACCTTGCATCTTACTGTCATTAAAGGCATTTGTTCCTAAATTTTCACTCACTTAAGTGAACCCACCAAACAACATGTAATCGTCCATTTCCCTCCATTTTCACTTGCCCCTTTATACCTCAGAGTCACAGCAGCCCTGTGGTGCCCAACAGTACCTTGATCATATCCTGCAGGAGACCCGAACATGCTTCTCTTACTGCATTTGCCTCATGGCCTCGATGTGGTCTTTCTTGCTGTGTCCTTGTTACTGATGAAAATGTGTGCATTGCTTCTTGGCTGTAGTAGGTAGCATGCAGATAAGAATTTAACTGGTTATTCTTGAATTACTTTTTACAATAAACCAGTTTTTACAATCTTCAAATCTATCAGCTTTTTACATTTTCCTTCTTTTCAGTTAAGTATTCTCAGACCTACTGAGGATGGAGGGAGCACAGTGATAGGCATTTCAGATCACCCAAAGCACTAGGTATTGTCATTACCATTTTCTAAATACAATGACTTTTTTGTTTGTTTGCTTGGTTGGTTGGTTTTTCAAGGCAAGGCCTTGCTCTAGCCCAGCCTAACCTGGAATTCACTATGTAGTCTCAGAGTGGCCTCGAACTCATGGTGATTCTCCTACCTCTGCCTCCCGAGTGCTGGGATTAAAGGAGTGCACCACCATGCCTGGCTTTACAGTGACTTTTTAAAAATAAAAACAGAATGTGAGGAAGTGACTGTGATGCAAGTTCAGTTGCTGTCTTAAGTGTTCATATTAAACAGATGTGTTCTAGATGAAACCTTGTAGAGAGTATAAAAAATAAGCCTTTTGTTGTGTAACTCAGAATTCATACCAGTCAGTGTGGAGACGATATCCAGTGTTTAAGTTTTCCAGCTTTTGTACATCTGTGTTCTTAGTTGTATTTTACCTTTGCCTGCATGCTTTCATAAGAATCGTGGGTATACCTATCCTAACTATTTTCTGTATCTTGAAAAAGTGTTCTCAAGTTGGAGAGATGGCTCAGAAGTTAAGGTGTGCTTGCCTGCAAAACCTAATGACCTGGGTTCAATTCCCCAGTACCCATGTAAAACCAACTATACCAAATGTCACATGCATCTGCAGTTCATATGCAGTGGATAGATGCCCTAGTACACTCATTCTCTCCCTCCATCACTCTCTCTATATATATATCTTTCTGCTTGCAAATAAATAAATAAAATATTTTTTTTTAAATGAAAGAAAGAGGCTGGCATGGTGGTGCATGCCTTTAATCCCAGCCCTTGGGAGGCAGAGGTAGGAGGATCATCGAGAGTTTGAGGTCACCCTGAGACTACATAGTGAATTCCAGGTCAGCCGATATATATATATATATATATATATATATATATATATATATATATATATATAGTACCAAATGTTACCTTCTTGTTTGTTTTAGATGTAAACACATGCTCATGTTAGGTACTTCCATAAATTGTTACATTATTTTTTCTTAAGTAATACCTTTTTGTTTGTGGTTCAAATATAGTCTTTCCTTAAACTTTAGAAAAACAACTTTGGAAGTAGGAGAGTGTGGGGGAACTAGTTGGGAAGGGGAGGCATGGGAGGAGGAACAAGAAAGGGCAAAGGGGTAATGTAATTAAATACATTATATACATGCATGAAATTGTAAAAACCCCTTGTAAGGTGCTAAATATTAGACCCAATACATTAAAGCTTGCCACCTCAAAGGTAGCTAATTTAATGATACTCAAGGGTCATCATCCAAACTCAGAATCAAACCAAACAGGAAGGAGGGGAAGCATTTGATAGCTCTTTGAAAGTACTTGTTACCATAAGGTTTGAGCATTCTGACTTGTGAGCACCTGCCTTACTCTTGGCATCACCCTGTTTTGCATTTCTTCTGGGCTGACGGTGGGAAATAAGGCTTAATGGAGGTGAGCTCAGTGTTAAGGGAGGATTTTTATGTGTCTTCTGGGTGGGAGGCAGAAATCAAATTTTAATTTATTTTCTCAGCCAGTTAATTATTGGAGAAAAGAAGGTCTTTTCATTTCCACATAAATCCTTCCTTTCTCCCTGTGTTTTAACAGCTATTCCTAGTTACCAAGTTTGTGGCTCCCAGAAAGGCTGGAGGGACCCAGGAGCATGCTGGCTTTTCTATAGGAACCGGCAAGCTTGGGTTGGAGAGCTGGAGCACCTCCCTCGTCATATCGCAGAGAACTGGGCAGCTGAAGTGAGCTGGTCAGCATGAGGAAGCTCAGGGAATGGAGAAGTGAGAGCGTAGCTAAGTCACAGCCACCTAATCATGGCCGGAAAACCACAAATGGAAAAAGAAAAACTGCCCCAGCAACCCTTTGAGAACTTGAAGCAAACACAGTGTTGGAGTCAAAACTGATTATGTTCTCTCTCTCTTCCTGTCTCCTTGTCTTAAAATTGCAGGCAACATTTCCCTGTGCTGGCTGAAAGTTATGAGTATTAGGAATGGCTTAGCTGTGGAAGGAAAGGGCATTAATCGGCTTCAACTGAGCAGAGTTTTTGAGTTTGTTTTGTGGAGTTAGGGATCAATCCCCAGAGCCTGGTATATACTAGTCAACTATTCTCTCGCTGAGCCACATCCCTACTTCATTTGGCTGCCCAAGCTAGCCTTGGAGTCCTGGGTTCCAGGGATCATTCTATCTCAGCCTCCCAAGCTGCTGCATCAAGATGACAGGCAAGCTGCTGCCTGAGCCTCTGCTTGATCTTCAAGGAGGGCAGTGAGCCCAGATGTTGCAGCTTAGCAGGATGGCTTGGATCTCACATTGAAGGTAGCCTGACCTTACTTGGGGCTCCTCTGGATCTGGGCCCCACAGTGATGTGACAGCTCTGAGCTTAGTCTCTGCATCTGCACAGGTGTAGCCAATACTGGCACATCTGCAGGCTGTAAATGTTAATGTAAAGAGTAAATGCAAATAGGTCTGAAAATTACTCTGAAACCCTTAAAGCCCCACTGCAGTTTTTCAGTAACTACTAACTAGAAGAATCACATCACAATGTAAATGTTTGTCAATGTCTGTCCAAACTTTCTCCTTTCTCACTTCTTCTTTTTCCCAGAGTCAAGTATGCATTTTGTCATTAAATTCAATCAAGAAACATCTAGCTCCACATAGGACTCTGAACTAAATAGGTTTAGGCTGAAGCATCCTCAAGAACCTCACCATCTTGACAGGCATGGTGGTGCACGCCTTTAATCCCAGCACTCTGGAGGAAGAGGTAGGAGGATCACCATGAGTTCAAGGCCACCCTGAGACTACATAGTGAATTCCAGGCCAGCCTGGGCTAGAGTGAGATCCTACCTCAAAAAAACAACAACAATAACAAAAAAAATGCACAAAAAAAGAATCTTACCATCTTGTTAGGACTCATCCGACATCAGTACACTAAAGGCTTTGAAATGATTCTCATGTCCAGCAATGAATGAGCAAGGGAAGAGGTCTCTCTCAGTAGAGCATGATTTAATTACTATATTAATATTAGTTTGCCAAGGTTGTCGTAACAAAGTACCACAGACTAGTGGCTTAAACAGAAGAATTGTATTTTCTTTGTCACAGTTCTAGAAAAGTCCACCATCCAGTTGCTGGCTGAGTTGGTTTCTCTGTGTCTCTGTCCTTGGTTTGTCTTTTTTGGTATCTTCCATTATCCTCCCTGTGTGTGTCCAATCTTGTCATGGAGGACATAATTAGAGTGGATTAGGGTTCACCCCTATGACCTTATTTGTTCAGTTGGTTAACTTTCATTTTTGGAGACAGTTTCTGTATATAGTCCAGCTGGCCTTGAACCCATGAATCTTTTATCTCAGCCTCCTGAATACTGGGGATTATTGGGATGTACAATCACACCTAGTTTCTGTGGAGACTTTTAATTTTTTTTTCTTACAGTGCTAGGGAGCCTCTGTGGAGTCTTTGACTCTGAGTAGACCATGGTACAAGAGGCAGGAGAAAGTGAAGGCCACTTGGTATGAGGAACCCCTCTATAGAGAAGGGTGTCCTAAAAAATGGAAGCTAGTAGATCAACATGTCAACAGATAATTTCTGCTAGATTCTCACAATGGCTGCTCAGAACTTCTCTACTGAGTTTACATAGTATCTCTGCAGTAGTGCTATGTAGCATTGTTGTGTGTATATGCCATAATATATTTAAAATTTACTTTTCTTCAATATCTAGTCTGTTTTCAACTCTGTTCACAAGAGTTTTGCAGTGGACATCTAACCTATGAGGTTTTTATGTCTTTATTTATTTATTTGCCAGGAGAGCAAGAGAAAGAGAGAGAGAATATGGGTGTGTCAGGGCAAGGCCTCTTGCCACAATTAATGAATTCCAGATGCAGGCACTACTTTGTGTATCTGGCTTTATGTACGTACTAGGTAATTGAACCTAGGCTGCCAGGCTTTGTAAAGCAAGTGCCTTTAGCTACTGAACAATCTCTCTAGTCCCTACCTTGAGTTTTATTTTGCACTTAATTTTTTTTCTCTCTCTGTGGTAGTTTGAATGGATGTCACCCAAAAGATGCAGGAGTTTTATTCAGTCTTGTAACTTGGTGTTACTGTGGGTGGATCCTAGGTCCAGCCCTAAGGTGTTTTGGGGGCAGATCTGGAAATTCCAGCTAAAGATGTGCAAATTGCTTGAGTTCTGCCTGGGGTTTCTGGACTGTGCTTGCTTTTGGTGGTGGTTGCTTTTCTCTCTGTGTGTATCTGTGTAAGGGGACCAGCTTCTTCTGCCATTATAGAACTTTCCCTGGATCTGTAAGCTTCAAATAAATCCATTCCTACCATAACTTGTGCCTGGTTTGGAAGTTCATCCCAGCAATGTGAAGCTGACTGCAACAGAATTGGTAACAGAGTGTGGGGCATGCTGTGTGATGAATCTGACCATGTGGATTTTGGTCTTTGGAACTTTTGTTTTTCAGGAATGGGTGTGAACTTGGTACTTGTAACTGAAGACACCTTCCAGAGTAGTAG
The DNA here is from genome assembly GCA_036346955.1 of Dipus sagitta. Classification (NCBI taxonomy): domain Eukaryota; kingdom Metazoa; phylum Chordata; class Mammalia; order Rodentia; family Dipodidae; genus Dipus; species Dipus sagitta. The sequence goes on along the minus strand of CM070771.1, from coordinate 123,556,632 downwards.
CGAAGTTTTATGGATTATTCTGGTGAGAGTTTGCAAATGCTAAATGCAGAGAGAATTGTATTTGTAGGCTTGGCTTATGAATGTTCTAAGGGGAAGGAAAGACTGCAGAGAACTTTATTGGAACTGGGCTACTGGCATAAGGGCTGGCTGTGTTCTGGTACTCATGCCCAGAGAGATTGATCAAGGTTAAATTTGCAATGGACTGATGTATTTAGCTGAAGATATAGAACTGAGAAATTTAAGATATAAGGTTGGAAAAACTCAAGTTTAAGCTTATTGGCACTGAGACTGGTTGCTGAAGCTGCTATTGTAAAAAACATTAGCATTTGAAAGGAAGATGGCCCAAGTGCTTTACATTGAAACAATGGAAAGGATGCCTGAGGTGATTCCACCCAGCAAAGACTGAATGGTAAAAATACAAACGATTTTGTAAGGAAGGAATCTGCTATTCAAAGTCACTGGTTTATTTCATTCCTGAATTTAAAATATGGTTGTGTCCTGCACATCTGGTATTGATTTCAGAAGCATGAAATATGTGTGGAGTGGGTCATAAAGTGCACACAGTTTTAGGAGCCACTGCTGAGGGGTGGCATATAGGCAGGCTTGAGACCTTGTTCTCAAGAAGCTGGTGGAGCCATTGGAAGATGGACTGTGGTTTGTGTGGAGACCCAAAGTGGCTTTGGATATACCAGGACTGTGCAAGGGCTACCATGGAGTGCTGTTGGCTCAGAATAGAAGTTTTCCCTTGTTATTCAGCCCAGCTGGAGGGGAAGAATTGGAAAATCCAAAGAATGTCAGTCACTGGTTATGATATCATACTTGAACTGCTGAACTTTGATGGCTGTTTGATGATTATTGAATTTTCATTATTCTGGTCTCTCCTTTCTATGCCTTATAGCAGTTTAACATGTTTACTCTGTGCCTTTATAGGTTGAAAGTATATAAGTTGTTTTGGTTTTACAGGACTCACAGCTAAGAGACTATCTTAAATCTCAGGTGAGACATGGGACTTTAGAACTATCTTAAGTTGGTAAAGACTATGGGGACCTTTGAATTTGGACTGAACACAATATACAATGTGAGATGGTTCTGAATCTATTGGGGTACAGGGGTGGAATGTAGTAGTTTGAATAGATGACCCCAATAGACTCAGGAGTTTTATTCAAGCTTGAAAACTTGGTGTTACTGTGGGTGGATCCTAGGTCTAGCCCTAAGGTATTTGGGGGCAGATCGGGAAATTCCAGCTAAAGATAAGCAAAGTACTTGAGTTCTGCCTGGGGTTCCTGGACTGTGCTCACTTTTGGTGGTGATTGTGTATCTCTCCACATGCATCCGTAAAAGGGGGAAGCTTCTTCTGCCATTATGAAGCTTCCCGTGAATCTGTAAGCTTCAATAAATTTCATTCCTCCTATAAAGTGGGACTGGTCTGGAAGTTCATCCCAGCAATTGAAGCTAACTATGACACCCTCCTTCCTGCCTTTTTCTTTTTTACTTTTCTTTCCTTTTTAAAAATTAATCTATCTATTTGCAAGCAGAGAGAGATAGAAGAGAGATGGACAGACAGGGAGAATGGATGCACCAGGAAGACCTTCCAGCTGCTGCAAATGAACTCTAGACACATGTGCCACTTTGTGCATCTGGTTATATGGTTACTGGTAAATTGAACCATGGTCATTAGGCTTTGCAGGCAATCACTTTAACCACTGAGCCATTACTCCAGCTCATTTATTTATTTATTCATTTTCAAGGAGAGAGAGACACAGAGAGAAAGAGAATAGGTTCGTGAGGCCCTCCAGCCACTACAAATGAACTCCAGATGCATATGCTACTCTGTGCATCTGGCTTTACTGGGTGCTGGGGAACTGAACCTAAGCCATTAGGCTTTGCAGGCAAGCACCTTAACTCCTGAGATAACTGTCCAGCCCAATATTTTTGATGGAGTCTCATTATATTACGCAGGCTAGTCCTAAATTAGTGGATTCAAGTAAGTTTGCCACCCATCTCAGTCTCCTGAGTAGCTAGGACTACAGACCCTCACTTCTGTGCCCAGCTTTGCATTTGCATTCTGGCTATCCTGAGTATGACTTTTATGAGTATAGCTGTCCCTTCCCATTCAAGGGAAATTGGTTCTAGAGCCTCTTTGGACACCAAAATCTATAGATGTTCAAGTCTGTTGTGTGAGGTGGCATAGTATTTGCATACAACCTATGCATATGCCCCTACTTACTTCAGATCATCTCAATTGCTTAGGATATCTGATACACTATTAATGCTATGTAAATAACTGTCATACTGTACTATTGAGGGAATAATGACATGAAAAACTACAAAGTACATACTCAGTATAGAGGTGATTTTATTTATTTATGCATCAATGCGGGGAATTGAATCCAGGCCTTGTGCAAGCTAAACAATGAAAAAAATGGTTTTAATTTCTGGTTGGTTTAATCAATTGATGTGGGGCCTGCATATATGGATAGCCTGCTATATACACAAATAACAAAGTTCTCTGAGGCTCTGGACCTCTCATGGCATTAATGGCTGCTTCTGGTGCTTGGCTACCAAAATTATTCTTACCTACTCTTTTTTTGCTCTCTTTGACCCAGTGGCTGCTTTTCTCTGTGTGGGACCCATTCAGAAGGAAGCGTCAGCACCCTTCACCCTGGAGCAGTTCAGCAGGCACCTGAGGAGCTTGTGGAAAGCACTGAGAGATACTCAGTGGACATCTTGAAGGGACAAGCCTTGAAAATAATTTTTTTTTTAGTGGAGATACTGAATTTTTATTTATTTATTCATTTGTTTGAGAGAGGGAGGATTTAACCTAGCAAACCCTGCCTTCCCACCCAAGTAAAACTGGGAACTCAGGAATACTTGAACAACTTCTACTAAAATCCAGAGTATTTTAGCCAATGCCTTCCATTTCATTTCTGTAGTGTTGATTTCCACTTTGTGCCTATTCCAGAATAATTATTTCTTTTGCTTATGGCTGCTTCAGAAAAAACCATAAGATAGAATGTCCATTTCTTGGCTTATAGAATAAAAAAAGAACACTTTCTTTGCTTAAATTAAATTCTGAAGTTAAATTATTACCTATAGCACTCTATTATTACCTATAGAACTCTAGAACAATCCAGATATGTCATATTAAGATGGGAGGGGTCCCTACTCATTTAACTTTGTTAATTAACTCAAAACAGCTTTGCTGTATAGCCTAGGCTATCCTTGAGCTTGTGATCCTTCAGTTCAACCTCCTGCGTGCTGGGATTACAGATGTGCCTGACCATGAGAAGCTATTGTTTTGGTTAGAAAGGGAACTAGAATTCATCATCTTATAGCTAAGTTCTGCCCTTGTGCACTTCAACATGTGAACTGTATTCTAATAAAACTGTACTTGAAGTCACTAAACTGAATTTTGTCTGACTTTCATCTGTCATAAAACATTTTCCTGTTATTTTCTTAATCTGTTATGAATGTAATACTAATTCTTAATGTTCAGGCCACACAAGAAGAACGTGCATGAGACATTAAGAAATGGACCCCAGGATGCCATTTGATGACTTCTTACTAGAACTGAAAATTTCAAGGGCTCAAGCTGTCCTTGGGTTAATTACAGGAAATTGAAGAGCAGCTGTTCAGCACAAAGGAAGAAAGATGCGGTACACTGGCTAGGAGTGAAGATCCTCCTTTCAAGGGCTTTTAGAGAGTGGCTGTGGCCACAGTGAGTCTAGAAATGTTGGGTCCTGGGCTTGCACTGCCACCTGTTGCATGATGGCTTTCAACTTGGCCCACAGTATGTTTTGAGTAAAAAAGAACACCTGCTTATAAGGCTAACCAGACAAAGGCAAAAAGCATAGCAAATGTAATCTTTCCATCCATGCAGACTCTTCCGGTAAAGAAATTTAAAAAAAAGCAGCTTGTACTTATGAACATATTTTCATATTTTTTCTTGAAGGCACCACCCAGTCACCACACCTAAGGAAGTGTCCCTCCAGCAAGGAGGCTTTCCAGCAAGGAAGCTGCCTGATGAATGATAATTGCCTTTAATGTAGGCTCTATGCTGTCACTTCCCCTTTCACTCCCCTCCTCTCTTCATCTTCTCCTTCTCCTTGTCTCCTCCTGCCCTCCTCTTCTCCTCATCCTCTTCCCCTCCTCTTTCTTTCCTCCTTCTCTCCTTCCCCAATCCTCCCCTCCTTTCTTCATCTTAGTCCTCCTCCTCCACCACTCATCCTCCTCCTCTCCTCCTCCTCCTCCACTCCTCATCCTGTCTTGCTCCTTCTCCCCCTCCGCTCCTTCTCCTCTCTTCATCTTTCCCCTCCTCTCCTCCCTTCCTGTCCTCCTCCATCTCCTTCCCTCCTCTCCTCCTCCTTTTCATCCTCCTCCATCTCCTTCTCCTCCTCCTTCTCCCCCTCCTCTTGCTCCTCCTCCTCTCCCCATTCTCCTCTCATTCTCTTCTCCTCCTCCTCTCCTCCTTCTCCTTCTGTCCTCTCCTCCTGCTCCTCTCCCCCTCCTCCTCTCCTCCTCTTTTTCTTCCCATCTTCCTTCTCCTCCTCCTCTTCTCCTTCTCCTCCTCCTTCTCTTCTCCTCCTGCTCCTCTACTCCTCCTTCTCCTCCTCTCCTCTCCTTCTCACCTCCTTCTCTTTCTCCTCTCATCCTCCTCATCCTCTCCTCCTCCTTCTCCTCCTCCTCTTCTCCTTCTCCTCTCCTCCTTCTCCTCTCCCCTTTCTCCTCTCCTTCTGTCCTCTTTCTCTCATCCTCCTCTTCTCCTCCTCCTTTTGTCCTCCTCCTTCTCTTCTCCTTCCAGGCTATCCTGGAACTCCCTATGCAGCTCGGGCTATCCTGGAACTCGCAATCTTCCTGTTTTGTACTCTCAAGTGCTGGGATTATAGGCATGTGACACCATACTCAACTAAGTCCCATTTCTTTCTCTTTTTTTTTCCATTATTAGTTAGTTTTGTATTCATCAAATACAGTCAGTTTGGTACCATTATTAGGCTCATCCATGACCTACCCCCTCCCCTTGGCCCATCCTTGTTGAGATATATGGGTCATGCATTCTGGAGTTAGCCCACAGTTATGGGTAAGATAAATGTCTCTGCATATCATGACCCAACAAGTGGCTCTGACATTCTTTCCGCCCCCTCTTCCGCAAAATTTCCCTGAGCCATGTTGGGTTCATTTTTGGTCTGCTTCAGTGATGAGGTGTTGGGGGCCTCTGGCTCTCTGATTTGGTAGGAGTTGATTTTTCTCTGTGTTGATCTCTTTCCCCCTTCTGCTGGTATCTGGTTCATCAGGAAAACAGCACCCTTGCTTGTTTCGCCAATTTTTCTTAGTTTCAGCCGGGGCCCTTTTGAGGTATGATGGGGTGGCTCTCTCCTTAGGATCTACATCTATCTGAAAAAGAGAAGCAGATTCTCCAACAGAGAGTAAGTTACCACCAGGACAAATGAGATAACCCTTACTAAGTCCCATTTCTTAAAGGAATTGTTTAGCAAGCAACAGAATTTATAACCTGTATTTTCTTCTAAGTGCTTTACTTCCACTATAATATCACTATCACCAGTGTCCTTGCAATAGTTCTTAATATTTGAGGTGATGTGGAGTCTGGAACAATGCAAAGAGCTCCTAGTTCCACAAGTACAGTTACAAAATTCACTCATTTTTGTTGTACAGCTTAAGCAAAGGCTCAGAGAGATGTTGGACTTTGAACACAGGTATGAATGAAGTCAGGATTTGCTTTAGCCACTTTCAAGGATGTACTTATCCTTCTGATTATTTTGTGAAGCAGCATTTGCCTTTTCATTTTAATAAGGAAAATGTCAGCTAGCTGTGTGGTACACATTTTTAATCATAGCACTTGGGAGGCAAACACAGGAGAATAGTAAGTTCAAGGCCCGCCTGAGCTACAGAGTAGTACCCTGTCTGAAGACAAAAAAGAAAAGCAAACTATCAGAGACACTAAATGACTTTCTTTGTTTCTTTTAAAATTGGGTTTATTTTGGCTTACAGACTTGAAAGGAAGCTCCATTATGGCAGGGGGAAAAGATGGCATGAACAGAGGGTGCACATCACCTCTGGCAAACATCAGATGGACAACAGCAACAGGAGAGTATGCCAAACACTGATAAGAAGAAGCTGGTTATAACATCCATAAGCTCTCCCCCAACAATACACTGCCTCCAGGAGGCTTTAATTCCCAAATTGCCATCAGCTAGGGTCCTAGCATTCAGAACACCTAAAGTTATGGGGGACATCTGAATCAAACCACCAAATTCTGCCCCTGACCCCCATAAACTGATAACCACACATGATGAAAAATACATTGCGTCCATCTAACTTTAAAAGTTACCATGGTTTTCACCAGCACTCTGACAACCATCTTTGTCTCTTCTTTTTCCTTACAATAATGACAATCCTCATGACCACACAATAAAAACCACTGTTACCTTCAGTTTCCACACAACTCAACGAGGGCACAGGTCTAAAGCCTGGTTTGCAGGGGGGCGATTCCCATTATGTTAAGTCTTACCTGGGCAGAAGAAGATAGTGGCTCTGGAGACAGAAGACCCAGGTTTGAATCCTGGCTACTGCACTTTCTAGCTCTTCCAACTTAGAAGAAATAAATAATCTTCCAAAACTTCAGCTTCTTGATTTGCAAAATTATACAAAATATTATTGACTTCCTGGAGTTCAAAGTGTGTTAAAAAAAAGTCAATGAACATAGAGCATTTAGAACAATTTTTACCCATTGTTATTATTAACTCACTGCAAGCAGTGTCTATCCCATGAAGCTGGGTTCTTCAGCTGAGCACAACTTGTACCAATGTCACTCATGCTATCATTTGTTCCCTATAAAGACAAAAGGCTGGGTTGAAAAGGTGGCTTAAGTTGAGTATGGTGGCATGTGCCTTTCGTCCCAGCACATGGGAGGCAGAGGTAGGATTGCCATGAGTTCAAGGCCATCCTGAGACTACATGGTAAATTCTAGGACAGCCTGGGCTATAGTGAGACCCTACCTTGAAAAACCAAACAACAACAACAAAACAAAAACATTATAGTTGTAAGGTGCACCTCTAGTCCTAGCTACTCAGGATACTGAGGCACAAGGCTCACTTAAGCCCATCAGCTTGAGGACAGTCTGGGCAATAAAGGGAGACCTCATTTCAAGAAAAAATAATTGTATAATTATATGATGAATATAATATCTAGATGTATATGCACAGATTGATCAATTGATAGATAGATAGATAATAGACAGATAGATAAGACAGACAGATAAATAGATAGATAGACAGACAGATAGATAGATGTTCTTCTACCTCTGATGGAGTTATATCCTGGTAAACACCATTATAAATAAAATGAAAATGTCTAATCTGAAAATACTGTGATCCCCATTACCTAGCTAACCTAGCTTAGCAATATAATATGCTATAGAGGATCAGTTTCCCCCTCATACTGTGTGGCTGAATGAAAACTGTGACTCACTGCATCTGTCCAGCGTGGAGAAAGGGGATGATACTCCTTGTGACTAGCTCCAGGAAAAACCAAAATTTAACATTTGAAGCAGAGTTTCTGGTGATTATGCTTTGGCACCATCATAATGTTAAGAAATTGTAAATAGAGCCATCATAAATTTGGTGACAGTATATATTTGTGTGGTTCATTATTAACATAAAATTTACATTTTAATAATTTTTTTTGGTAAGGTCTCACTCTAGCCCAGGTTGATCTGGAACTCACTATAGCCCCAGGCTGGCCTCAAACTCATGGTGAACCTCCTACCTCAGCTGCCTGAGTGCTGGGATTAAAAGCGTGCACCACCATCCATGCATGGCCATTTTAACAATCCTTTTTTTGGGGGGGGGTTCAAGGTAGGGTTCACTCTAGCCCAGGCTGACCTGGAATTCACTAAGTAGTCTCAGGGTAGCCTCAAACTCATAGCAATCCTCCTACATCTGCCTCCCAAGTGCTGGGGCTAAAGGTGTATACCACTACGCCTGGCTATTTTAACAATTTTAAAATATATAGTTTATTGCCATATGTTTGTATATATGTGAAATGCTATTATCTATCTCTATCTATCTATCTATCTATCTATCTATCTATCTATCATGTAGACAGAGAGAGAGAGAGAGAGTAGAATAAGAACAATGGATATTAGTTACAAATTATCCATATGATCCACTCCATTTTTTAACCTTTTCATCCCCCTTCTTAATTTTTTATCATGTATGTATGTGTATGATGTGTGCATGTGTATGTATGGTTTTATTGTATGTGTATGATGTGTTTGTGTATGGATTTTTCTTGTGTGTGTGGTGTGTATGAAGCATGTGTTTGTATGGATGGGTTTATCATGTGTGCATGTATATGATGTGTGCGTGTCTGTATGGATTTATCATGTGTGTATGTGTGTATGATGTGTGTGCATGTGTGGTGGTTTGATTCAGGAGTCCCCCATAAATTTGGGTGTTCTGAATGCCATGTCCCCAGCTGATGGCAATTTGGAAATTACAGCCTCCTGGAGGCTGAGTAGTGCTGGGGGCAGGCTTATAGGTGTTATAACCAGCTTCCTCTGGCCAGTGTGTGGCACACTCTCCTATTCCTGTTGTCTACTTGGTGTTGCCCAGGAGGTGATGTCCAGCCCCTTCTCATACCATCATTTTCCCCTGCCATCATGGAGCTTCCCCTTGAGTCTGTAAGCCAAAATAAACCTTTTTTTTTTTTTTTTCCCCACAAGCTGCCCTTGGTCAAGTGTTTTCTGGAAGCAATGCAAACCTGACTGCAACAGTAAACTTGGTACTGAGGAGTGATGTCATTACTGCTAGGCACCTGATTGTGTGGGTTTTGGCCCTTTGGAGCTGATTTTTGAGAGGAATGTGGAAGGATTTGAAATCTTGGACTAAGATGCCTTGCAGTGCTGTAAGTACAGTTTGATAGACTATTCTGGTCACAGTTGAAAGACCTGAATGCAGTAAGAACTATGGACTGTGAGGTTTGGCTTGTAAGGACGAGAAAGGACTTTGCTTGGACTGGGCTAGATGCAGTTTGTGTGAGAGGTTCGCTGTTATGCCGATGTCCTGAGAATTTGTGCAGGGCAGGTAGCATAGCATAGAAATGGACTGATGGGAGCAAAAGGATATGGCACAGAAAAAATGAAATCTTTGGGCAGAAATTGCTGCCTGTTCAGCTGCAATTATATGAGAAATTACAACCATTGAGATTGGGCCAAATGACCTGCATTGGGACAACATAAAGAATGCACAGTCTTTTGAAGGGGCCTAAATGCTAAAGGAGTGTCCTGTTCCTCAAAGTCTGCTTTATTCCCCCTTGGATTAACAAATTGGCACCCCACCTCATATTATGGAGTATTAGAAACACAGAGAAGAGAGGGTCATTGAATTTGCAACACGGTCTTGTGTTTTGCAAATGGCCGTGGGCAGTGTGAGCCAGGTTTGCTGGAGGCCTCATGGAGACCCAATGGAGCCATAAGGATGGACCGTGGGTTGCAGTGGAGACCCAGTGGAGATGCTGGGACCACAAGATGGCTGCTAAGGAAAGCTGCCGGCCCTGGATGAAGTTTTCTAGCACTGTGAATAGCCTAAACTGGATGGGTGGAATTGAAACTCCAGACTTGTTGCTGGTTAGGATTATCGAACTTGGAGACTTGTCACTGGCTAGAGTTATTGAACCTGGAGCTACACAGTTTGATGTTTGCCATGGTTGTTTTCAATCTTGTATGGTTGAATATTTCTTTGCTATGCCCAATGCCATCTTTTGTAGTGTGAATGTTTATTCTGTGTCGTTACTTTTTTGTTGTTGTTGTTGTTGTTATTGTTTTTGTTTTTGGTATTATGGCTCAGTTAAAAGACCTTAGGTTATGGGAATGTTTAAACATTATTAGGATTGATAAAAACTATAGGGATTGCTCGGCATGGTGGTGCACACCTTTAATCCCAGCACTCAGGAGACTGAGGTAGCAGGATTGCTGTGAGTTTGAGGGCAGCCTGAGACTACATAGTGAATTCTAGGTCAGCCTGGGCTAGACCGAGACTGTACCTTGAAGAAAAAAAAACTATGTTGACTTTTAAAGTTGGATGAATGCATTGCATTTTACATCATGTATGCTTATCAGTTTATGGAGGCCAGGGGGGGAATGGGGTAGTTTAATTCAGGTGTCCCCCATAAACTTAGGTGCTCTGAATGCCATGTCTCCAGCTGATGGTAATTTTGAAATTAAAATTATCTGAGGGTATATGCAATGTTCTGCAATGCTGAGTGCGTATTCCCTTCTCACAAGCAACAAGTAGAAATCAATGGATCTGTGAGCTTGGTAGAGAGGGGAAACATTTCTGAGAGCTCATGGTAGAAGGCAAAGATTCAAGCATTGTGTGTACTGCTCTTGGTTTTGAAAGTCACTGGTCATGAGATTGTGGGCTAATACCAATTTCTTTCAACAAGAAAATGACACCATAATGTCAAGTTTGGAATAAAAAAAAGAATAGAACACTCTGAGACAGATGACTTCTTTGGCCCAGGGTTTTATGTAACAGTAGCCAGAGAATGGCAGGGTTCAGCGTGAAAGGGAGGGAAAGGGCCTCCAAACTATCTGGTAGGAAAAAAGAATTGTTTTAAGTCTTACTTAGAGAGAGATAGGAAGGCATCTTACACTGACCTCACTGTGTGGGGTGTCTGGTTCACATACAGGGGACAATTTTTTGGGAACATGCAGTGTTCTGGTTGGCTGGACCTACCCCTATTGTGCTCTTGTAGGGAAATCAGACTTTCATCGCTATCTAGAGTCAACTGGTGGTTGCTGGTAGGGATGAGTCATCTTCCTCTCAGCTCAGGTACAGAAGGCCAGGTCAACTATAACAATAGGTAGGAATTCAAAGATTCCAGGCCTAGTCTGGGCCTTCAGAGTGAGGAGTGGGCAGTATCTATGGGGTGTGGGTAGTTTCAGACCATCAGGTCAAATTACAGTATGCTGGGTAGGAGGAGAGAAGAGAGAGAGAGATAGCAGGGGAGACTTCTGAAATTCTTACATTTTAGCCTTTTTGTTTACATAAGAAAAGAAGAGAATTTTTAGGAAAGGGGAAAGGAGGAGGAAGCCTCATTGGGTCATGGGGCAGCGTGATCATATCTGGCTACTTCCTGCTGTATTTAGGTGATGTGAGATCATGAGGCACTCTCATTTCATGATTTCCAATTGAGAGGTTGATATCTGTAGTCTCTTATCAGGAAGACATTATCTACATTGTTCTGTGTGGCTTGTTGGACAGGAATCTGGATGAATTTGCTTAACAGAAGAATCAGAAGTGAAGCTATTGATACAAGAATTATAATGGGGCCTGGAGAGATGGCTTAGTGGTTAAGGTGCTTGCCTGCAAAGCCAAAGGACCCAGGTTCAATTCCCCAGGACCCATATAAGACAAATGAACCAGGTGGCGCATACATCTGCAGTTCATTTGCAGTGGCTGAAGGCCCTGGTGCATTCATTCTCTCTATATATCTGCCTCTCAATCTCTCCCTCTCAAATAAATAAAATAAATAAAAAACATTTAAAAAGAATCAAAATTGTCATTAGAGAGGTGACAACAGATGTGAGCTATGAGACCCAATAGGAATTTTTGAACTATTTTTCCAATGACTGTGACACCTGTTGTCTAATTTAAAAAAAAATTATTTATTTAATTGAGAGAAAGAGAAAGAAAATGGATGTTCCAGGGCTTCCAGCCACTGCAAATGAACTTCATTCAGATGTATGCATCACCTTGTGCATCTGGCTTTACATGGGTACTGGGAAATTGAACCTGGGTCCTTACGCTTTGCAGGCTAGTGCTTTTACTGCTGAGCCATCTCATCATTCCCCAAAACTCCATCTTTAACTAACCATTCTGACCCAGAGAGGTTCAGCCATAGCAGAATGGTCATTGGTGGTGATATGTCCATTGTCTAATTTTTTAATTGTTTTGTTTATTTTTATTTATTTATTTGAGAGCATTGGACACAGAGAGAAAGAGGCAGACAGAGAGACACAGAGAGAGAGAATGGATACACCAGGGCCTCCAGCCACTGTAAACAAACTCTAGACATGTATGCCCCCTTGTGCATCTGGCTAACGTGGGTCCTGGAGAATCTAGCCTTGAACCGGGGTCCTTAGGCTCCACAGGCAAGCGCTTAACTGCTAAGCCATCTCTCCAGCCCCACTGTCTAATTTTTGAGGCACATTCAAGTAATTTTTTTTGCTGCATCTCTAAACAGATTGATTTACATAAAAGTTGCAGTTCTCTTCTAAAAATGACAAGGTCCTCCTTTTCCTGCTGTCAGGAGGTCAAAACCTCTCCTGGTTTGAAGTGTGACTGCTGCTCATGAATCTACTTGGTCATGGATTTCTATCAGGTTTGGGGGTCTCATCAAAGCTATCTTGTATACCTTGATGTAAAGAATGGCAATAGGTTACAGAGATGGTCAAGCTGGCTCCTCTTATGCTAAGCTTGCTTTTACTACTATACTATTTCACCCCTGTTAGTCCCAAGGTGATAAGGAGCAGAGTAAGAATGGGAATTGTTCTTCATGTGAGCTCACTTAGGAGGAGTAGAAAACTTTGGTTGTTGAGGGTCATCTCTACATTTGGGGGTAAGTATGCTACGATGCATATTCCTGTCTACTTAGCAGGGAGATAGAGATGGCTGCCGTGCCTTAGAGGAAGAAAACGCTCTGCTCAAATAGGCATGTGGAGAGGTGGAGGGAGAAAAGATAGAATTCATTTTCCTAAACACAAAGCTGGATAAAGCTGCCTTTGTCAGAAGTTTAAGTATGACAACAGAGTTAGGGTTTGAAGCATTTTGGAAGAACAAGAAGCATTTGGATGTGTGTGGATAATAATAAGAATTCCAGAAGACAAGAATCTTTCTATAGGTCTGTGTGGATTCCCTATTTGTTGGTAGCTATGGAAAGAGGCCAGTTAATGGACCCGGGGTGTTCCAGTAGTACAGGGACCCAGAGGGATCAAATACGTTGAGTAGGGTGGTAGAAACTCAACTTCAAAGGTAAAGGCTGAGAAAACTTTCGTTTGCTGGTGTGATAGGAAGTCTGAAGGAGTCTAATTGTCCTACTGGGATACTTCTATGGAAAGGTTGTCTTGTAAAGCACAGGGAGGCTTGTTCTCTTAAAGGGGTGTACAGAGTAATGGGTCCAATTATGGGGACTCTCTCAGCCATATTTGGAGATCTTAGAAATGTTTTACATATGTATATGTTGTGGAGTTTGGAAACCCTGTCTGTCACAGTGACCATGTTTGATATATTAATAAAAACTGATCCCTTTGTCTTTGTGTCCAGAGCGATGCCTGTGAGTTTACCCAAGCTGACCCAAGCTGGCAGGGCTGCGATAATGGCTGTGTATGCAGAGGCAGAAAGGGAAAGGCATAGCTAACAGTCATCTGCCAGAGCTGTATCAGAGTCATTGGGGAGGTGATGGGCAAGGCTCAGGGTGTGCTCTAGGGAGTTAGAGAGCAGACCCTCTTTCATTGGAACTGAACATACAAAGTGAAGTAAGAATGGTGGTGCACAACTTTAATCCCAGCACTCGGGAGGCAGAGGTAGGAGGATCACTGTGAGTTTGAGGCCATCCTGAGACTACATAGTGAATTCCAGGTCAGCCTGGGCTACAGTGAGACCCTACCTCAAAAAAAAAAAAAAAAAAAAAAAGGAATGAAAAATAGAGAGAGAAACATGCTGTTGCAGTAGACTAGGATTAATAGAACAAAGAAAAGAACTCCATTTCAGAGAGGTGAAGTCTATGAGGTCTCTCTGTATCCAGCAGTCTGCTACAGATTCTAGCAAATGGGCAAATGGGGGATTTTCAGTCCCTGAGTCTGGTAGCCAGTGAGAGTTCAGAGTATTATCTGAAGGATTTCCTCTGCACTGGTTACAAAGCAGAGGGTACTGTCTCATCTGGCTGTCTTTTGAATAAGAGTTTGAAATCCTCCAGGAGGTTGCAAGAATAGGCAGGGCTAGTTGAGGTGTGATTTTCTGAGAATTGCTCTTCTGGTATTGAGTCCAGATGTACTGGTTCTGCTGTTCTGCTGCTGGTTCTAATCTGGAAAAATGAATCCAAGAGCTGAGGCCCAATAATTTAATTGCATTGAGGGTTGTAAGAGGAATCATGTGAGGTCTTGTCCATGGAGACTATAGGGGCTTGGGGGCTAGGTTCCTTAAGTAAACCCAATCTCTTCATTGGATTGGAAGAGATGGTGAGTCTGGAGAGGGCTTAGGCAGAAGTTTGTTGGTGATGTGCCTTATAAAGTGTTGGTCATAAGAGAGGGCTGGGATGTAATCCTTTAGAGGTGTGAGGGGCAAAGAAGAATTCACCAAAATAAAAAGCATTCATTACATTAATAATATTAATAAATACATTAATGCAAAGGGACCTAGCCCAATTGGGGCTCCAGATTCTCATGACAGCTATAGGGAGAAGGTTGATCAAGTTAGCTTGCATTTGCATCAGTAAGTCAGTAAGATTTTTTTTTTTTTTTTTTGAGGTAGGGTCTCACTCTAGCCCAGGCTGACCTCACACTCACTCTCGTCCCAGACTGGCCTTGAATTCACAGCAACCCTTCTACCTCTGCCTTCCAAGTGCTGGGATCAAAGACATGCACCACCACTCCTGGCTCTAGTTAGGTTTTTATAAGAGCACTCATCCTCTCTGCTTTCCCTATAGACTGAGGTCTACGCAGAGCTTCCAAGTAATGTGAACGACTTTACCAACCCCAAAAGTATCTTAGAAATAAATGCAGGGCCATTGTTGGACTGTAAGGAAGTGGGAAGCCCAAACTGGAGTATGATCGCTTTAATTCAAATGTTTATTAGTGTATTAGTCCCATCAAATGCTAAGGGAAATGTCTCTAACCATCCTGAGAATGTATCTGCCATAACTAACAGGAATCTGATCTTTTTAAAAAAATTTATTAGAATGGAATTTCAAAGGGGAAAGGGGGGAGGGTAATACCATGGGATATTTTTTATAATCATGGAAAATATTAATAAAAATTGAGAAAAAACATAAAATAAAATAAAATAATTTATTTATTTATTAATGGGAGAGAGAGAGGAAGAGGGAGAGAGAGAGAGAGAGAGAGAAAGAGAGTGAGAGAGAGAGAGAGAGAGAGAGCGAGAGAGCACCAGGGCCTTCAGCCACTGCAAACGAACTCCAGATGCATGAGCCACCTTGTGCATCTGGCTTACATAGGTATTGGTGAATCAAACCTGGGTCCATAGGCTTTGCAGGCAAGTGCCTTAACTGCTCAGCCATCTCTCTGGTCACGAAGAATCTGATCTTTTTAATGGATGGCATATGTGTAAAGCCAATTTGTAGGTCTAGCCAGGGATCTATCCTCTAGCCTAATGGGTTAGAAAAGGTGGAGTCTTTTTGTGCCCCTGAGGCAGTGATTTTAGGCACATCTGAAAGTACTTTGTCACATTATAGAGGCCACTGGTGAAAGAGGACTCTTTAATTAGCTGTGAAAGGTAATCTAGGGGTGATGGCCCACATGGAATTGGTCATGGATGCTGTTAGGATGTTAAGTTTTT
The DNA here is from genome assembly GCA_036346955.1 of Dipus sagitta. Taxonomy (NCBI): domain Eukaryota; kingdom Metazoa; phylum Chordata; class Mammalia; order Rodentia; family Dipodidae; genus Dipus; species Dipus sagitta. The sequence continues at coordinate 123,541,039 of CM070771.1, read as the reverse complement.
CTTTTTTGAGGTAAAAATTATCTTCCCTTCTTTAGTAAACCAGCCTTTACTTAAGGCAGCACTTTTTTTGATAATTTTATTTTTCATTCAAGAGAGCAATAAGGATGATTACAGGGCAAGGTAATGAGGACAAGGCAGGGAGGGATGACTTGGAATTTGGCTTCTTTATCAGCTTTATTATTGCCAGTGTGATAAAGGAGGTCTGTCTCTCCCTTAGAGTGGAGAGTGGTTGTCCAACAGGGCTGAGAAGTGGCCTATAACAATTTTAGTATCAGGGTTCTATTTGTCATAGCTTACCCCTTGAAAGTTAAGAAACCCCTCTCTCCACAAATGGGAGCACGAGAGTGAATAATATGAAAGGCATAGTTTGAATCTGTGTGAATATTTGGTCAGCACTATTCTTGTGAAGTAGCCCCAGTTGGAAGGGGCCCTGACTCTCAGGTCAAATCTGGGGTGACTATGGCATATCCCACCCAGGGAGTTCTCTGCATTCTGGCTGCTCTCCCTTCTGTATACCACGTGGGGGCTGGAGAGAGCAGAGGAGAGTAGGAGATGTCAGGAAAAGGGTTGAGGAAATGATCTAACATTTCAGAACAGTCAGAAGTATTTCCTAGCTTAGAGGAAATGGGGAGGCGGTGTAAAGTAGCAGAATATAGGGAGTTACATCTGTATGGTAATACATCCAGCGTTTGAAGGAGGGTGGCATGCACGGCCTCGATGTGGGAAGGAGAGATTACAGAGATTGCTTGGTGAATTAGAAGGGGTTTTAAGGACTGAGTTGCCTAGACATGTTGGTGGGGGTAGGGGACTATGTTGAAAGTCTCCCGGACTAGAAGGGCGGTCACAGCTAGAGACTGCAAGCAGGAAGGTCATACCAGAACAGGTTTATCTAATTGTTTAGAGAAGTAAACAATGATATGAATATCAGTTCCATACCATTGTCCCAAAAGTCCTAGCACATGTCTTGCAGAGGTGGAAAGGCTTAGAGGAATTAGATAAGGCTAGGATGGAAGCAGATGGTAGAGCTGTTTTTTTTTTTTTTTTTTTTTTTTTTTTTTTTTTTTTTTTTTTTTGTGTGTGTGTGTGTGTGTTTTCAAGGTACGGTCTTGCTGTAGCCCAGGCTGACCTGGAACTCACTAAGTAGTCTCAGTGTGGCCTCAAGCTCAAGGCAATCCTTCTACCTCTGCCTCCCGAGTGCTGCGATTAAAGGCGTGCGCCACCACACCCCGCTATGTTAGAGCTTTTTTGAGGAGGGAAAAGGATCTCTGGTAAGATCTAGGCAGAGAAAGAGGCTTGTAAGGAGCCCCTAAAACCGGCTGGTATAACAAGCTGGTGAGTGGACCAAAACTGGGGATCCAAAGACAGAAAGTTGGCTTGACCACAAAGGAAAGAAGTTTGGATTTGGAGAGGGGAGAAGTAGTTCTGTAATTACCTCTGTCCTGGGTCATGTAGTCCTAAATATGTAAGTACGGTTTTAAGAACTGTCCCTTAGGGGTTGGAAGGACAGCTTAAGGGTTAAGGCGTTTGCCTGCAAAGCCAAAGGATCCAGGTTCGATTCCCCAGGACCCATGTTAGCCAGATGTGCAAGGTGGCACATGCATCTGGAGTTCGTTTGCAGTGGCTGGAGGCCCTGGCACGCCCATTCTCTCTCTCTCTCTCTCTCCCTCTTTCTCTGTCAAATAAATAAAATAAAAATAAAATAAAAAAGAATTGTCCCTTAGCAGGTGTTGTAGACAACTCCATGTTGCTGGAATGAATACCCAAACCAGTTGGTTTAGGGGAGGAAGGGATTTAAGCTTACAGATCCAGGGGGAAGGTCCATCGCTGGTGGAAGAATTTGTTTCTATACAGCCAAGCAGAGAGGAACAACCAAACCACAAAGACCAAAGGCAGGCAGCAAGCAAGAACAGTCAGCAAGCAGCAGAGACCTCTGAAGAGCAGCTCAAACCTCTTTGCCTACCTTTGGGTTGGAAATCAGAATCGCCCCCACACATGCCCTAGGACTGGACTCGGGATCCATCCCCAGTGACACCCTCTCCAGCCAGGCAGCTGGAGATCCAAGCCATAAGGTCCAATGAAACAGCTGCATCAACAATCACCTACCCACCCATCCCCCCCCCAAAAAAAGCTGGGCGTGGTGGCGCACGCCACTAATCTCAGCCCTAGGGAGGCAGAGGTAGGAGGATCGCCATGAGCTTGAGGCCACCCTAACACTACATAATGAGTTCCAGGACAGCCTGGGCTAGAGTGAGACCCTACCGTGAAAAAAACCAACCAAACAAAGACCCCAGGGTCTATGGGAGACACACACCCAAAACCAACCCAGGAGGTGAAACATTATATCCCTTTTGTGCCAAAAAGTTGAGTAGAGTGACAAGATGGGTTATGCACGGACACAGGGAAGGGCTGCCGAGGAGAGCCCTGCGCAGTGCAGGAGGGCGCTTGCTGGGAGAGGGAGAGCTGTGAGAGGTCCCGGGTTAGAGCCTGACTGAAAATATCAGGACTGTCCCTGAATTCTTGAGGAAGGACTGTCCACATGCGCTGTTGGACTATTTTAGTGAAGGGTCTGTCCAAGTAAAAGCAAAAATGTCTTGCAAAACAGGATTGAGAGGAATAGTTTTTTTTTTTTTTTTTTAATGCATCTTTAGGGGCATGGAAAATGGCTTAGCGGTTAAGGCATTTGCCTGCGAAGCCTAAGGACCCCGATTTGATTCCTCAGGACCCACATAAGCCAGATACATAAGGGGGCACATACGTCTGGAGTTCGTTTGCAGTGGCTGGAGGCCCTCACATGCCTATTCTTTCTCTCTGCCTCTTCCTCTCTCTCTCTCTCTCTCTCTCTCTCTCTCTCAAATAAATGAAATTTTTTTTTAGAAATGCATCTTTAGGAGCTGGGGAGCTGGCTTGGCAGTTGGAGGCACTAAAAGGCTCAATTTCCCAGTAGCTAGGTAAAACTAGAAGCATAAAGTAGCAAAGGGCTTTGGCGAGCCATTTTCTCTTTCAAATAAAAAAAAAGAAGTTTGAAAAAATGCGTCTTTTGGTCTATTACAGCGAAGGGTGAGGTTTGTATAGGGAAGAGAAGATGATCATCAGAAAGGAATGAGTAAACTTCAGCATATCTAGGAGGAAAGTGGCTGAGTTTTTAAAAGCTAAGAAATAATGCTGTCAACCCCCATCATAGAGAGAGAAGAGGGGAGAAGAAGAGAGAAGAGGGTCCCGCATATTCACCTGGAGCTGAATGGACACCTGGAGTCTAATGGAATGACAACAGCTTGTCTGTAACCATAGTGTTTACCCTGGGTCCAACCTTGGTGATGGTGTCTTGGGAGCTCCTTCCGAACCAAGGCAGTGTAAGTCTTCAGTGGTCAGTCCAAAGGGGGTCAGGAATTCAGAATCAGGCCTGGCTGGGAGTTAGACTCTGGATCCACTGGCCTTCACCCAGGGATTACAGTCTCAGAGAAACTGATGGATTCGGGCAGGATCTTACCCTGTGATCATTTTGGCTACACCTGTAGCAAGGTCCTAGTATCATGCTATTAGGAGGAAGAGATTTTCTTTGGCTGTCCCTTAAAGTGGTTGCTATTAAGTGTACTTGGCTTATTCTCTTTTCCATTTTTGGTTTTTATTTTCTTCTTCTCTATTATTAAAGGCACTGAAAGTTATTTGAGGTCTTTTTGACATTTTTTTGTGGACGCTGATCTAATTTTTGGAACTTTTAAAAGACTATCTGTACTATGAAATGTGTAGTAAAATCAGTTTCCCAGCTTCTGAATTTGGGTCTAAATTAGTATCTTAATGATGGCCTCTGGAAAGTGGCTCATAAAAGCTACTGGGTTTTCTTCAGCTTTTAGTGTCATTTCTTATATTTTGTCATAGTTTATTGTCTTGAGTGAGGCTCTTTTTGTGTCCTCAAATGGTTAGGAAATGAGACATCACTGTTAAATGGAGAGAATATTGTTGATAATTCCATTTAGGGTCATCCAGAGGAACCCCTCATTTCTAGAGTTCTGATTTTGAAGAGAGTCTGTGGAAGTTACTGCAGAGGCCTAGAATCAGCCTTTCTCCTCTGGGAGGTAGTGGAAGTTCTAGCGACAAACATCCTGAAAAGTCAGATCACAGAAGCGTATGGTATGTTGGAGCCTGTGTTTCAGGTGGTGTTCCAGTTACCTTCTTTTTGCTGGAATAAATGCCCAGTCAGAAGCTATAGGAGGAAAGGCTTTATTTGAGGTTTACAGATTCCAGGGGAAGTTACATCATAGTAGAAGCCACCTCACTTCATCATACATCCATAGCTGAGAGACAACAGCCAGCACCATCGAGCAGGAGCTGACTCCACCCCAAAGTTCGCTTCCTCCAGCAGGGCTCCACCTTCCAAATGATCTACTAGATGGGAACTAAGTAGGAAACTTAATCACAAATACCAGAGGATATGGGGTCATTGCATTAAAAAACTCCACAGGGTTGGAGAGATGGCTTAGCAGTTAAGGCGCTTGTCTGCAAAGCCTAAGGACCCAGATTCAATTCCCCAGTACCCATGTAAGCCAGATGTACAAGGTGGCACATGCATCTGGAGTTTGTCCTCAATGGCTAGAGGCCCTGGCGTGCCCATTCTATCTGCCTCTTTCTCTTGAATAAAAAATAAATAAAAAAAACATTAAAGAAAGAACATCACAGGTGGCATCAGCAGACAAAGAACCCTCATTTTGGAAAAGGTTGTAAAGTGAGAATGGAATATAGACCTTGAGGAAACACTGGGCTCTGGGGATTTTCCTTAAGGGAACTGGGAAGCTGGGGTGGGTGGTTTAGGAGCTTGAGAAAATAACGCTTTAGAGTGAGTAGTCAGAGGGGAAAAGATGGGAGCTAGAGGGGTGCAGTGTAAGGGCGTTGTAGGGAGCAAGACTCTTAAGTCTTTGGTGAAGCTCTGGGAGGAAGGAGTCTGTGTAGGAACAGAACGGGGAGGCTGGGACAGCTGTCCCAGTGTGGAAAAGCTGTAGGGAGGGAAGCAGCTTCAGGAGGGGTTAAAGCTTTAGGCAAAAGAGCACAGGAGAAGAGTGGTCAGCAGGGTCAAATCTGATGCAAGGTCTTAAAGGAGGTTTTTCTAGAGAATTCGTTTCTTCATGTAATAAGAGGATCTGAAATGTAGTACAAGTTTGGCAGAGGGAAGGCCCATTTCTTAGACAGAATAAAGCTCTCATATGAGGTGTTCATACAACTAAGTCTGTAAGAATTTTAGATCAAAGGTGCCATCTTCAGGCCACTGATTGCCATTATCAGGGAAGAATTTTAAGATGGATGGGATTGAGTTATACCATGATAAGGTCTGGCAAATCAACTAGGTAGAGAGAAGTTAGGGGGTCCCAGTATCCCCACCACTCTTAAAAATCTCTTGTGTGATTCAAGGTCACATGATAACTGCAAGGTGAGAACAAATGTCTTTGCATCTCAACTGAGTTTGGGACAATGGGGTCTTGGACCTGGCCTGAGGGAGGGTCACCTGACTGAACATTGTTGAAGTTTCAGAATAGTACCAAGCATTAGCCCAGCAGGTGTGCAGATGACCAAGTAGATGGACTCAGCTGAGGAGAATGGAAGCAGTGCTGGGCATTGAAGGCATGGTGGCAAAGGCGGGAGGGAAAAGGGGAATGAAGGGGGAGCACAGGAAGGCAGGCAGTCTCAGTAATAGCTCTGTATCTGAGTCACAGCACCATTGATGTCAGCTTCAGAGGAGAGGACTATGAGAGTTTGATTTGGACCAAGATTTTATTTAATGCCAGCAAGAGTGGTGGGGTTCAGAGTGAGAGGGAAGGAAAGGAATGAATGGTTTTGAGCCTTTTTGAGGGAGAGGTAGGAAGGTAAGGATCTTACACTGCACTGTGTGAGGTATCTGGTTCACATTTGGGGGAGAATTTTAGAACCTGCAGTGACCTGGTTGGCTGGACCTGCCTTTAAACTCCTCTGCGAAAGCGAGACTTATGTTTATCTAGTCAAGCTGGGAGGGATGAGCTTTTCTTAATTCAGGTAAACTGCACAGCTCTGAGCTGCTAATAAATGAACTCTGCACCTTAAGAAAAATGGCAGAGCTAGAGTTGGTATAGTGCTTGCCATGAAGCATAAGGAGCTGGGTTCATATCCTCACCTTACCTGTTTTAAATAGTTTTTTTCTGAAGATGGCTCCTTCCTGTGTGCACAGTGTATGTACACATGTGCAGATGTACGAGTGCCATGCACATGCATGTGGTCAGAGCCCTGTGTCTCTCTGATGCCTTGTTTCCTTGACAGTAGCTTACTGAACTTAGAGCTGCTGTTTTTCAGGAAGCTCCAGTGATGATTTCGTGTTTTCCTGAGTGAGGTTACAGGCGTGAGTGCTTATGCATGCTTGGCTTCTTGATAGGAATTGAACTCAGGTCCTCATACTTGCATGTCAAGCGCTGCTCTTATCCACTGAGCCACCTCCCAGCCTCAGGGAACTTCTATTGTTGAACCATCCTGCTGGAGAAGTCACTCTTCCCTCCTACCAGAGGGATTTGATATTTGAGAGGTGTGGCTTTGTCCAGGGAGTCAATCTCTTCTCACCAGGAAGCTGTGTAGCTGGAGCTTTTTGGTACATTGCCTTTCTGGTTTTCTACCCTTTCAGCTGTCCTGGAGTGGTTTCCAAAGAGCTTCCTTTTTTCTCTGAATGGGTGTGCCAGGGCCTCCAGCTACTGCAAAGGGAACTCCAGATGCATGCACCACTGTGCATCTGGCTTTACGAGGGTACTGGGGAATTGAACCCAGGTAGTTAGGCTCTGCAGGCAAGTGCCCAAAGTGCTGAGTCATCTCTTCAGCCCTGAAATACTCTATTTTCTTAACCTGACACTTCTAACTAGATACCACAGAAGTAGCTTGTAGCTCATGACCTTAACTGGAAGTCTTAATATCTCAAGAATATAAGTTCCTATGTTATAAATTATTTCATACTGATTTTGCAATGACTTTATAAAAGGATGCTAAAAAGCAAATTCCAGGTTCAGCAAAAACATGAAAACAAACCTTTGAAAAAAAAAGCTCAAAAGTAATTTCAACTTTATTGAACCAATTTAGTTGTATTTATCAAAACTAAGTGTACAAAAGTCCAGCAATCTAACCAGTAGAAACTTACTCAATGGTAAGGTATACATGTTTAGCAACATATACTGTATATAAGGTCAGTGCAGAGTAGTTGGTATTGCAAAACCATGAAAAAGTCCAGTTCCTATCAATAACAAAGAGCAGGGCTAATTTATTATGGCATATCCAGATGATGGAACACAAGACAGCCATTGAGAACAACAGGGTAGACTGACAAGTATGTACTGAAGTGGGATGGTCTTCAAAATACACTGACGAGCACAGGGTATGGTGGCACATGTTATAATTACAGCATTTGCGGGTAGGTGGGTGATGGCGGCAGGAAGAAAAAAAGTCACGGTCGCCCTCAGGTATATAATAAGTTAAGAGGCTAGACTGGGCTATAGGAGACAACAAACAAATCACTGATAAAAATGCTCTTTTCTATCTTGAAAAAGATATATTAAGTATGCAAAAAAGGAAAGTATTTCAGGCTACTTTCCATTTTTGAAGTTAATGAATTAGTTAATTATTTTTGAGGCAGGATCTCATTCTAGGCAAGGCTGACCTAAAACTCTAGCTCCAGGCTGGCCTCAGACTCATGATGATCCTTTTACCTCAGCCTTCCGAGTGCTGGGGTTATAGGTGTGAGCCACCACACCTGACTGTAATTCTGGTCAAAGAATTATGAATACTGTTAACCGTGATTATCTTTAGGCAGATGAATAATGGGCAGGCAAGGGTTGGAGAGCTTTTACTTTTTTTTGTACAATTCTATACTGTTTCCTGTCTTAGCATTATTTCAGTAGGAGTGAACAGAAACATTTTGTCTGTCTCCATTAAAAACACAGTGTACACATACAAACATACATGATGTTAAACCAAAACAAAGTTACAAAATAAAAAAAAATATACATACACATATATATATAAAGTACAGATCTTAAAGCATAGGAATATGCATATCTTCTTGCTTCATGTTTTTTGTTTATTGTTGTTTTGAGGCAGGGTGTCATGTAGCTCAGGCCTAAATTTGCTAAGCAGCAAAAGATGACCTTGAACTCTTGACCATCCTGTACTCTTCCTTCTAAGTGCTGGAATTATAGGTATGCACCTCCATGCTGATGTTTACTGTCTTAAGCATATAATATGCCGTTCAGTTAATTTTACCTGAAGCTCTTGAAACACTTCATTAAAATTCACATGTTTCCATATCCCATGGTGATATAAAACCATGTGGACAAGACAACAATGATTAGAGGAAGGTATTCACAATGTCTCTCATTTGAATGATGTTTTCACTCTACATGCCTCACTCAAAGACTTCAGAGGCTGGTCTTCGGATCAGGTCACCAAAGTAAGCAGTGATTGTTTTTAATTTATTGTTAAGAAAATTCTGTTCAATTTCCACCTGCCCTCCAGGCCCAGCTAAGGATGCCACCTACAAAGATGAAAACAGTAAGTCACACACATGATTTCAAAACAGTTTTCATCCTTACTGCTTCATCAGTACACAGAAGACTGGCTTCTTACTTAAGTCATTCACGTAGCGAAGCAACCTGAATGCTCACTGCTGCTTTCTAGGTATCAATGCAGTATTTGGTGGCAGAAATACTTGTTTCTGACAGCATTTATGTTATGGGTAAGATCACTGCGTTATGGTCTTACAAAGATCTGGGTCTCTTAAACAAAGCCACAAGGTACACTGTTAGAGAAACAAATAAACCCTTCACACGTCATACTTATTTATTAACAACATTTAAAGAATGACCCACTTTCCTAAGAACCCACATAAGCCAGATGCAGAAAGGACATGCGTCTGGAGTTCACATGTAGTGGCTAGATGACCAGGTATGCCTGTTATCTTTAATAAATCAATAAATAAAAATTAAATATTAAAAATATTTTATTTATTTGCAAGCAGAGAAGGGGTGGGGAGGAGTGAGGGAGGAAGAAACGGGCGTGGCCAGGACCTCCAGCCACTGCAAATGAACTCCAGATGTGTGCGCCACTTTGTGCATCAGGCTTTATGTGGACATTAGGGAAGTGAACTCAGGTTGTTGGGCTTTGCAGGCAAGCACCTTAACCGCTGAGCCATCTCTCCAGCCCACTATTTCTTATATACATCATAAATAGAATTACCTAAAAAGTAATCTCATGATTACTTATTGCTTTTTCTTTCTGTGTATCTTTTACAGGGCTCCTTACACAGGGGTACCCTGGATAAGAAATGGGAGTTTTTTAATGTTTACAAACCTAACACAAAAAATTTTTGGAGATAGGGTCTCACGTAGCTCAGGGTGCTCTTAAGCTTGCTATGTAGCCAGATGACTATAAGCTTCTGATCCTTCTGCCTCCACCCACTGAGTGTGGTGACAGGCTTGTGCATCGCCACATCCAGTTTATGCACTTCTGGGGATTGAACCCAAGGCCTCATACATGGTGAGCAAGAAACTCTATTAACTAACTGATCTATACCCCTAGCCTTTAACATGTTCCTTTTGCTTGTCTTGTCACCTCAGTTTCTATTCAGCATTCACAATCTCATGGTAATCCACTGTGGAACTCAACGAATCTTTTCTTGGATAAATACCCTTCTGATAGAGCCAGCAAGGTGTCTGGAGTTTGGTTGCAGCAGGCCCTGGGAAGCCCACTCTCTCTTGTTCTCTCATATAAATTAAAAACAAAACAAAACAAACAAACATACAAACAAACAAACAAAATAAAAGCAAAGTCAGAAGCCATGGCGGGCTTCTGTAATCCCATGACACCGATGCTGATGGACAGATGAGAAGCAGAGACAAGAGAATTTTCCAGAAGCTCCTGTTGGGTGCAGTGCAGCAAAGAACAGCTGAGTGAGAATCTGGAGCGTGAAACCCTGCCTTGTGAGGTGGAAAAGCAGAGGACTGACTAGAGGGGTGTCCTCTGACCTCCATACATGTATGTCATGGCACATGTATGCCTGCCTCACACTCATCCACATGAACATGCATGCAAATGAACACATGCATACATAAATAATAGTTTTAAAAAGGCTTTCATATTTACAAGGAAGTTAGTTGACAAGAATCTGCTATTTGAAATATTATTTTTCTCAATCTTATATTACTGTCTTCTTTCATTTTAAGATTCCCCACATATGAAAACATTTTATGCTTTAAAAAAGAAAAGGCTGACTTCCCACTGCAATTTAATGTAAACTTAATACCAAATAAAAAAACATACTTGAAAATTTACCCAGTTTCTGGATTTTTTTTTTTATCATTTTCTAATGTCATTACTCCCCCTAGAGGAAGAAAACAAGAATGAACTACCAAGTCTAATTCTAAGGGGTTTTGAAGACAAAACAAAAGCAGAGTTTTTCTCAGCTATGTTTCCAGTGTTTAGACTCTCCAGATGCTTGAGCCCTTGAAGCCCGCCATAGCCCAGAAGAAGGTGGTGAGCAAGGTGCAGAATAAGGACAGCAAGAAGCGTAAATTCAGCCACAAGGAGAGCTACTCATTGTACAGGTTGCTGCAGCAGGTGCACTTCGACAAGAGGCATCTCGTCTAAGGCCATAGGCATCATGAACTCACTGATCAACGACACCTTCGAGCATACCATGGCAAAGTACAATGCCTGGTGCATTACAATAAGAGCTCAACCACCGCGTCCTGGAAGATCCAGATAGTCATATGCCTGCATGGAGATCTGGTCAAAGGGCATCAGGGCTGTCACCAAGCACACCCACCAAGAGGAGCAAGCTGCCTTTAATCTTTTCTAGCTCTGCATGTCAATGTAAGACACTGTTTCATCTTACAAATAAGACAATGGAAATGAGTGAGACTAGAAGATAAGTGGCAGTTGTATGTATGTATGTGTGTGTGTACATACACACACACACATACTTTTTTAAAGATGAGGTCTCATTTTAGCCCAGGCTGACCTGTTATTCACTATGTAGTCTCAGGATGGCCTTGCACTCACGGGTATCCTCCTACCTCTGCCTCCCAAATGCTGGGATTAAAAGCATGTGCCACCATGCCTGGCTTAAGCAGATATATATTATTTTTAAGGCAGGGTTTCTCTCTAGCTCACGTTGACCTGGATTCACTATGTAGTCTCAGGGTGGCCTCAAACTCACGGTGATCCTTCTATCTCTACCTCTCAAGTGCTGGGGTTAAAGCCATGTGCCACCATACCCAGCTCCGAAACAGCAGTATTTTTAAAATTCCAGGAAGACCTGGCTTAGAAACATTTTTTTCCTGAGAATAAAAATATTAATTGTTCATTACAGAAATTTACGAAGGAAAATATTTAAATATAAAATTAAACAACTCTTATTGTGTCTTTTGTAAATGTAAATGAGATGATCACCTATATGAATATGAATGTTATATACAAATAATGAATATATGATGGGTTGGACAGATAATGGCTTAATGGTTAAAGATGCTTGCTTGCAAAGCTGATGGCCTGGATTCGATCACTTAGTACTCTCATAAAATCAGTTGTACAAGTAAACATATGTCACATATAAAAAAGCAAATTTTTCTCATGGTAATGTGATTAAAAGAAATTTAATAACTGATTCTTTTTTTTTTTTAAGCTAATCAGTTGCTTTTCCTTTGCTATCCAAACACCTAAATGAGTCAACCTATAAGTAATATTAAGGGCCATGGTTTACCTCACAAAGATCACACTATCTCTTCTGAGGTAGTTATGAAGCATTATACTTTCCTGTGAGAAAAACAAGAATTATGGAATCTACATGTTCAGCCTGATCTAGAAGTCCAGAAAGCAGCTCTGAGTCATGAGTAAAAGGTAAGAGGTTTAATGTAAAGTTTGATATAAAATTTTATGACACTTAGTGACAGAACTTTTCTTACAGTTGGTAAAATAAATACAACTACCTTGGGACACCTAATGTTTAGACATGTGGATCACAAACATATGACAGCCATTAAGATGAAATTTCATTTATTTCTAACTCATTATGTGAGAGCCCACCATGTTAATTTCACCTATTCTTTTAACATAGATAATCTCAACTATGGAGCACTCTGTAATCACTTAGGGAGCTTTAATGCTTGGCTTTCATTCCAGAATATAACCCAGAAACTATCTTCTAGTGAATGAGGGCATTAGTAGTTTAAAAATGCTTTTGAGCTAAAGCTATAAAATTCTTAGGTGGAACACCAAAAGTGCAGGTAACACACTCACATAAAACTGAATACAACCACTGAAAGGAGACTGAGATAATCTAGAGGGCGAATGAACATATGAAATACTGAAAAATAAAACACCGACATTGATAGATATTCCAGAAAAACAGGAGATGATGAGAACACAGATGAGGAGACAATGATACCAGAAGGTAGTTACAACTACTCAAGTTAAAGGTTTGTTTTGTTTGTCTCTATATTGATAGGGTCTCACTCTGCAACCTGTAGTCTCAGCCTCCCAAGTGCTGCTTTTCTTTTTTTTTTTTTTTTTTTTTTTTTCTGAGGTAGGGTCTCACTCTAGCCCAGGCTGACCTGGAATTCACTATGGAGTCTCAGGGTGGCCTTGAACTCACGGCAATCCTCCTACCTCTGCCTCCCGAGTGCTGGGATTAAAGGCATGCGCCACCACGCCCGGCTCCAAGTGCTGCTTTTCAAGACACAGGCCACCACACCTGGGGAAGGTGTTGCCTCAATAATTTTGGCTAGGTTACTATTTTCCATGATATTTAAACCTTCTATTCTAAAGGCAGTTTCAGTAGAGGCAGAAGATGGATAGTCTAGCTGTGCAGCACCTGTACATAATACAATCAATCATCCTTTCAATAGATCTTCATAAAAGTCTAGCGTACACCATTTGTGTCTGTATTACTCAGAAGCTGTGATACAGAGAATGTAAGACAGGCCGGAGACTTCTCATAAGTGGAGGTTCGCTGTAAGGAAATGCCCTTGTAACTTTTTTAATTTATTCTTGGAAAGGCTCGTCCAAAGTTCTTTAGTAATGGCTTACCTGGTCAATATCAGCATTTCTTGGAAGAAAATAAACAATATTATTAGTGATCTTCTGGGAAAGTCTGAAAATTTCAAATGTGAACAGTAGTTAAGGGAAAAAAGAACAGTTAATTTCTGATCAGAAAGAGATGATCTTTATTTCTCCAAAGGAAGCCTATGTTGGTGTGCAATAAAAAGTCACAAGTGTAACCCTGCTAAAAGAACCTAAAAGAGACCTTAACAACATAAGATTTATAACCCATCAGCAATGCTGTCCCTGACAAGTTAAATTAGGAGCTAAATCTACTTGTTCAACTAGGTAGGCAAAAGTCAGAAATACACTCTTATCTTTTGCCCTTTTTTTCTTTCTTTTTAAAAAATTTTATTTATTTGAGAGAAAGAAAGAAGCACCTACCTACAGATAGCCATCTGGCTTACATGGGCACTGTGTCCTTAGGTTTTTCAGGTTAAGTGCCTTAACTGGTAAACCATCTCTCTAGCTCCATACTATTTCTTAATTGAGAGGTTGTTTGGAAGTTCTAGCAGGGAAGCACAGCCACTCATACACCCTTGACTAAAGACTGGTCCACCTCTATTTTGGGAAGGTTGTCCTCTTCGACCGACCGAGTGTGCAGCTTTGGGAGGGACACACATGTTGTGGTGAGGAAGGGGACACCTGCTGAGCCAGCCAGATCAGCCAAATCAACTCTGGTGATCAATAGGGTGACTGATGTCAGATCACCCTCACATCCTGCTATTTCTTAATTGAAAAACATAGAATAGGAATGCCCACTTCTCCTTTTGAGTGAAAAGTCTCAAGATATATAGCAAATCAGACCATGTCTGTGAGTTGATGAAAAGTAAAAAAAGAGATCACCCCCAAATTCCAAACAATAAATGTATTCTAGTTCTTACTTTATAATGGCAAAATTCAATAGTAGTAATAATCAAAGGAACCTCATATTTGCCATTTCTTTTAGAGATCATCTGCTACATAGTCTTTACATTTTCTGGTATCTGTGGAATCTATTAAATCTATCAACCTATTAGCTATCATCTCTCTTACACACATTTCCTCTTCAAAATCATTTGTATAATAACTCTTAGGACTTCCAAAGGATATCCATCAGGAGACATCATTGTCCTAATGTCAAAGGTCTCTGAAGTGGCATAATCCGGTCCTCCCCAAGGTGGGCTTAAGAACACAACATCAGCCTTTAAACAGGGAGCCAGCAGTAGGAAATCTCCACAGATGAACTCTATCTTATCTGCTATTCCATAAACCTCAGCATTATTACGAGCGAGATCAATTTTATCAGGGTCAATATCAATGGCAATCACTAAAAACAGGACAAGAAAAAAACATGGGTCAGTTGTCAGAGTTCATCCTTCCAATATTCTGCTGATATAAATTGTATAAATACAATACTGCTGATATAAAAACTATCTTTTAAGACTAAGAAACATGAACATATATATATATATATATATATATATATATATATATATATATATATAACTTTGAGTTACAAGTTTGTATTTAAACTAGAAAGACTTACCATTATATCAAGAAAATGTGCCTGATAGAGGCTTCTGAGGTGACTTATCTAGCCAACCTCACCAAACCAAGTGGTGGTAGTCCTAGGCCTGCTTTTGCTGGTGATGTATAGACCAGGCAGTAACTACTAGAAAAATCACTACTTGCATGTAAAGCCCAATGCTTGCTTTCAGAAAAGACCAATTACCTCAAAATGAGGAAATGTCCAAATGGAAATAAACCTTAACAATTTGCAAGGAAACCAATATATATATATAATAAATCACATAGACAAGCCATGAATAAGAAATGTAAAAGCATTGTCTGATAATGTTTAGTGAGATATTGGCTAACTGCAATTCTGGTGCAGACACCATGATCATCATGGAAATAGAGCTGTCCAGAAACTGCCAGTCTCAAAATTCAATGTGTTAAATCATATGAACAATGAGCAGACACGCTAAATTATATACATGACACAAACCAGCCATTTACCATACTATGTTTCCTATTCTAATAAATTAATATTCACATTTATGAGAAAAGATTCTTTTCAGCTACTCTGCTGAGTTCAGAAAAAGATGGAAATACACACTGACAACTCAAAAACTTCCAAAGTCATCCTATCTACTCAGTAATTCTTACTTCCAGCTGCATTTCTTCTTGAAGCAAACTTCGATGTTAGGGCTAACGATGTAAGTACTCTTATCATGGAAGTGAAATGATGATAAATACTGGATGGCATGGTTTGCCATGCCAGCTCTGGTAGTCTGAAACTTGATGTCACTGTGGGTGGACCCTAGGGTGCAGCCCTAAGTTGTGTTTTGGGGGCGGATCTGAATTCCAGCTATGCAGAGTGCTTGCGCTGTGCCAGGGCTGCTGGAGTGAGCTTGCCTGTGTTGGTGGTGGCTGCTTTTTCTCTTTTCTCTCTACATGGACCTGTGAAAGTGGGCCAGCTTCTTCCACCATTATGGAAACTTCCCCCGGATCTGTAAGCTTCAATAAACCCCTTCCTCCATAACTTGTGTCTGGTTTGGAAGTTCATCCCAGCAACGTGAAGCTGACTGACAGGTAATGCCAGCTAATAACCATATGTGATCATTGCCTGTAAACTGACTATGATGAAATAATATGATGAATGTAAGTCCTCATCTACACTGTCACATTTCAACAGAACAGCCACAGGTGGACAGTGGCTACAACACTGGACAGCACAGAGAACATTTATTTCTATCATGGAAAGTTCTACTGGGTAACACTATAAATGCTGCTAGAGTCCATAGCAGGGAAAGTATGTAACACAATACAAAACTATAGGATTCTCTTATCATTCCATTGAATATATTCATAGTGAATAATAAGAAATCTGGCATGAAGGGATAATATGGCTAAGTATAATGAATTATATGCACATATGTATACTTAAATACAATTAATTATTGAGCAACTGTTAATTAATTCCCTGTCATGTTCCAGTCAGTTCAACCATGCTAAGGTGATTTTAGATGCAATATATGTACCTAGTACTGAAAGAGCACCTGTGAACAACCACTTCTGCTCTGTTGATCAAGTCCTGGGATACCGCTGTACTGAATATTTATATGGGAGGTGTCTCGGTTACCTTTTCATTGCTGGGACAAAATATTTGACAAAAATCAGTTCAGGAGCCAGGTGTGGTAGCGCACACCCTTAATCCCAGCACTCGAGAGGCAGAGGTAGGAGGATTGCTGTTAGTTCAAGGCCACCCTGAGAGTACATAGTGAATTTCAGGTCAGCCTGGGCTACAGTTAAACCCTACTTTTTAAAAACAAAAACCAGTTTAGGTAAGAAAGGGCTTATTTTAGCTTACAGTTCCAGGTTATAGTTCATCGTGACAGGGAGGCATGATGGTGGCAGGAACTTGAGGCAGCTGGTCACATTCAGTCCACAGTGAGGAAGCAGAGTGATAAGCTGCTACTTAGCTCTCTCCTTTTTTTTTTTAAAAAATCATTTATTTATTTATTTATTTGTTTGCAAGGAAAGAGAGAGAGATAGAATGAATGAATGGGTGTGTCAGGGCCTTCTGCCACTGCACACTAACTCCAGATGCATGCACTGCTTTTCGCTTCTGGCTTTATGTGGGTACTAGGGAATCAAACCCAGGCTGTCAGGTCTTGCAAGCAAGCACTTTATCCACTGAGCCATATCTCCAGCCCCCTCTCCTGTTTATATAGTAGACGACCCCAGCCCATGAAATGGTGCCATCCGCAGTTAAGGTGGGTCTTCCCACCTCAATTCATCTAGTCAAGATAATCCCTCATAGACATGCACAGAGGATCACCTAGTCTACATATCCCTCACCTGTGATTGTGGGTCCTGTCAAATTGACAATCAGTATAAACCATCATAGGAAGGTTTCTGAGTTTCCAGTCCAGTGTGTTGCCAGGGCAGAGGCCAGGATGTCACAGTACTGGGAAGGCCTCATATTGGGTATCTGCCTCCTTTTTTTCTCAGAGACTGGCAGTCTGTAAGGGTGAGTGATTAAACGACACTACGTGGGTATGATGGGAATTGACCTGTGAGAACATGGAAGTAGTTTCCTCTTAGCTTAGGACTCACGTTAGATACTTTCTTTTACCAAATGTGTACTAAACTTCAGAAAATCTTAGCATCACATTTAATGGACATAATGTCTGTGGATGCAGAGGCTAATACTTTCTGTTTATCCACAAAGTATGGACCTCACCTATGTGAAACATTTCAAAACTTCATGGTATCACTTTATTTTACCCAAGAGTTACTTTTAAAACAACATGGTGAAAGACCCAGCAAAGAGTTTAACTTTGAGGGAAAATTATTTTAGAAAATTTATACTTATTAGAGTTACAGGAATGGCTTATCTGGAAGTCTGAGAAAACTTTTGAGAGTAAATACTGAACTTAAAGAAAATAAAGGGGCTAGAGAGATGGTTCAACAGTTAAAGGCACTTGTTTACAAAGCCCAGGTTCAAGTCCTCAGTACCCATGTAAAATAGTGCATGCATATGGAGTTTGTTTGTTCTTTTTTTTTTTTTGCAGCGGCAAGAGGCCCTGGTGTGCCCATTCTTTCTCTCACTCTCTGTTTGGAAATAAATAAAAGTATTTTTTAAAAAAGACTATTTTGATAAGTGGATAAATGAAAAACAGGTTTAATCTAGGCTTTTAGGAACTGACAGTTAGCAAATGTCATGGCTGAAGCATAGGGGTAACTGGATGAAGTCCAGTTTATCTCAAAGCCAAAGATAAATTTAACTGCAGTTTCTTTTATATTCTCTCCCTATAACCATATTATGCTTTTCAAGTTATAATAGGAGTGGTGGTTAGATTCAGGTATCCCCCACAAACTTAGGCGTTCTGGATGCTAGCTTCCCCAGCTGATGGCAATTGGAAATTGAAGCCTCCTGGAGGCAGTGTATTGTTGGGGGCAGGATTATGGATGTTATAGCCAGTTTCCCCATGCCAGTGTTTGGCACATTCTCCTGTTGCTATGGTCCAAGTTATGTTGTCCAGGGGGTGATGTCCACCCTCTGCTCATGCCATTGTTTTCCCTGCCGTTGTGGAGCTTCCCCTCGAGCCTGTAAGCCAAAATAAACCTCTTTTCCCCACAAGCTGCTCTTGGTTGGGTGATTTCTACCAGCAATGCAAACCTGACTGCAACAATAAGTGGTACCGAGGAGTGGGATTGCTGCTAGACACCTGACTCTGTGGTTTTGGCCTTTTGGAGCTGATTTTCAAGAGGAATGTGGAAGCATTTGAAACCTTGGCCTAAGAAGTGCCTTGGAGTGCTGTAAGTACAGCTTGATGGACTATTACGGTTAGAGTTGAAAGACCAGAATGCAGTAAGAACTGTGGACTGTGAGGTTTGGCTTATGAGGGTAAGAAAAAGCTTTGCTTGGACTGGGCTAGCAGTTTGTGTGAAAAGCTTGCTGTTATGCCTGTGTCCTGAGTTGTGCAGGGTTGCTCTGCATAGAAATGGACTGGTGTGTACAGAGGAATATGGCACAGAAAAAAAAATCTTTGGGTTAATTGCTGCCCGTTCAGCTGAAGCAGGTTTGCTGGATGCCTGCATGGAGACCCCACTGAGCCATGAGGATGAACCATGGATTGCAGTGGAGACCCAGTGAAGATGCCAAGACCATGATATGGGTGCTAAAGAAAGCTGCTGGCCGTGGATGAAGTTTTCCAGGACTGTGAGCAGCCTAGCTGGAGGGGTGGAATTGGAACTCCAGAGACTTGTTACTGGTTAGAATTATCGAACTTGGAGACTTGTTACTGACTAGAGTTGTTGGACTTGAAGCTACAGAATTTGATGTTTGCCCTGGTTGTTTAAAATCTTGTATTGGTTGAGTATTTCTTTGCTATGCCCAATGCCATCTTTTGCAGTGTGAGATTTATTCTGTGCCATTATGGTTTTTTTTTTTTTGGGGGGGGGACTTTTTTGGTATAAAGTTAAAAGATTTTGGATTATGGGGATGTTTGAACATTATTAGGCTTAATAAAAACTATAGGGACTTTTTAAAGTTGAAGGAATGCATTCCATTTTACATCATGTATGGTTATCAGTTTATGGGGGCCAGGGATGGAATGTGGTGGTTTGATTCAGGTGTCCCCCATAAACTTAGGTGTTCTGGATGCTAGCTTCCCCAGCTGATGGCAATTGGAAATTGAAGCCTCCTGCAGGTGGTGTATTGTTGGGAGTGGGCTTATGGATATTATAGCCAGTTTCCCCATGCCAGTGTTTGGCACACTCTTCTGTTGCTATGGTCACCTTATGTTGTCCAGGGGGTGATGTCCACCCTCTGCTCATGCCATTGTTTTCCCTGCCATCCTGGAGCTTCCCCTCGAGCCCATAAGCCAAAATAAGCCTCTTTTCCCCCACAAGCTGCTTTTGGTTGGGTGATTTCTACCACCAATGCGAACCTGACTGCAACAATAGGGAACTTCATATAAATTAATGAGATTATGTTAAAAATCTAGTAAAATGGAAGCCATCACTTTTTATAAAATCTAATATGACAGTATTAGGAAAAAAAGCATCTTAAGTATGAATTGTTTGCTTTTAAAATACCACATTGAAATAATAAAAGGATATGAGAGAAAAAAAAAAGAATGAAAACCCTGTCTTCAATCACTAGCTATGTTGGTTTTGGCACAATAGGCCCTTTCTTCTTTTTTGGCTTTTTCCCTCCCTCTTCTCTTTCCCTCTCTTCCTCACTCCCCTGCTTTTTCTTCCTTGAGGCAGGGTCTTATGTAGCCCAGGCTGGTCTCAAACTCACTACATCCTTGAGGCTGGTTTCTTAACTCCTGATACTTTTACCATCACCTCCTAAGTGCTAAGATTACACAGGCATGTGCTAACAATATTCAGTATTATTTTATTTATTGAGTGATTAATTGAAGTGCTGGGGATTAAACTCCAGCACATTTTAGGTAAGAGCTCTATCCCTAGTCCCATCCGTTCACCCATCTACTCATTCATTCATTAATTTATTTATTTGAGACAAGGTCTTTCTATGTAGCCTGGCTAATCATGAACTCATGATCTTCCTTTCTGTTTAGTATTACAGATATCTACCACCATACTCCATGAGAACATTTCAGTCTTCAAAGATGGAGCAAGCATAATACCTACTTGACACAGTCACTAGCAGATATATAGTACTGGAGATTTACCTTCCCTGATTCCAAAGTCAAACAACCAAGAGGATGATACAATATTTAAAGGATTTGGGGGGCGGGGGGGGCTTAGGATCTTAAACCAGAAGGCAGTCCAAGGCTAGTTGAACTCAATGTATCCTTTAAAGTTAAATGACGTCAAAAGTCATAAAGCTACTAATGAAGAGACAGAACTGGGTCTCCCAACCCACTATTCTTTTACACTAAGGCTCCAACTTAGCATTCTTGGTTTTACAGACTGTTGCAATCTTGTCTCCTGAGGTTAGTAGGTGTGCCTGGGTAATCTGAACAATTTACTTCATGTCTTTTTATGTCTCAATTTATCTGTGAAATGAAGACAGTAAATGGCACACTTACAAATCTGTTGGCTAAGGAAATACACATCAAACACTTACCCAGTATATGGAATACTTAGTACATACAACAGGCTACTATGTTATATACTTGGTATGAAATTATTAATTATTATAAATCTCAGCAAAGGTAGGGAAAAGTGAACTGAAACATTAATTGCATTGACTGGAAATAAAATTGTGGTCTTGCACAGATGGCTAGTTACCTCTTTTTCCTGTTAAGGCAAACTGAATAGTGTTTCCTCCAACTCCACAGAATGCATCTACGACAATGTCACACGCGAAGGACTGAGTGACACGACCTGCAATGTGCTCAGCAATCTTCTCAGGAGTAACTGAAAACCAGCCTTCTGCAAGGGAAGCTTATTTCTGTTAGGATGGTTACTTCCAAAAAACCAAGCCAGTAGGAACAAAAGCAAACATTATGTTGCAAAAAAGCTTAGTTCATAAATTATTGAGCTTTAAAGAAAGGTTCTACAAAGTTGTTTTATATCCCAGTTCCTGTATAACATACCTACATTTTTCTAGGAACATTTTCGTGTTTGAGACACTATTCTTATCTACTACAGAAAATGTAGAGGTAGTTGTTCTCACTGGCTGGCTCCCCACAGTCCAGTGAGTCATTTCGGCCACAATAGAGAAGCAATGACCCAGATTTGTACTGACACTGTGAGAAAATTTGTTTTTATGGGTCAGAAATAGCAAAAAAGCTGAGAGCAAATGGCCAGAGTTGCTTAAGTACAATATAAATAGTATAATCTTCATCATGTTCAGAAATGAGGTTATGTACTCACTCCAGAGGAAAAAGAATATTATTTTTGAGCTGGGAAGATGACTCAGCGGGTAAGAGAACTTGTGCAAGCATGGGTTCTATCCCCCAGCACCCACGCAAAAAGCCAGGCATGGCCATGTATGCTTACCCTGGTGCTGGGTAAGGCAGGAACAGAAGGATTGCTGGGACTCACTGCTCACCCAGTCTCTCTGAAAAATAGTGTAGGCTCCAGGCTCAATGAGAGACTCTCTCAGGGAAATAAGTTGGAAGGGCAAAAAAGGATTCTTGATGTCCTCTTTTGGTCTCTGTAGGTGTGCATAGGGTATCCGTATCTACACATAAAAATGCACTCACAATGTACACACACACACACACACACACACACACACTCACTCTCTCTCCCCCCCCCTCTACAACTCCCCCTAAAGACCACTATTGTTCTTTTCCAACAGAAGAAAATTGAATTTTTAAAAAGATTTCTCTGAACAAAATGATGTACAATTTTTTCTGTCCCTCCATTCTTTACTAAAACTTAATTCCTCTCTCTTTTTTTTTAATTTGTGGGGGGGGGGGAGGAGAAAGAATGGGTGCACCAAGGCCTATTTCCACTGCAACTGAATTCCAGATGCTCCAGTTTTATGTGGGTACTGGAGAATCAAACCTAGAATGGCAGGCTTTGCAAGCAAGTGCTTTTAACCATTGTGCCATCTCTGCAGCCCTCTCTTACTAAAATTTTACATGGCTCCTCATTACTCGAAGAATAAATCTAAACTCCTTTCAATACAACTTCAAGGTTTTTCCCAATTTTATTTCTCCTAAAACTATGTACCTAATGTACAACATTTTGCAAAATTATTATATGGTGGCACATACACACCTTTAATCCCAGCACTTGGGAGGCAGAGGTAGGAGGGTGGCTGTGAGTTTGAGGTCAGCCTGAGACTACATAGTGAATTCCAGGTCAGCACGTGTTAAGAGTGCGTCCTTACCTTAGGAAAAACAATAACAACATCATCAATGTAATGGAGTCACAGAATCCTCTGAAACCCACAAGTTAAGACCTCCTGATTTTGATAGTTAATAAGATAATATTTAGGTGGCTTTAATATGCAAATGTAAATCTGTCTGCAAGACAAATAGCTATTCAAGGTCAGAGCAGGAAAGCTCAAGAAACAATTCAAAATTTACAGTGCCAATTAAATAATTCTCTCCATTGGGAAGATGTCCTTTTCAGTAATATAATTACTTTTGTTATATTTTTGTTATCTTCTATTATAAGTTGCTACAAATACAGATCAGACCTGAATCTGAAGGTAAAATAATTATCTGTATATATATGCAGGTATATAGATCTAGCCTAAGTGGGTGGAGGTGTCTGAGAACTTTTATAGATTAAAGTAAAGAAACATAAAAACTAAATGCAATATGATCCTTTCTGGGAAGGAAACTAATTCTTCAAAGGACACAATTAGGACAACTGATGGAACAATATATGGATTATATAAATAATTTGTTCTTTTTTTGTTTTATTTTCTTGTGGTCCTAGGGACCAAGCTCAGGGCCTTATTATTATTATTACTACATAAAAATCCCTTTGTTCTTAGAAAAATGCATGGTACAATTATAAAGGATACTGGTATAATGCAAGCAACTGGATTAGAATAACTTAAATATACAGAGAATGACAAATACAACAAAATGTTATACATAGCTGGCTCTGGTTAGAAAGCATATGGGAATTCTATTTATTTTACTTCTATCATCTTCTGTAAACTTGAAGTGGCTTCTAACTAAGTTAAAAAATACTTTACCTCGGTCCAACTTGATCCCATCATCAAAACGGGAGAAGAGCCTGTATCTCTGGGCCCAGTATTTTGCCAGCTCTGGATCACAGGCTATTTCAGGAGGCAGACTATTTATCTTTTTGTACTTGTTTTTCTTCTTCTTTGTCTTTATTTTGGCTAAAATAAGATACAAGGAATACTGATGCTATGAAAACAGGACACCACAGGGAAACTAAAGGGTCAGTCATACGGGACAATCACAGCTGTGGATGGCTCCAGAATGTGTGTGCAATGACAAACCCAGGGAAGCACGGGAATGCCATAGGCTTCAGACCACAGCCTCTGCTTTCTTAGTCCCAATTTCTCATTCCTACAAAAGGAATGAGCCAGGAATGGTGGCACACTCCTTTAGTCACAGCACTCAGGAGGCTAAGATAGGTGGATACTTATAAGAGTGCAAAGCCAGCCTGGAGATACAGAGTGAGTTCAATGTCAGCCTGGGATAGAGCGAGACCCTGACTTGAAATAACAACAACGAATGAATTAATTCAAAAGTAGTATTTTACAATTTTCATTCATAGCATTCACAGGAGATACAGCCTTGAGCATCCTTAATCTGCAATTCTGAAATCTTGTAAAACAAGTGATTTTTTTTTTTTAAAGACATGATTCCACATGTAGAAAATTCCACATTTACCTCATGTGACTAAATAAGAACTAAGACACACTGAAAGTACTGTTTAACTGTCTTCAGGCTATGTCTAAAGATACAAATGAAATATGACTGAATGTGTTGAGATCTGAGTCCTATCGCCAAATGTTTCATTAAATAAATGCAAATATTCCAAAACTAGGAATCTGAAATACTTTCAACCACTTCAGGTAAGGACTACTCAACCTGTACACAGAGACACTATTATAGGTGCAGAAGCAATTATTAGCCACAAAACTTTTTTTTTTTTTTTTTGAGGTAGGGTCTCACTCTGGTCTTGTGGGTCCAGGCTGACCCGGAATTCACTATGTAGTCTCAGGGTGGCCTCAAACTCAGTGATCCTCCTACCTCTGCCTCCCAAGTGCTGGAATTAAAGGTGTGCACCACCACACCTGGCTCAACAATGCTTTATAAAAGCATATGGGTCATAAAAATTTATATGCAAAAGTATATAATGTGAAAATATTACTACTGTTTACTATGCCAATCACTATGTATGTCAATGTACCATCTAACCGTCCAACTACCACAAAAGCAAAAGTATGAAAGAGTAGGTGAGCTTCACAAGATTTCATGAGGGATATCACCCCAGGCCTAGAGGACAGAATGGGAGAAGAGCTGAAGCTCAAGGGCAGATGTGTCCCTCAGGTTTTCTTTGAGTTTATCACATTTGCTTAGTCAACAGTGAAGTCAAGGTGCCAAATCACAGCCAGTTAGCACATTTACACTTAATATGCCATCTCTACACTTACAATTAATTACAAAGAACCACCAAGGCATACGTGATACAAAATGAAAACTAAGGAAACACAATTCAATGAAACATGGGCATCCATAAATCTAGGCAAGTTGAGCGTTCCACACTTACCTTTACTTTCTATCTGAGGAGCATCTGCTATTTCTTCAGGTACATGGTCCCGCATCTCTGGAGCAGCTGGCAGCAAGCTGCTGCCTTCACTCTTTTCCATTTCAAATTCACTGGCTGAAGAGGGGTGACACTGCTCAGGTTTGGGATTTCTCACCTCCATCAGGTCATCAGCTTTTGGAGCAGACATGTCTTGTTCCTCAGACTCACTGCTTGTGCAAGTGTCTTGCATTTTATCATGAGAAAACGATTCCTGTGATACTTCCTCATCTGCTGGTTCATTAACCCATTTTAGGAATTTTTCTACCTGAAATGTTAAGATGACACCAGGAGCACAAGTTAACTGTAAACAGCATGGAATTTTACCATCTTTCACCATTTGTATCTTAACAAGTAGAGCCAGTATTATTAGCTCTTAGAAGTACAATGTATTACACAAGCAAGACATAATTCTGAGCTAATTGGAATGATCCAGTCATCATATGATCTTATTAAAGATTTTCTTAAAAGGAAGAAAATAACAGATTAAACATTCCTTGCTATAAATTAACACCAGGAGGGTAAACCCAAACTATCCCAGTAGCTTTCCATAATGGCCTCTAAGAATATGGCTGTGCTATGAAATTATTACCAGAAAGTATCTATTAAGTTTATACCCAACATATTGCACAGCTTCCTTATAGGATTAGTTACTAGGCCGTTTGTTTCAGATATAACCAGGATTACTAAAATATTAATTAAAATACCACTAGCATCCAATTAACCTGAAAAACACTTATTAATTTTAGTTTTTAAAAGTTACATAGAGGTTTTTACAAAACTAAGCCACAATCTATGCTATAAGCTACATGGCATCAAATGAATAGTGCTAATTTGTTTTTAAAAATAAAGGTGGTGTTACTTTGGAAAGAATGAACACTTTTTAAATCAAACAGCAGAGCTAGAAAGGTTACGTTCTAACAAAGTAGGTTTATTTGTTAAATGTTAACAAGGCCCAAGGTTATATGACAAACTTCCTTTTATCTCTATAACACGAACAGTCTTCATATTATGTCTTTATGACAAAATGAGTAAATTCCAATGAGTGGCAGACACACAATGCTCCTGAGAATAATATGCCATCTATGCCTCATCAGAGACTGAAGAACACCACAGCCACATTTCCTTAGCAGCTGTGTTTCTACACTCACCTACGCATGAATCATCGGAACTACTGCACCCAGTAGATTACAGAAAGTCCTACAAGATTGGTACTAGACAGTCTATTTCAAGTATAATCAGGGCCACTAAAATATTCAATAAACTATTACCAGCAACCAACCAACTTCAAACATAATAAAAAAATAAAACCAGCTACAAATTGATAACATATTCTGCAAGTATGTTGAAATCTGGAAGCATAGTATTCACTGAGGGCAAAACAAAATCATTGAGAAGTTTGAAAATTAGGTTCCCCTGCCCTTAAAGGGATGATGGCTCTCCTCATTAGGAAGTATTTTTTTTCCCCTAAAAAAATAGAATACCTCATTAAACCATGAAATCCTGTAATTACTTTCATTTCCTGCTATTAAAATGGCATGTATAGCAAAGACCAAGAGAGACGATATATACATTTTCAGGTTATACCATCAATCAATAAATTGGTCCTGTAGTTCATACTTTTGAATTGGGAATATTAATTCAAAGTGTAACTGATTATCTTTGGGTGAGCTCAGAATTAAGGCTTACATTAAAAGAATGTAGACGACTAGGATCCTACTTTGTGTGAAACATATGAGAAATTCACTTGTCCTTGGTCTGTTACTACATAGGCAATGCAGTAATCTTTTTAGACACAATTCCTTATAGTTTGCAAATATCCCTTTTACCATTACCTCAACCTCTTTTATCCCCCCAAACTAGTTAGCATAATATAAGCCTTCAGACATCTTATCTTTAAGAAACACACCTCTCATCTGAATATAACAATTTTAAGAAGTCATGTTTATAAGATCTGACTGTAATATTTATACACACCCTACTCAGGGCTTTGCTTTTCTTGAGAAGTGGTTTTTGAGAGTCTTCAGTAAAGAAGATGTGGCTGTTTTTCATCTTCATCTGCTTACGCATGTCCAGACACCGTGACTTAGATTTCAGGTTCTTCTCCAGATACCTGACGTTTCGATGACTAAAATTGGCAATTCCACCATATCTATGACCAGATGAAAAGAAGTAACTCATACCTCAGTTTTGGGAGAAAAGAAGAAAACTAACAATTTTCACTAGTATTCTGTTCATAGCCACTATTTCATTAAATTATGAAAACGATGGAATCAAGTACAAAATGCCCTAGCATTTGTTATTTCAAAGCCAATATGAAACATCAGATATAGGAATAATATTATTTTTTCTTTCTGAGGCAGGGTCCTATAGTCCAGGTTTTCCTTGAACTCTCAATCCTCCTGTCTCAGCTTCCTGAATATTGAATCCCAGGGATATATTACCACAACCAGCACACACTTCTAATGTAGAGTAGAAAATAGAAGCCGGCATGGTGGTGCAAACCTTTAATCCTAGGATCACTGTGAGTGTGAGGCCAGCCTGCGCTAGAGGGAGACCCTGCTTTGGAAAAAATAACACCACCAAAAATAAACAAACAAAAAAGTTAATACAAACTGTAAAGAAGACTGACAAAATACCCATATTCTCTTGTTAAGAAAGTTTTTCTTAAAGTAGAACAATGACAAAGTTCTTAGCATATAACTGCACATGTACAAATTAACTTTCAGAGTAGTCATTAAATTCTTAACCTACAGCAATCTACATTTATAAAAGAGGCAAATCTATATTACCAAAATGGGCAGAACATCTTAAGCTAACCACCTGAATTTTTCCAGTCCTAAAAGGTATCTGCCCCAAAGCTTTCTTTGACTGTATCAAGCCTCACTAAATTTCTTTGAGTCATATAAAGTTCTTTATAATACAAAATAATCTTATGCTCAAGTATAATTTAGTTATAAAAAGAGTAGAAGAAAGTTAAATTCCAACTAACCAAGTTTATCTCTATGGGTGTATACTAGCAAGAGCTAAATAAGTTTGTCAAACAAAATTACATGTGCATTGCAATCAATTTTACTAGGAATTAAAGAAATTATATTGCTAAAGTTTATCTTTAACATTAGATGGTTATATGAATTACAATTGTCCAAAGGAGGTAACTTTAGAGTGGGATTGTAATTATAAGCATGTCAATTTATATTAATCAGAAGATATTTTTCATGTTCTTTTCCTGCTGACTTCCTAATGTGCAGGTTATCTATTTAAATTTCTTAATTTATACAGAGAAGTAGAAAGTAGAATTCTGAATCTCTAGAAACTTAACTCAAAGACCAGGCAGGCTAAGCTGACATAAATAGTACATAGTGAGCTTGTTTAACTGAAGTTCAGTCTTTCTGTCCTAGGAGATCAAATTGCCAGTTGCTCTTATGCAGTTACCCACTTACATTTATTTTCCTTACATTTAATATTTGGGCATTTAACCTCATAGGAATTTATCTTTCTAAGTTTTATAGTAATGCCTCTACTATAAATTTTACTAACAAGAGAAGTTAGTGTTTTAATTGCAACATATCAAATGCTGTCAAATACAGTACCATATACTACCTCTGTGAAAAATACCAAAGGGCTTTAAGATAGCTGATGTGGTTAAGATTTCTAGATGGCAATACCTTTTTTTTTTTTTAAAGAAAGTCACTTAAATATATTTGTGGATAATAACCTCCCATTTACATCCAGTTATAAATTTTAAATGTGAAAAATAGAAACCAACGTCAAATTTTTGGGTTAGAAGAATCACTGCTATGCTAGATGTTGGAGGAGTAACAACATCTAGTATCACAGGCGAACACTTTAGTGAGGTAAAAACACACAGAAATAAGGGCTGGGGATGATACCTCACCGCTTGAGCATGTGCTTAGCACATACTAGATCCTGGGCTCACTGTCCAGTATCACGGAGGAGAAGAAGAAAAGAACTGACAGGATAACAGCAGTGGGCAGAAACAGTAAAATATCTTAACCTAAGAAAAAAATTCTACTGAGCTTACTTTCCCTTTCATTACATTTGTATGATAATCACAGAATTAACTAACTTGAAAGAACACCACACTAGAACTTAAAAAAATAAGGTCCAGTATCTGAATAAAATTCAGGCCTTGTGTACAACTGAAGAACTGTAGTTTGAGCCTGGCATGTTGGTGGCATGCCTATAATCTCAGCAATGGGGAGACTGAGGTAGGAGGTAGATGGCAAAAGCTTTTATGAATAGTTACTTTTGTCCTGAACCATGCTTGAATCCTAGGAAGCCACTGTCATCATGGTCTGATTCTGGGTTTTCATCGGCATCCAGTTCATGGCTAAACAAACAAAACAAGCAGAGTGGTAAGTCATTACCTCCAGAGTCGTCAGTAGCTCACAACTCCAGGAAAAGTACTTTAATCAGATTCCCCAGATGGCTTACAGTACCCAGCTGTGTTTGGGCATAATAATAGGCACTCAAATCTTAACCTTGCCAAGTAACTACCTCTATTCCTGAACACTGTACAAATATAGATCTCTGTGCTTCTTTGGAAAAACACAAATAAAAACTGTAGTTTGAAATTAATTGTTTGGAGTACTTTTTCTAGAGGTCTTCCCTAAAACCAAACAAGGAAATACTGGAAAAGTATTAATCTGACCAAAAATTCTAAGAGGAAAACATGTTACTAAGAAAAATAAGGGCCGGAGAGATGGCTCAGCAGTTAAGGCATTTGCCTGGAAAGCCTAAGAACCTGGGTTTGATTCCCCAGTACCCATGTAAAGCCAGATGCACAAGGTGGCACATGCATCTAAGAGTTTGTTCACCTTATTGGCTAGAGGCCTCACTGTGCCCATTCTTTCTCTGCCTCCTCTCTCTCAAATAAACAAACTTAAAAAATAAAGAAAAATAAGGTGGGGCTGGAGAGATGGCTCACTGGTTGAAGGTGTTTGCTTGCAAAGCCTGAAAGCCTGGGTTCAATTCTCTAGTGCCATGGGGCCAGATACACAATATAGCCCACACATCTGGAATTCTTTTGCAATGGCAGGAGGGCCCTGGTTGCCCATTTCTTCCTCGCTTTCTCTCTGCTTGCAAATAATTTTTTTAAAATATTTTATTTCTTTATTTGAGGGGGGGGAGGGGAAGAGGCACGCCAGGGCCTCCAGCCACTGCAAATGAACTCCAGACACACGTGTCCCCTGTGCATCTGACTTACATGGGTCCTGGGGAATTGAACCCATGTCCTTAGGCTTCGCAGGCAAACGCCTTAACGGCTAAGCCATTTCCCCAGCCCTATTTTTTTTTTTTTTAAAAGAAGGCTGTGTTACAGGAGAATCCACTCATTAGATACTGTGATGGTTCATCTTCACTGTTAACTTGACTGGACTTAGCATCACCTCAGAGACATCTTTAGGCATGTTTGTTAGTGTTTCCAAAGTTTTAAATGAGGAGAGAAGGCCCACCCTGAATGTGGGCAGCACCATCACATGGGCTAGACTGTCCAACAGAATAAAAAGGAAACCAGGGGAAAGTGAGCAAGGAGCTAGTAGTCATCTCTCTGCTTCCTCACTATGGGCCCAATGTGACCAGCTGCATCATGTTTCTGTAGACAAACCCCCAAGCTGCTTCCACCACTATGCTTTTCTTGCCACCATGGCTCTCTACTTAAACTGTGAGCCAAAATAAACCATTTCTCCCTTTAGCTGGTTTGTCAGGTACTTTGTCACAGAAATGAGGTACCTAATAGATGTACCTTTTAGAAATTCTGAATACCCGAATCAGAGCACTGAATAAGCACATACAGCAAGAAATAATTCTTACAGTTTTTTCTTTCAAGAAAGCTAAGCTCACTGAATATTTACTGAGTACCTACTGAGTACTAGGAATGTTAACTATACTGACATGGAAGAGGAACTTGCAAGAACTAATGTGGCAAGCAAAGCCAGATGCTGAAAATGGTGCATGGGCCAGGAGTTTGTATGAAGAGGCAGAAAGACCTGGTGTACCCATTCTCTTTCTCCTTCTCTGCTTGCAAATAATAAAAACATTATACAGAAATAGAAATTAAAAAGGCATTAGTCTTATTTCATAGATGGAAAGCTATGAATTTTAAAATTTGTGATAGAAGTCTGCTATGACCGTGGGTCTCTGTGGGTATAAAAGCTCAGAGTTTTACCAATAGATCCTGACCATTTTCTTTACAATATTCACAGGGTAATGCTGTACATGTAGCAGGGTTTAATAACTACTCATGTATGGACATAAACACATGTACTTAATGCATTCCAAAGTCAATCAATATGCAAATTACCTCCTCTTCAGTTTGCTGAGCTTGTGCTCAGGTGGTCCATCGTCACTCTCATCTCCGTCACTTCCGTTGGTGCGTAATCTGTCTTTTCTTGAACTTGCTGTAGGAGACTCTCGTGACTCTAAAGAGGTAGAGGAATGGCAGTGATTTTCCTCTTTGGTTAGACAACTTTTCTGCCATTTGCAAAGGTAAATATTTCAGTGCACATCCTGCAATGAACTGTTTATATACATCAGGCAAAGTGCCAGGCTATAGCTATCTGTGTGTACACAGGCAATGTGAATAATAGAAGTATTAAATACATTAACAGCTAAATTGAAAATTTCATAACTATGTAGTCATGGGTAGTTTAACATTGTGGTCAATGACAGGACTGAATATTCCATATTTAATGGTGGTTACATAAGATTACATACCTAGTTACATTCCAACTGCTTGAATTTTAGTACATGCTGATGTCTATGCAACAATTACATTCCCTAGTGATGTATTTCTTAGAACTTGATCTCCATATCCTAATTAAAACAAAGTATGGCTGCACTTTTTAAAAGCAAATAGAACCTACTTCTTAACTGTCCAGATCTATACAAATTAACCTACAGGGTTACCTTTATGATAGCTGTTGGTAGTTACATTGTCAAGGAACTTTAAACAACTATAAAGGTAGCATGGTCATATGAATTAAAAGCAAATACAAATACAACTGTTTTCAACATAGTTCCTAAATTCATAATGGAAGTAAACAAGACAAGTACTATCCTTTAAAAATAACAGAAAAAACAGTATTTGAAACTGTTCACTTCTACTGAGGCACATACCTATCTTTGACTTTTATTTCATTAGACTGAAGACAGTAGGTAAATATGACTAAAAGGGAAAGGTGTTTGCAGAGTGGACAATGGGACATTGTGTGTACCGACAGACTCAGGAGTACATCAGTGACAAAAAGTAGAAATTACATGTACACAGACCCTACGTTCTGATGTAAAGAGCCTCATGCTTCCCTGACATGATAAACTCTATCCTCAAATAGTGAACCAAAGAAACTTTCCCTTAAGTTTCTTCTTGTCAGGTATTTGGTCACACCAGCAAGAGAAATAACGAATGAGAATTGTGAAATTTTTCCACTTATAAATTAATCATGGCCACTTAATATTCTATATAGAACAAGACTATTGGTCCTACATGAATTCCACATAGGAACTCACAGTATTTGCCTAATGTCAAATGTTAACTAGTCTAACTCATGTGCTCTACAAAGCTGTAGGTTCCAAATTCACTCTAAATTAGATTTTTTCACAAGCTTTTCAAGTTTGATCTCACTGGCTACAAAGGCACACGAGAAAAGAATATGCATACATTCTTAACATTACACAAGGGTAACAGCATTTATGATACAAAAATATGATGGATTATAAATGCTTTCCGTATTATACAATGAAATGTATAATTAAGAGTTCACCATAAAGAAATAATAATAATTATTTTGCAGTTTTGCTGACTGCTTGTGAGCAGAATAAATCTGTCCAATGTTACCTTGAGCAGGCTGGGATGTGCTTCTATTTCCAGATAAGTTACTTTCCTTGGAGTTTCCATTACATGGGTCACTTTGGCCAGAGGCAGGGCACTCTCTCCTGCTGCTAACTTCACACAGCTGCTCATCACACCTTACAGAGGAATTTAATTGACTCTGTTCAATCTTCTCTGAGCTCAGAATTATTTTACTAATCCCATCAAGTATTTCATTATGATCCTTATCATTTGAACCAGAGTTTTCTTTATCAGCTGTGTCAGATGAAGATGAGAAAGTCAGCAAATCTGCTTGCATAGTATTTTCCTCTTTCTTATCAACCTCTGCTTGAGATGCACATGTGTCTGCATCACAGCTTTGTGAGGCATCAAAAGTCCAACCCTGAGCTTCCCAATACTGAAACTGTTCTAAATAATGCCAATAAAGTTGACTATAATGTTGTTCCCATTCTTCTTTTGTATTAGGAAAGTTCCAAGGCTCGGGACATAGTGTTTGATCTGGATGTTTTTCTTGCCAGCTCTGCCATAATAGTCCTTCTCCATATTCTTTCCAATACTTTTCCCAGTTCTCTGTAACCTGTAGCTTTGGAGATAATGTGTTTTCAATGGGGAGGCTTTCTGTTTCAGTATCTTTTTTGTCTTGAAGTTCACAGGCTCTGATGGTCTCATATTGTTCAAGTGAAGGTGGATCGTCTGGAACCAAAAGGTCATCTTCTTCATGTTCTTTTCTCCAATATTCCTGCACAATTTCATCTAAGTACTTCTTTTGGGGTTTTCTCTTTTTCTGCTTTACTTTAACTCTATTTCTAGCATTCATAGATACCTATATCAAATAAATGATAGCAAATATAAATGTACTTCATTATCTACAAAAGAAAAGCATCATCTATTCTGATATTAAGCTAAATAAAGCACACCTAAACCTTCATACACAAGCAACTTTTACTAAGTTTCCATGAGGAAGGAAGGTCACACATGGGGCACATAACAACTTGCAGCTCTTATTAGTTTATAGATATGTACATTTTAAGAGTTAAGTGCTCTTGGGGCTGGGGAGATAGCTTGGTCGTTAGGGCACTGGCCTGCAAAGCCTGATAGCTTGGTTTCGATTTCACAGTACCCATGAAAAGCCAGATGCACAAAGTGGCACATGCAACTGGAATTTGTTTCATTTGCAGTGACTGGAGGCCCTGGAGCAACCATTCTCTTTGTCTTTCTTCTATCTCACTCTGCTTACAAAAAAATAAGTAAAAATATTTAATAAAAATATTTTTTAAAAAAGAGTTAAGACCAAACTGACTGTATTTGCTGAATACAGAACTGACTAATAAACTAATTAAAAAAAAAAAAAGAGTTAAGTGCGCTGATCATGAATAAATTTGATTTTGGATTAAAAAATTCCTTGTAATATTTATAAAGAAAACAATGAAATAGAAGTAATAAAAGTACATTAATACTTACCTCAAAATTCTTATGTGCAGACACTCTACCAAACTGAATTGGCAATCCCATACTTCTCATGAGTTCAGCCTCAGAATCAAGTTCACTTTCATCAGGACACATATCTTTGTTGTCTTGTGACTCTGAAATACCATAGGAGTGGCCATCTTCCTTGTCTTCTATAGCTTGGTCTCCTATAGACAATATTTGTTAGTTTAATTTTAGAGAAAATTTACAGGCAGGTTTCTTGTCCTCATTTTAACGTACTTGAGACACAAGATAATTGCATGACTTGCCCAAAGTCACACAAATGTTATGAGCCCTTTAGAAAAAAAAAAAAAAATCAAAGGACTGGTGGTAATGTGGACTAGTATTAAAACAGCTAATGAAACATCATTGTAGCGTCGTGATCTCAGGCAACAGAACAGAGACTCTTCCATAGCAAAAATGGAGACTGATAAGGGAGAAATCTCATATGTGTAAATTCTGCTAGCCAGGCTTCAAAATGAGGGAAAAAGGTTATCTATCTTACTAATGAAGCTCAGGTTACAGCACAACAGGGAAGACAAATCACCTAAATTTTATGTTTCTCTCCTAATGAGCAATTTCTTGTTTAGTAGGAGTTTTTTTTTTTTTTTTTAATTTATACAAATCTTATTTGTA
Organism: Dipus sagitta; assembly: GCA_036346955.1. Taxonomy (NCBI): domain Eukaryota; kingdom Metazoa; phylum Chordata; class Mammalia; order Rodentia; family Dipodidae; genus Dipus; species Dipus sagitta. The sequence continues at coordinate 123,506,271 of CM070771.1, read as the reverse complement.
GCCAGGCGTGGTGATGCATGGCTTTAATTCTAGCACTTGGGAGGCAGAGATAAGATAACCACCATGAGTTCGAGGCCACCCTGAGAATACATAGTGAATTCCAGGTAAGCCTGGGCTAGAGAAAAATCTTACCTCAAAAAACAAAACAACACATCAATGTAAGAAATCTTATTTGTACAGTACAGCACTAAAATCCAAACCAAATGTTTTTTCCCTTTACTTTTTTGGGGGGGAGGGAGTTTCAAGGTAGGGTCTCACTCTAAGCCAGGATGACTTGGATGGAACTTGCTCTATAGTCCCAGGCTGGCCTCAAACTCAAAGCAATACTCCTACCTCTGCCTCCTGAGTGCTGGAATTAAAGGTGTGCGCCACCACGCCTGGATCAAACCAGACACCTTGCTCAGGGTGCATCTGAACAAACAGTGACTTGTCCCAGCTTTGTAAGAGTTGAAAAGATTTTCAAAGATTTGCAAGTGGGTGTATGTTTGGCTTTTAACTCTGTGTTGCAATTCTGTTTATGTCTAGAAATATAAGGTTTGTGTGGAAAGACAAATGGGATGGGGAAGTTTAGAGAAACCAAGGTGAGACTTATATTGGTGAATACATTCTACTTTTTAACTTGGGAAAGCTAACTCAGATGAGACAGCAGCCTCTGTTTACTTCAGACTAAGACTTAAGCATGTCCATGTGGAATTTGTCCTGATTCTTCTAGCTATACTCTCCACCATATTTTATGTTATCAAATTAATACAAAATATATAAAAATTATTATGGTATCATAGTTAATTAAAAAAGGGTTATGTAAAGGTGGGTATGGTCATACACACCTTTAATCCCAGCACTCGGGAAGCACAGACAGGAGGACTGCCATGAGTTCAAGGCCAGCCTGAGACTATATAGTGAGTTCCTCATCAGCCTGGCAGCCTGGGCTAGAGTGAAATCCTACCTTGTAAAACTAAAAAAGAAAAAAAAGAAAAAAAAACAAAAAGAAGCCTATGTAGTTTTATATTACCTGCATTACTGCCACTGCCTTTGACATAGTAGCCTCTTAGTCCTAAATTGTACAATTTTCGATCCCTGTGAAGCAAATAATAAAATAAATTAAATTAAAAAAATCCACACTAAAATAAATTGAACTTTAAACTTGAGAAATAAAAAGGAGAAGGAAGAATAGATTAGCTAATAAAAATGTTAGGAAACAGGGAAATGGGGCTGGGGAGATCACTCAGTGGTTAAAGGCACTTCCTTACAAAGCCTGCCAGCCTGGGTTTGATTCCCCAGTACCCAAATAAAGCCAGGTGCACAAAGTGGCACATGTGTGTGGTTGTAGCAGCAAGAGGCCTTATCATACTCCTCACCACCTCTCTCTCTGCTCATAATAATAGATAGATAGCGCAAGTGATAGAGAGAAACAGTGTATTTCCCATGGAGTTGTAAAGATTGATAGGATATGTAAAATAGCACATTTCCTGACAGTAGGTATCATTTATAACTACAAATTTAAATTAAGTGGAATCCCTCCTGGATATTGGGGGATGTGTCTAATCCTCTTTATGTTACATGAACAATGAGATGTTCTTTAAATTTTGTTGTAAGATCTGAGAATGTGTTAATAGTGAGAAGATTTTTTTTTTTTTTTTTGCCAACATACAAACCTATATGTAGACCTTAGTCCACCTGCAAACAGGCCAGGCTGCCTATTATCTAGTAGACTAAGCATCCATGTCTGTGCATAGGTTGTATTAACAATGAAGTTCTTATTGTGCCTACTTCTAATTGTTTTTTCTTTAGCAATCATGACTGAAAATTTCAATACAAAAACTAACAAAGCGCTTGAAGTAGGAAATTTTGCTATTTGTATCTTCTTACCTACAAGTTTGGCTATACTGAATCCCACTGTAACTAAAGCATCAAGGCTCTATTGTAAGCTGTAGCTAACATTACATCTTTTTTTTCCCCTTGATAGGTGCTTGCCATGTGTCAAGACTGCCTTGAGCTTGAGATCCTTCTGCTTTAGCATTCCAAGTTTTGAGATTATAGGCATGCATACACCACCATGCCTGGCTCTAACACTAATTTTCAAATAGAGTTACAATAAATTTCTCCAAAAGTTCTTGTGTGTCTGATCGATTTCATATCCTCTTGCTTTTGAAGAAAAGTTTTAGAAATCATAAAGTAGCTGGAAAGTTCCAGAAAGGCAGTGAACAGGGGAGGGAGTGAAATGCAAATACACTTCTGCATCATTGCTTACTACCCCCCCCCACCCCGTCTCCCCCACAAGAAATCCAGGCACTGTAGGTGCGGAGGGAGTCGGAGACAACACACAGGAATCAATGGTGTATCCTTCAGCATTCAAAGATACAGGACAAGGTGTCAGGTGGAGGAGAAGGATATTCATTGCTAGTCTGGTCAAGACTAGCAAATAAAGAAGTGTACTGAGGATAATGGTAGCCAAGATTCTCAAAAACATGATAGACACAAAACATCATCTAAAAGCAAGGAATGCTGAAAGGAATCCCAAAGTACTGAGATATACATATACACGCATGGCATAAAGTACACAGCATATATAAAAGTGGTTTAAGGGCGGGAAGCATGGCTTACTGGTTGAGGTGCTTGCCTGCAAAGCCAAAGGGCCCAGGTTCAATTCCCTAGGACTCACGTAAGCCAGAGGCACAAGGTGGTGCATGCGTCTAGAGTTCATTTGTAGTGGCTGGAGCTCCTGGTGCATCCATTCGCTCTCAAATAAACAAATGGTCTAAAATGGTGTGTGTATACATATGTAAGTATGCATACATACATATTTCTGCATGTATGAAAATATAAGCAAACACTGCCCAAATATCTCCTGAGAGGGCAGGGAACAGTAAATACAATGAGAACCCAGCTTTTGTTTTTTAAGTACTATTTTCTACTATAGGGAAGGTACACTGGACAGATTGAAAAGTCTAGGCTATCTTGTGTCAAAAGATTAGGAAGCATTCAAAGAATGTGAGAGCGAGGGCTGAAGAGATTGCTCACTGGTTAAGGTGCTTGCCTATCAAGACTAAGGACCTGGGCCTGATTCCTCAGCACCCATGTTAAAGTCAGATACATGAAAGTGGTGCATGTGTCTGGAGTTCCTTTGTAGTGGCTAGAATCCCTGGTGTGCCTATTCTCACTATCTGCCACTATCTATCTCACTGTCAAATAAATAAACAAACAAGCAAGCAAATAAATAAAATATTTTTTAAAAAAGAATGAGAGAGATGCATCAGGACAAACCTTAAAGGGTCTTGGTCTCTCTGCGGCAATGTCTTACTCTAGTCTAGGTTGGTCTTGAATTCATGGCCATTCTCCTACCTCAGTACTGGGATTAAAGGCATGTGTTCAACTCTGCCCACCTTAAAGGGTATCTTAATGGCAAAATCCAAGACGATATGAACATCAATAGCAATGACAGTAATGGCATCTAAGTCATACTGAGGCAGCAAGATCATGTGTTCAAAGCCACCTTAGGCTACATAGTGAAAACCTCTATTTTTTAAAAAAACAATCCTTTATCTGCCCCTCTCTCTAATAAGTAAATAAATTAAATATGGGGGGAAAAAAAAAAAAGAAACCAAGCCAGGCGTGGTGGTACATGCCTTCCCAGCACTGGGGAGGCTGAGGTAGGAGGACTGCTGTGAATTCAAGGCTAGCCTGAGACTACATAGTGAATTGTGAATTCCAGGTCAGCCTGGGCTAGAGGGAGACCCTACCTCACCTCTCACACACACAAAAAGAATCCAACTTAACATAATCAAATGAGTAAACAAATACATGAGTAGATATGGAAAGATGGAGGTACAAGCTGCCAATGAAAGGCAAGGCTGGTAGGTTTGTTCAGGACACTGGGTTTACAAGGAACATGTTGGCATAAAATATTGGCTAATACAGGGGAATTGCTATGACTTTTAAAGAAGCCCTTGTTGCCAGTCTATGTCAAAGGCCTTCTCAAACCGCAGAGTAGAGCAGCACATCATTTAGACAGTATTTACAGGCATGGTCTGACAGTGTTCTTATGTGAGATGGGCCCAGGTCAAGTAAGGCTATCCTACAGGGTAGGATGTAAGGACATCACTGTTTTCTTTAATTGTTGATGACATGCAACATTGTATTTAGCTCCTAAAGGAGTCAGAGTTTTTCAACTAGAGACTGACAAGTAAATACAACAGATTCCTGTCATGTGTCAGAAAGAAAAGAGATGTATTGCTGGGGAAACTTGAATTTTTATTTAGTACAGAGGTTATTATGCAGGAGACTTTGCGGGACATAGATAAGAAAAATTTAGATTCATGTGTGCAGCTTGTTCAATTGCTCAGTAAAAGACTAATGAGCTGTGGGGAAGGTTCAGTGGTTAAAGACACATGTAAAGCCAGAGGCACAAGTAGCCAGAGTGTGTTTTCAGTGTCTAGAGGCCCTGGCATACCTGTTCTCTCTCCTTGCAAATAAATAACTTAATTAATTAAGAATACTAATGATAGTATATAAATTATATGTTTATAAGACATATGGAAAGAAGACATGGATTAAATGAAGTTTATTATCAGATGCTTTAGTGAGATTTTTTGTTTGTTTGTTTGTTTTTTGTTTTCCAAAGTAGGGTCTCACTTTCGCTCAGGTTGACCTGGAATTCACTATGTAGTCTCAGGGTGGCCTCAATCTCATAGTGATCCTCCTACTACTGCCTCCTGAGTGCTGGGGTTAAAGGCGTGCGTCACGACGCCAGGCTTGTGTTTGAAAGATTTTAAGGTTTAAAACGAGATGTTATCAAAATCAAGTTACTCAGCTTTGAATCTTCAATTTATTATGTGACACCCGTCGGTCAGACATTTGTCATTTCACTCCCCACTCCGCCGTTTTTGGGGACAAAGTCTCCCTATGAGTAGCTGAGGCTGGTCTCGAACTCGGAATCCTCCCGCTTCCACCCACCGAGGTGCTGGGATTACGAGCTCGCACCAAGTCGCCGGACTCACCCAAGTTTTGGCTGTCCCCTACACTTATAAACATGAACTAGTCTAATCAGCTAGCACATTTTTTTTTTCCATCAGAATTAAAATCGATATTCTGTTAAATAATGGTAGTAGGTGAGAGCATTCCGTAACGCCGGAGTGGTTCCCTGTTTCCTAACCATCCATCACTTTGCCCTGGAGGTAGTACTCGGGGCAACGCTACAACTAGGGTCGTCACACTCACATTCCCGGACAGTGATGGGAAGAAGAGAAGAGCAGCACGTTCATACTCACTGCACAAACGCCCGGGAGCACAGGCACAGGATCTTACGGTCCTCCTCCTGGTCTTCAATGAAGAGAAACATTTCGGCCACGTGGCTCCATTTCTCGCAGCACATCCTGTGCTGGTCCGCGGCTCCGGGCCGGCGTGGGCTGGGTGCCTGGAGACCGAAACGAGGCCTCCTTCTGGGGCCGCGAGAGACCGACTGTGTACGCACCCGGGGCCGCCCGAGCCCGGACCGCGCCACGAAGCGCCACCGGAAGTGGCTCCCGGGCCACGGGAAGGGGTGGGCGAGGGGCGGTGTTACAATCAATTTGGCCCGGCCTGCTTCCTCCCGGCAGAGAGGGGCTGTGAAAAGTGTCCGCCTCTCCCGTCGGGCGGGCAGCGCCGGAGCTTCCTGGTCGCTGGAGACTGAAGGCGAGCGGGCGCGGGCCCTTCCATCTCAGGTGCGTGGTCCCCCGCCTCGGCCTCCCCGCGCTGCTCCCTGCCGTGGCCTGGCGTCGCGGGGGAGGCGCGTGCGGTCTCCCGGGCCTCCGGAGCAGCCGGCGAGCTCGAGCCTTCCCGGAGGCCCGCCGGGCTCGCGGGGTGACTCCCAGCCACGCGCCCGGGCGAACCTCCCGGTGCAAGAGCCGCAGGGGAGGTCGCGCGGGAGCCGGTCCCGAGTGCTCGCGTCCACACCCAGGTGTGTGCTCTTTACTGCCTGGGTGACCTGGCAAGTGGGTTAACCTTTCTGGACTTCATCTGGGTCGGCTGTCAGATGGGGGAATGAGTGACTCTTGCCCAGTGGGACTGCTGAAAGGACCATACCTTTCGTTTGTGCTATTAATAGTTTTAAAGTCGATGAGGACAGGCTTGGTGTCTGGGTTTTGTAAAGTTGTGAAACAGGTTTCTGCCTTCAAGCTAGTAAGTACTTAGAAATGTACATGTGCACATAAATTAGACTAATAGCATTGGGGTGTGTGTGTTTAAAAAAAGGCAGCCCAGTACATGGTGTAGTGGTCCTTGAGTATTGAAAATTATTGCAACCTTAAGTGCTGAGTTCGTGTTATTAAGCCTGAAATGTCATTGGTACTTTTTAGAGCTATATGAAAACTGAGTTCAAAATCAGACATTCAGGATAGTCATTTATATTTGGGCCGCATTTACTAGTGGATGGAAATTGATTAATTTTTAAAGGAAATGTTTATTCCCACACCTTAAATAAAGGGATTTGAGAAGGTAAGAGTACTGCAGTTTTGGATAGACCAGTTTAGATGCATAACATTGTTGGGATGAGGGGCTAAGTTAAGAAAATTGAAATAGTAGTCATCAAACAGTGGAGTGGAAGGTAAAAGGTGAATAGCATTCTAAATTTACTTTTTTTTTTTAAAAAAAAGACTTTAAAAAACAACTTTTTGTTCATTTTTAGTTATTTATTTGAGAAAGAGGCAGATAGAGAGAGTGAGAGTGGGCGCGCCTTGGCTTCCAGCCACTGCAAAGAAACTCCAGACGCGTGCGCCCCCTTGTGCATCTGGCTAACTTGGGTCCTGGGGAACCTAGCCTCGAACCGGGGTCCTTATGCTTCACAGGCAAGCGCTTAACCGCTAAGCCATCTCTCCAGCCCACCGCTTTTTTTTTTTATTAAGTATGAGAGCCTGTAATTTGAAGCATGAAATCTCAAAGAGATTTTTTTTTGTCCTTTTTTGGTTAAATTTTTAAAACTATTTTTATTTCTTTATTTGCAAGCAGAGAGAGATAGAAAAAAGAGACAATGAGCCTGCCAAGGCCTCCAGTCACTGCAAGTGGACTCCAGATGCATGTGCCACTTTGTGCATTTGGCTTTACGTGGGTTCTGGGGAATTGAACCTAGGTCCTTAGGTTCTGCAGGCAAGCACCTTAACCACTGGGCCATCTCTCCAGCCCTACTGCCAACGTTTTTAAATGCTATCTAGTAGTTGTATATATTTATGGGCTACAAGGTGGCATGTTAGTACGTGTACGTGTATGCAGTATGTATTAATGACCAGATGAGAGTAACTGCTCTACCTGTCTCAGACCTATCATTTCTTGGTGTTGGGAACATTCACAATCTTCTTTAGTTAGCTATTTTGAAATACTCGATTTTGGCATCCGTAGTTGTCCAGTGTGCTTTATACATGAGAAGTTAATCCTTCATAGTGGCGTTCCTGTACCCATTAGTCATCTTTTCTGGATCCTTTCGTTAGTCATCTTTTCTGGATCCTTTCATTAGTCATCTTTTCTGGATCCTTTCTTCCTTTGCACTCTCCAAACTCTGGTAACTGCTTTTTTTTTGGTTTTTGTTTTTGCTTTTCATGAGAATAACTTCTATATATGAGACCTTGAAGTATTTGTCTTTCTGTGCTGACATGTTTCACTTAACATCATGTCCTCCAGTTCCTTCATCTTTTTTCTGTACATAAGAGAATTGAGTTCCTTTTGTGGCCTTATAGTATAGTATTCAATTATCTATATAAACAATAATTTCTTGTCCACTTACCTGTCAGTGGACACCTACATTGATTCAATATTTCAGTTATTGTGAACAGGGATATAATAAACATGGATGTGCCAATGTCTGCTCAGTATGCTTTCATTTCTTTTGGACTCATGCCCAGTGGTGGGATTGCTGGATGATATGGTTGCTGTATTTCTGTTGTCTGTGAGGAAGCTTCGTATTGTTTTTTTTATGATGACAGTTCTAATGTACATTCTCAACAACACTCCATGAGAGTTTGCTTATTCTGCATTCTCACTAGTACTGACTATTTTTTGTTTATTTGCTTTGATGTTAGGGCCGTGGGTATACTAAGTAAGTTACACTCTAGCATGTGACAAATACCAAATACATCCTCAATCCATGATTTGTTGTTTTTTTTGTCTTTCGATATTATTATTTAAGTAAGGTGAGATAATGACTCATTGTGGTTTTTATCCATTTTCTTGATGACTAGTGGTGCTGACCACTTTTTCTCAATGTTTGTTGACTCTGTATCTTGAGTGATGACTGTTTAGATTTTGCTCACTCTTTAACTGGATTCTTTGGGATTTTCTTTTGCCCATGAACCTCTTAGATTCCTAACATAGTTTGGAAATTAATCTATTGGTGAGTAAATAGTTTGCAAATATTTTCCCATTTGTCAGTTTTTTCTTTTGTTGCATATGCTTTGGAAGCTTGGGGCACACATCATCATTGTCATCCCTAGAGTAAGGTTGTGAAGAGTTTCCTCTAAATTTTCTTCTAGTATTCTACTAGTTTTAAAGTTATAAAGTCTCACATATAAGTCTTTGATTCATTTTGAGTTGGTTATTTGTATGTAGTGAGAGGTAAGGGTCTAGTTCTCTTCATGCAGCTTTCCTAGCACAGTTTATTGAAGGGAATTAATTAGCTGTAAGTATGTGAACTTATGCCTGTATTCTCTTCTGTTCTACTGGTTTGCATGTATTTGTTTATTATTTTATATATATACATATATATATATACATATATATATATATACACACATATACATACATACGTATGTGTGTGTGTGTGTGTGTGTGTGTGTGTGTGTGTGTGTGTGTATTGAGGTAAGGTCCTGCTCTAGCCCGGAATTCATTATGTTGTGTCAGGCTGGCCTCGAACTTGCAGCAGTCCTTCTTCCTCTGCCTCCTGAGTTAAAGGTATTTCTATTTATTTGCAGTGAGAGAGAGAGAAGGTTCAGGGCCTCTTGCTGCAAATGAATTCCAGACAAGTGCATCCCTTTGTGCATCTGGCTGTATGTGGGTAGTTGGGAATTTTGGGCCAGTAGGCTTTGCATTTCACTTCTATGCTGTCTCCCCAGCCCTTTTGATAATATTGATAATATTTTGATAATATAATATTTTATAATTTTTATATTTGATAATAACACCTCCTCTTACCTTCTCTCCCCCTTCCACTTCCCACTGAATCTCTTTTTCTTCCCATCTAGTCTGTCTTCACCTTTGATGTCTGTGTGTGTGTGTGTCCAACTGAGTTTAATTAGGATTCTTTGCATGAGCATAGATGGGTCATTATTTCCCAAAGTATATACAACTTAACGAGTAGCTACCTGTTCAAGAAAATGTCTCCCATTTTCCTAGCTGCATGCATGTTTTTATGCCAGTTCCATGTTCTTTTGGTCACTTATGGTAGGATGCTGTGAAGTCTGATTTTGTAATGACTCTGGGTTTGTTTTGTTGTTACTCAGGGTTGCTTTGGCTGTTCGAGTTCTTCTTTTGTGTGTGTGTGTGTGTGTGTGTGTGTTTTCACATGAGTTTTGGGACTATCCTAGTTCTATGAAAAATGTTTTTTGAGGACTTCCAGATAAGATGCCTCTGTAGTAGCCACAACAAAGTAGTAGAGGGAGGGAAATAAATAGCAAATTACACTTTTCTACCGAAAAGTGAAGGTAAGACTGCTTTAGATGAAATGCCTGACAAAGATTTCAAATAAAAAAAGATTATATCTATGTTCAAAGAACATAGTTTTAGAAAAACAATTTCTTTAATGGGATTTTATATAATGGCACTAAATAGTTGTCCTTAGTAAGCCAGTGGTGGCTTAAGTGACACTTTTACTTGTAGTATTCTAGCTGTAGACTTATGAAACATTTGTCAATGTGTTGCCCTGATATTTTATTGGAAATTTTAATTCTAGGTCCTGATGATTATTATCTTTGTTTAATCATACATTTCATTTGTTTCCTGTGTTTTCAGAATATATACATGGAAACTTGAGACAAGATGTTTGTCTAACTTCTGGTAAGTAAAAGAACTTCTAGAGGATGAGTTCATAAAATATTTATATAGCTATATTTTCAGTCATTTAAGGTTTTTATTGAGAATTTTAATGTGTGAACATACTATAATTTGATTATAATCCACTCCCATTTCTCACTTTTTTCCCTCTCTCTACCCTTATACCACGAATGTCTTCCTCTTTTCAAATATTCCTTCCTCTGTTTTGATGTCTCTTTTTTTGCCCACCTCCATCATCTAGTCAAAATGTTGATGGGCTCAATATTGTGCAGGTCTTATGGAGGTAACGATAGCATATAGTTGCTATGAGCTCATGAATACACTGGTCACTTCATGACCAGGGGATAATGTCCCAAAGTATTACACCCTCATCCGTGACTCTTACATTCTTTTTGCCCTCTCTTCTGTGATGTCCCTGAGCTTTGAAGGCATAACAAAATATCTCATGAGAGCACTGAGCTGTCAACAACAACTACTTATCAGCACTTTGTTAAATTTTAAACTCTCCGGTATCCATAGCCATCTCCAAGAAGAAGCTAACCTGTCTAGTAGTGAGAACAACACTAGTATTCTCTCCAGCACCTCCTCTGTGATGTCTCTGAGCCCTGCTCGGTATGATAGACATGTCTCATCCAGTGCTGAGCACTCAACTGCCACTTCTCAGTACCTTGATGAGTCTTAGTGTACCTAATAGTCAGTGCAGTCTGCAAAAAGAAGCTTCTGTGACTAAAAGTGAGAGCAGCTCTAATATGTAGGCACAACATAAATATTTAGAGGGCAGTTTGATGAGTGTAATGTATCAATCTAGCCAAAGAGCAGTAGTAGCTTCCCCCCTAGAGCCTATGACCTTGCAAGTCACAGGATTTCAACTTGATATTCAGTATCTGGCATGGAGTGGGCCTCAAATCCAATAAGAGAGTAGTTGGTTATCTCCATAACTGACATGCCACTATTGTACCAGCAGGCACATCTTGCTGGCTGATTGTGTAGCTTGCAGGGTCTACTGCTGGTTAAGATGGTTGATTTTTCTCCTCTAGCATCCTGTATGGCACTTGTCAGTACTATGACAGCCACTCAGCAGGGATCTGACTTCCAGCTCAGTTCCGCTTGATTTCTCAATGTCCTGAGACCACTTGTGATATCTTCAGCAAAAGGGTCTTACCATCTCATTCTAATGAGTAGCCTTAGCATACTGGATTGTCCCATTTTTCTCAGGTGCCTCCATGACTACCAGCTCACTGAGTGAGGATATGGCTCATATCTGGCACTGGTGCTTTTCCTATAACTACCTGTGATTTCTGGCACAGAATTCTCCCTTCTAGCACTGTAAGTCTGTTCAAACTCTCTCTCTTTTTTTTTTTTTTTTTCGAGGTAGGGTCTCACTCTAGCCCAGGCTGACCTGGAATTCACTGTGGAGTCTCAGGGTGGCCTTGAACTCACAGCAGTCTTCCTACCTCTGCCTCCCGAGTGCTAGGATTAAAGGCGTGTGCCACCATGCCCAGCTCTCTCTCTCTTTTTTTTTTTTTAAACTTTACTTTTTATTTATTTGCTTCAGAGAGAGAGAGAGAGAAAGAGGCAGAGAAAAGGAGAGAGAGAATGGGCGCGCCAGGGCCTCTAGCCACTGCAAACGAACTCCAGACACATGCGCTCCCTGGTGCATCCAGCTTACGTGAGTCCTGGAGAGTTGAACCAGGATCCTTTGGCTTTGCAGGCAAACGCCTTAACCACTAAGCCATCTCTCCAGCCCAAACTCTCTCTTTTTTAATTATGTTTTTTAATTAGCTAAGAAGTAAGTTTTTTTGTGACTCACTCATGTCTTTAGTTTTTTCTTAATTTAATTTTATTTTTCAGAGAAAGTGAGAGAGAGAATTGGTGCATCAAGGCCTTGGCCACTGCAATTGAACTCCAGATGGTTGCACCTGCCTAGTGGGCATGTGAGACCTTGCGCTTGCCTCATCTTCATGCATCTGGCTAACATGGGATCTGGAGAGTCCTTAGGCTTTGCAGGCAAGCACCTTAACTGTTAAGCCATCTCTCCAGCCCATGTTTTTAGTTTCGATTAGCACTCCCTTCTCCCACTTTCCCTGACACAGCATAGACCTTTACACCTTGTGTTCTGTCCCTCTTACTGTCCTCTCTCCTAAGTTCTCCACTCTCCTCCCTTCTGGCCCTTTTCTAACTTCTGGCCTCTACTACTGACTCTTACTCCAACTTAAATACTGATACAAAAATTCAAAGGTAGAATCCGCAGATGAAAGAGAACATGGGGCCTTTGTTTTTCTAAGCCTTAGTTATTTCACTTAGTACTTGTGGCTCTACTAGGTACCTGGAGGAACACACAGATGCAGTTGATGCTCTTCCAAGTTTTAAGAGATATTTAGTTCCTATGGAGAAAAAAAAGAAAAAGAAAAAGAAAAAAAAGTTAGTTTTGTTTGTTTGTTTGTTTATTTTTCAAGGTAGGGTCTCAACTTTAGCCCAGGCTGACCTGGAATTTACTTTGTAGTCTTAGGTTGGCTTCAAGCTCACATTGATCATCCTAACTCAGCTTCCCAAGAACTGGGATTAAAGGTATGCACTGCCATGTCTGGTTTTAATTTTTATTTAGTAATGTCAAAAGAAAAGATAGGTTTTTTTTTTTTTTTTTTTGGTAAATCCTTTTCTCTGTAAAAGAAATATCCAAAAATGTATGTTATCATTTCCAGAGGTTTTGATTCCTTGACGGAACAGATAATGACATTTTCTTTTGTAAAGGTGACAGTTAATCTTACTGTTTTAGTCAGTTCCACATTGCTGGGATGAACACCTACCCCTGGCACAGTTTAGGGGAGGAAGGGATTTATTCAAGCTTACAGGTCTAGGGAGGTTCTATCAGTGGTGGAAGCAGTTGGCTCTTATTCATGAATCCAAGCAGAGAGAGAGAAACCACCACCAGCCATCAATACCAAAAGCAGCAGGGACCCCACCAGAGCTCAGTCTCTCACACCTTTGGGCTGGACCCCAGGGTCTGAGTCCAGTGACGCCTCCTCCAGCCAGGTGGCTGGAGACCCAAGTTACAAGCTTTAACAAAACACCTGAGTCTATGGGGGGCATACATTAACACTACCACAGTTACCTTGTTTAAGATGCAATTAATCAGCACAGTCTACTTAAAATATGAATCAGATTAAGTTTGATCTGAAATTTTATTGCTTGTTTGTAGCTTTAGTGCTTACCTTGCAATTATGAGGACCTGAGTTTAACCCCCAGTACCCACTTAAAATAAATACAACTTAAAGATGAAATTTTATTCCTCTTCAGTGTTTGCCTCTCTTTATTATAGCTTGAAACTTACTTCAAAAGCTAAACCTAAAATTCTTCATAATCGTACAGATGAATTTTTAGAGCTTTCACATTTAACTCTGCAAAAAGTTAAGCATTAAAAAAATCTCATTTTTGGTATTAAAAATGTCCCTGTATAGCTCTTATGTAGACTAAAGTCTTTAACTTTGTAGCTGTGAAGAGAGTAACTCTGGGTTATTTTTCCTTCCAGTATCGAAGTTAAAGACCTCCTTTTGCAATGAAGAAAGAGCCTGAATTTGTTGTTTTCACTTAAGGAAAAATGATAAACAAAAATGAGACCTGCACTGCGGGACAAGCTTCTGTGCCCTACATGACTTGTCTGATTCACGTATTTGAACAGTGGTTTGGTGTGGAGCAATTGGAGGACTATTTGAATTTTGCAAACTATCTTTTGTGGGTTTTCACACCACTAATTCTTTTAATTCTCCCATACTTTACTATCTTCCTTCTCTATCTTAGTATTATATTCCTACATATTTATAAGAGGAAGAATGTATTGAAGGAAGCCTACTCTCATAACTTATGGGATGGTGCAAGGAAAACAGTGGCATCTCTGTGGGATGGACATGCTGCGGTGTGGCATGGTAAGCAAGACGGCTGCAGGCTCTGTGCCCAGTTGTGTGGCCGTGGCACTATGCTGTTGTTCCTTTTTTTCTGAATGAAAAGTTATTGAACAATATAATGGAAGGAGCATTTATAATTACTTGTTATGTATTTCCATGTATTTATTTATACATGTTCATATGTATGTCAATCTTTAAGTGAATTTTTTACACTTACTGCTACTCTAAGCTAAAATATGAAAATTAATGTTGAAAATACCTAAAAACTGAGCAACCAATTAAAACTGTGTAAACTGGTTTTTCCTTTCATTAATTTTTTTGGTTAGCACATGATGTAATGGGTTTCATTGTAACATTTTATATATATATATATATATATATATATATATATATATATATTTTTTTTTTTTTTTCATTCCGAATAGGACGTCCCTGTTTCCCTTTCTTCTTTCTTAGTTTTTAAAATATTTTATTTATTTATTAGAGAGGGGGAGAGAAGGAGGCAGATAGAGAGAGAGAGAGGATGAGCGTGCCAGGGCCTCTAGGCATAGCAAATGTACTCCAGACGCCTGTACCTCCTTGTGCATTTGGCTTATATGGGTACTAGGAAATCAAAGCTGGGTCCTTAGGCTTTGCAGGCAAGCGCTTTAACCACTAAGCCATCTCTCCAGCCCCTTCTCTTTTCCTTTCTCACCTCTTGCTGATTCCTCTGCTATTCCCAAGTAGTCTCTTCAGTTTTTGTTTCATGTATGTTCCATTGCTTTCTTTGTTCCTCTCTTTTCACTTTAGTCTTTTTTCCCTCTTCATACTCCCTTTCTACTTTTATGGAAATTGGGGTTTGGCTTTTGTTCTTAATCTTTTTGAGACAGGATCTTGCTCAGCAGCTCTGCTAACCTATAACCACTCCCCTGCCTTGGCTCCCTGACTGCTTCTGGAATCGCAAGCTGGGCTCACACACAGCTGTGCTTGGCTGAAAGTGTGTTTTTTTTTTTTTAAGAAGCTGTTTCAAGACTTCAGTATTTTTTTTTTTTTCATTCTGTGTAAAACAAATTTGGATTTACCATTGTGCAGTTTACTTTTTAAAGAATGGAATATTAAATAATATTTATATTACATTAACTGGAATATGTATATTAACATTTACCCATTGGGTACTTGATTTATCTTAAGGGTTGGTTTGTTTTTCTGAGTAGGTGAGCTGGCAATAAATTTCTCTTCAGGAAGTATATTCAAGTGCCTTTAATTGTTGAGCCATCTCCCCAGCCTTATCCTTTTGAGTGCTTATTATTCTAAGCACCGTCAAATGCTTGATCTAGAATTTGTGTACTGTGTTCATTTTATCCATGAGGAAACAGACTGGAAGTTATTTACAAGCTACATAAGGGCAAAGCCTGGATACAGCTTCTGACATGGGGCTCTAAGGCATGCATTCTTCACTGGATAGAAGTCTGTCCTGTGCTGGGGGTCCAGTCTCAGAGCTATGGCATTCAGCATATACAGAAATAATCTATGCCTTACATGCTTTGAATTTTTGATACTTGCTCATTAAAGTTCCTGTTTGTCAGAACAGAGCTCCAGATAATATATATTAAGGCATTTGAATTAATGTATATTTCAGAGGATGGCTTAACATAGGTAAAATTAAACACTAAATTTATTTTATAGCAGTTTTTTTTTTTTAAATGGTTTTCTTTATCCGAGCTAGGCCTTTAAACTAGCTATATAGTCAAGGATGACCTTAAATTTCTGGTCATCCTTTCTCTACTTTCTAAGTGCTAGAATTAAAAGTGAGTATTACCATGACCAGTTTATTTGGTTCTGGGGATCAAACCTAGCATTGTGTGTGTTAGGCAAGTACACTGCCAACTGAGTTACATTCTCTACCCCCTAGATAGCAGGATTCTAATGTATTTTCAGATATGTATTATAACTCAGGGGAAATAAAACATTTAATTCTTAGTCTGCTTCAGTGATTTTTTATGATGATAATATATTTTATTAGGAGAAATGGTTGATTTTGTAACATAAGAGGCGTTTATGTTTATATTTGGATTTTTTGTTTACTTAAATCAATTTTCTATTTGTAAAATTATTAAGTGTACATTATTAAATAATTTTAAAATTATGATCATGCCAGGTGTGGTGGCTCATGCCTATTAGTGCCAGTACTCAGGAGGCTGAAGTAGGAGAATCACCATGGCCTGCTAGGGTTACTATAACCCTAGTAAGTTCCACGTCAGCTTGTGTGAAACCCTGCTTCAAACCAAAACATTGATAATAAGAATTAATATCACTGTAAAAATATAGTGATACAAGAAATTGCCACCCTAAAATTTAACCATGAAATTGAGTTCTTTTAAAATTTTGATGTTATCATTTTTATGTGTAAACGTATTTATCATACAGTTAAAACTCAAAAATAAGACTTTTAGTGATTACATACATGGAATTCTATAAATCCTGTGATTGATTTACTTATTTAATAGTAACTTATTTGTGTTGTTGCCACTTTAAGTAAAATATCTTTGTTCAAGAATCTATTTTTTATTGTTTATTTATTTATTTATTTATTTGCAAACAGAGAGAGAGAGAGAGAGGAGGCAGAGAATGGGCACACCAGGGCCTCTAGCCACTGCAAATGAACTCCAGACACATGTGCTCTCTTGTGCATCTGGCTTACGTAGGTACTGGGGAATCGAACCTGGGTCCTTTGGCTTCTCAGGCAAGCTGTGAAGCCATCTCTCCAGCCCCAAGAATCTATTTAATATGGTATATTTTGAAGTTAAATCTTAACTTTAGACTATATAATTTTTTTCAGAATATTCTATGATTCTTATGTGTTATGTAGCATATTGCCTACACGATATCAAGAAACACTAATTTGATGTTTCTATGTAGCTCAGTTTCTAGGTAGTTTGGTTGGTGATGGGTCAGCGAAGTCTCAAGTTGCCTTTTACCAGCAGAAACTTTGGATTCATTGTGTGTTTTCTTTTTAAATTATTCCTAAAGACTATGAATTACACTCATTTTTGTTTTTGTTGTTTTGTTTTTTGAGGTATTTTCTCACTCTAGTCCAGGCTGACTTCACTATGTAGTCTCAGGGTAGCCTTGAACTTATGGTGATCCTCTTACCTCTGCCTCCAAGTTCTGGGATTAAAGGCATGCACCACCACGCCTGGAGAATTGCATTTGTTTTAAAAATATTTATTTATTTATGAGAGAGAGAGATAATATGAATATGGGTGTGCCAGAGCCTCTTACCACTGTACACAAACTCCATATGTATGTGTCACTTCGTGCATCTGGTTTTATGTGGGTACTGGAGAGTGAGACTCATAATTTCATAATGGCAGGCTTTGTAAGCAAGTGTATTTAACCACCATGCTATCTCTCCAGTCCCCGAATTACATTCTTAAAGGCTGGATTCTTACTATTTATCAGTTTCCCTTGAAAATTAATATGATGAAGGAGACTCCTCAATAAGAAGCCTAGATAGTCTTCAGAAAATTAAAGTTTGTGCATTTTTGGAAAGCTCTACAGCTCATGAGAATCATAACTTTTCCTTTAGAAAAATAAGGAATATGGACTAGAGAGATGGCTTAGTGGTTAGGGTGCTTGCCTGTAAAGCCAAAGGACCCAGGTTTGATTCCCCAGTACCGTTGTAAATCCAGATGCACATGGTGCATGCGTCTGGAGTTTGCATTGGCTAGAGGCCCTGGTGTGCCTGTTCTCTCTCTGTCTCATAAATAAATAAATAAATATGTAAATAAATAAATAAATATTTTAAAAAGAAATAAGGAATACTTTTGGGGTATTTTTTGTTTTGCTTTTTGTGTGTATTATGATTTTAGTTTTTGTTTCAAGCAAGGAATTTCCTTCATACAAAACAGTTTATAGGTTAGTGATATAAAATAATTTTATATAATTCGGTGTGTGATAAAAATGATTATCAAATGAGAAATGAAAACTAATACTTTAACTTTAAGGGAGTGTACCAGAAATACTTAAACATATACAATGGAGGAAGAGGGATAAGGTATGAAAACAATTCCAGCAATCTGGAACTTTACAAGGATGCCACTGTCATTACTGCTTAACATTGTCTTGAAGGTCTAAAAAGTAGGAACAATAGTGATGAGAAAATAAGAGGCACTTGAGAAAAACAAACTTGTCAGTACTGGTTAGTTAAAGGAACTGGACATAAGATCAGCATGTAATTAGTGATTGCCAGTACACCACCAGTAATTCCCTTTTGTTTGTTTCAAGGTAGGGTCTTACTCTAGCCCAGGCTGGCCTTGAACTCACAGTGATCCTCTTAATCTCTGCCTCCTGAGTGTTGGGATTAAAGGCATAAATCACTATGCCTGGCTAGTAATTGCTTTTAAAGTACTTATCTTAAACCATTATGCTAATGTATTTTTCTTAAATAGGAATAATTCTATTTAGGTCTAAATCTAACAAAATAAGTATATAAGATCTTTATGGAGAAACTATACAGGTGGAATTAAAAAAATAGCTAAATGCCTGGCAAGTCCCAGTATGGTAAAGGTGTTACTCTACATGCCATACTCCAAATTCTGTTAATTCAGTGCATTTCCAACTGGTTTTTCATTAACTTCAAAAATTTGTATTGTGTCAGTAAACTACATAATGAAGCTCACTTCAATTTTTTAAAAAAATCTGGTATCTTCCCTATCCTATCAAATGCATCTTACTTCCTTTTTATAATGATTAAAATTGGGGTCTTGATACCGGGTAGAAATGGTCACAGAGAATAAAACAGATAAGGAGTCCAAGCAATATGAATTTAGTAAGTGTTGAAAGCTACCATTTTCAGATTAGCAGGAAAGTAATATTTGATGATCATGAAATAGGGCCTTAAAGCAGAAATATCAAGCTATTTTAAAAGGTATAGCATGTTGAATAGTGAGATACAACATCATAATTTATTTAAAGCATACCTTAGAAAATAAGTGAGAGGTGCATGTTGAATAGTGAGATACAACATCATAATTTATTTAAAGCATACCTTAGAAAATAAGTGAGAGGTGAGTATAGTAGTACACACCTTTAATCCCAGTACTCAGTAAGCAGAGACAGGAGGATCTTTGGTACAAGGCCTCCTGGGCCTACATAATAAGTTCCATGCTCTCAGTTGTATAGGAAGAACATGTCTCAAAAACCAAACTAAAGACAAATTTGTAAGATAAAATTCCATCTTCAAAATGGCCAAGGAGCTGGTGTGGTGGCACACACCTTAGTCCCAGCACTTGGAAGGCAGAAGTAGGAGGATCTTGGTGAGTTTGAGGCCACTCTGAGACTACATAGTGAATTCCAGATCAGCCTGGCCAAGAACAAGATCATACTTCAGGAAAAACAAAAAGGAAAAATGGCCATGGGACAGGGAGATGGTCCAGTTGGTAAAGTGCTTACCTCACAAACATGAGGCCTTGAGTTCGATCCACAAAACCCATGTAAAAATGCTAGGTTTGGAAAAGCCGGGCGTGGTGGCGCACGCCTTTAATCCCAGCACTTGGGAGGCAGAGGTAGGAGGATCGCCGTGAGTTCGAGGCCACCCTGAGACTCCATAGTGAATTCCAGGTCAGCCTGAGCTAGAGTGAGACCCTACCTTGAAAAACCAAAAAAAAAAAAAAAGATTTGGTGGTGAGCACCTGGAATCCCAGCGCTGGAGTGGCAGAGTGAGGAGGATCTCTGGGTTTCACTGGCCATCATGTCTATCCTAATTGGTGAGCCCCAGACTAATGAGAGAACATGTCTCAGAAATATATCCAAAAAATAAATGATCAATAATTATAACAGATGCATAAGCCCCTTACATGAATAGGAAAATAAGAGGTGTCACTGAGATCATTTTTACCTATAAGATTGATAAGAATTAGATTTGTTGGCAAGGGTTGAGAATGGGGAGAAGTGGAGCCCTTCATTTTGTTTATGTGGGGAAGGAATGTATCTAGTCAGTGGGAGGGAAGGGCACTTTAGCCCTATATCTGTCATGACTCAAGGTAGGTGTATGACCCACAGTTGTCCTCAGCACCTCTTCTAGTGATGTACTCACCCAGATGTTCAGTACACATGTGGAAGGAGGCATATGAATGGATGTCACTGTTGCAGTATTTGTGTTAAACACTGGAAATGATCAGGTGTTCCTGAGTAAAGACTAAAGTGATATGAATTTATTATGGACTATTTTGTAGCACTGAAAGAACAAAATCACTTTATGTACTATAGATCTCCAAGATAGATTGTTGAACAGAAAAGATTCATGAATGTATTCATAGTAGGGTATTATTTTTGTTAAACACACACCAGCAGGCCAAACAAGGTATTTTCAGAACCAGAAGGTGAGAAATGAGTGATGAACCTGGAAAGACACTGAACCCAGTTTATAAAGAGTACTGAATGCTCTGGTCAGAAGTTTGGACTTTATTTTGTAGTTGTTTGATTTGTTTTCTTGAGGAAGATTCAGAAGGAAGACATATAATTTACCATAGTATGTAGGTATAAAATCTTAAAAATAGAATTTGGGTGAAAAATACAAAGAATTTATCTCAAACTGGGCTTGGCACATGCCTTTAATCCCAGCATTTGGGAGGCAGAGATAGGAGGATTACTGTGAGTTCCAGGTCAGCTTGGGTTAGAGTGACCCTGACTTGAAAAGAGATAACAGGGCTGGAGGGATGGCTTAGTGGTTAAGGCGTTTGCCTGCAAAGCCAAAGGACCCAGGTTCGATTCCCCAGGACCCATGTTAGCCATCAGGGGGCGCTCTTGACTGCAGTGGCTGGAGGCTCTGGCATGCCTATTTTTCTCTCTCTGTCTCTCTCTCCCCCTTTCTCTGTCAAATAAATAAATAAATAAAAATTAAATATTTTAAAAAAGAAAACAAACAAAAATAATTATCTCAGAACATTATCATCATCAGAATTCCTGATCTAGTGTCCAAAGTCGGAAGGCAGAGAGCTCTTTACACAGTAA
Source organism: Dipus sagitta (assembly GCA_036346955.1). Taxonomy (NCBI): domain Eukaryota; kingdom Metazoa; phylum Chordata; class Mammalia; order Rodentia; family Dipodidae; genus Dipus; species Dipus sagitta. The sequence continues at coordinate 123,485,365 of CM070771.1, read as the reverse complement.
GCTACCTCTGCCACATAGGAACTACTTGGGTTCCATGTGACTGACCTCCTGGTCCACTCCCTGGAGGCTGATCTACATAAGAAGTCAGAAGATTGCCAGAGTTCTTGGTGAACATAGGATCAGCAGAGTAGTTAAATTGTATTTAATGACATCAAAGAGCCATCAAATGACACCAAAGTAGCATGGCTAACTTTTTTTTGTCAATAATTATTGTAATTTTTCTGTTTCAAACCAGAGGATTTGCCAAATCCTCTTATGTAAGTAGTTCAATTATTTCAGAACTTAAAAAAATGTTTCATAAGCCAGAGAGAACTTTGTAATGTTCTGTATAAAATACCCTTCAAAGGAGTATTATTTCACAGAAAATTAACCCAATGGGAAATTGACCCTTTGAGAAACCTTATAAAACCTCTGATTGTTCTGCAGAGCTTAAAACAAACTGAGTTACTTGAATTAGAATTAACTAATTGGAAGGAAAATAAATTCTTTGTACAATAGTTGGAATTTCTTTAAATGTATGAATAAAAACAAGCAGAGCATGGTGGCATACATTTATAATCCGACCACTTGGGAGGCGAAAGCAGGGCAATTGAGATTTTGAGACCAGCTTGGGCTTTATACAAAGCTCATCTCTCAAAATATATGAAACCCCACAACAAGAAGAGAAAAAAAAAAAAAACTTACCAAAGCAAACACCTTTCTTTGGAAAAATGTTAGAATCAAACAATTATAGGGCTGGAGAGATTATAGGGAATTATAGCGAATTATAGGGCTCAGCAGTTAAAGGTGCTTCTTTGCAAAGCCTGACACCCTGGGTTTTATTTCCTCAGTACCTACTGTCTGTCTCTCTCAGGTAAATAAAATAAAATAAAAAATATTACGGAATATATAAAGTAAAAGGTCCAGCCTCATTAGATCTTGAAACACTCTTAGGTTGTTATGGTTGCTCAAGGAGACAAAACCATATTTTCTGAAAACTGCTAGCTTTTTTCACTTTTTGCTGGGCTTAAGAAAAGCCAGTTTATAGATCTATCTAGCTTTTTCAAGTTGGGAAGGGTTTTCTTATAGTTAGACGTAATCTAGTTCTTTTTTTTTTTTTTTTTTTTTTTTTTTTTTTTTTTGGTTTTTCGAGGTAGGGTCTCACTCTAGTCAGGCTGACCTGGAGTCTCTGGGTGGCTTGGAACTCACGGCAATCCTCCTACCTCTGCCTCCCGAGTGCTGGGATTAAAGGAGTGCACCACCACGCCCGGCTCGTAATCTAGTTCTTTGTATACATTTATAACTGTCCTGGCAATGAGGACCTTGCTCACATAATGCTTAACATGCACTGCTCACCTGGTCAATCCCTTCTGTGTAATGGCTCTCCTGCCATGCTCATGCTTTTACGCTGCTTGGGCTCTGACCTCTAGGACCAGGCCACCAGGCTGCGTGGTGTCCTCCCTCTTCTACTACTCAGGCTTTGATGCCTTGTCCCAGAACACCTCTTGTACCGGATCCTTCCTTACCCAACTGCGCTCCAACCCCTCGGGCAGGGCCCCTACGTGGGGATGCCCTCTTTGTCTGCGCAAGCCCAGGTCCTCATGTTTTGCCTACCATTGGGTCCCTTTTTTTCCATTCAGTCCTCAACACCTTGTGTGGCTGTTGTCAGAACAGCTCTGCCTCTCCAGCCTTGACTCCCTGCTCGTGGCTGCCCCTTGAAGATGCATATTCCCCTGCCTGGAGTCCTAGTACATACAGGCTCTGGGCTACCTCTCCATCCAAGTGTCTTCTTTACCCCGGCCTATCGGGCCGCAGGACTAATTCTTTCATGGAATAAAAGGACATGGAAGAGAGGAAATAACAGAAAGTGGAAGGGAACCAGGAAGGCACATGTACTTTCTAAGTTTTTTAAAAATATGTTTTATTTACTTATTAGAGAGAGAGAATGGGCGCGCCAGGCCCTCCAGCCACTGCAAATGAACTCCGGATGCAGGCGCCCCCTTGTGTATCTGGCTTACGAGAGAGTCAAACCCGGATCCTTTGGCTTTGCAGGCAAACGCCTTAACCGCTCTCTCCAGCCCTACTTTCTACTTTTCAAAATTTATTTATTTGAGAGAGAAAGGCAGAGAGACAATGTAGTCTCAAGCTGACCTTGAACTCACAGTGATCTTCCTACCTCTGCCTCCCAAGTGCTAGGATTAAATGTGTGCACCACTATGCCTGTCTAAAAATGTATTTATTTATTTATTTGCATGTGTGTATGAGTGTATGCACCAGTCTCTTGCCTTTGCATACTAATGCCTATCCAGCTTTATGTGGGTGGCTAGGCTTTGCAAGAAAGTGTCTTTAATTTCTGAGCTACCTTCCCAGTCCCCTCATGTACTTTTGTAAGAAAAAACTGAGCTTTGCAGCAAAGTAGAAGTGACTAGGTAGAAAGAAGGGATTCAGAGAAAGAGGAAAAAAGGAGCGTGGTGGGAATGTTTATGATCATGATATATTGTTTATATTTATGGAAGTTGTCAATAAAAAGTTAAAAATAACTGAGATTTTGAGTTAATATCCTTCAGTCCAAAGAAACTAATAAATATATTTTAAGTATCTGCATTTTGTCTTTTGAACAGGTTATGAAGTTCATGGAATGGAAAAAATACCAGAAGATGGACCAGCACTTATAATTTTTTATCATGGAGCCATTCCCATAGATTTTTACTACTTCATGGCTAAAATCTTTATCCACACAGGCAGAACTTGCCGAGTAGTAGCTGATCACTTTGTCTTTAAAATTCCAGGTAAAATTTCACTGTGAATAGTGATATAAATTATAAAATCCTTTTTGCCTTTTAAAGTAATAAACATGGAACTGCAATTTGAACTGTAACATCTAACTATACTCTGTCCAATATATTTAAAATTTATGGTTAAAAATATTATTCACCTCCTCCTCATGCTTCTCTCTGACTGGGGGCTTTTCTATGTTGTCTAGGCTGGCCTGAACTTGCAACCCTCTTGCTTCAGCCTCCAATATTTTTATTCATTAGCAACCAGTCATTTTCTAGGTTAATTCTTGGTTGGTTATTTTTGTTTTTCCTCCTTAAGTTGAGACAGGGTGTTACTGTGTTGCCTAGATTGGCTTCCAGTTCACAGTATCAAGCAAGCAACACTGTACCTCAGTCTTCCACATAGATAGGATGATAGACAGGTGTTCCTCAGCTGGCTTAAGTCTTGGGCATTGTTTATTTCTTTGTTTGGGTATTGTCATACTGGAAATCAAATCCAGGGCCTTGCATTTGCTGGCAAGGGCTCTGCCACTGAGTTATATTCCTAACCCAAATCTTGAATTTTAAAAATAAATTAAAATTTTGTAAAACAGTATAGTTTTGTGTGTGTATATATATACATATATATATATATATATATATAGTAGTTAAGTTTTCCTGAGATAATGATTTTGGTAATTTAGTGTTGTAAGAGATTGTTAGCAAATCAATATTAGGAAAAAAACATTAACTATGATGTTTTTTTGTCTTCATACTACCCTAAAGTGTCTACATTATGTTTCTTACAGTATACAACTTGCGAATAGACTTAAACCTTAAGACTGAGTACATCTTTTAAAATTTGTTCATGAAGGTTTTGTACCTTTTTGAAAAGATTAATTAGCTAAATGGTTTCAGTTATAATAGTTATTTTTAAAAACCATTGTTGAGTGACCTTACTGAGACTAAATCTTATTTTAAATCACTAGAAACAAACCAAGAAAGTTGGTAGTATGTTCTCTGGAATAATATAAGCACAGCTGACCCATCAACCAGTTGGCGCAAACGCAGCAGTGAGTTAAGTAATGGTCGCCTTTAGTGCCTTTCACAAGCATGGTTTGTGCTGTGGCTGGCATTGTGTCACAAGCACCCATTTGTACTTTGTGCATAAATTAAACTGGCTTTAAGGTTTTTCTTTAGAAAGTAACATGAACATTTTATGTAGATTTGGAAATAGAACAACATTATTATAATCTTACCACCCTCACCTAACCAGTTATTTTTATTTTGTTTACTTCATTTTTGTTTTGTTGTTATTGTTTTTTTCGAGATAGTGTCTCACTATAGCCCAAGCTGACCTGGAATTCAAAACTCACAGTTCCTCCTACCTCTACCTTCTGAGCGCTGAGTGCTAAGATTAAAGGCATGTGCCACCGTGCCTGGCTTACTTCATTTTTAAATCGCACATTTTTACATAGTTTGCAAAAAATTTTGTGGGTTCTAACACCAAAGACTTAATGTATGCATTAATAGTTTATTTTCTTTTTTATTGTTTTTTGCTTATTCATTACATCTTTAATTTTCTTAAAACTTAAAAATAATATTTTTTTTATTTGAGCGAGAGACAGAGAGAAAGAGACCACCAGAGAGTATGGGCATACCAGGGCTTCCCACCACCGTAAATGAACTCCAGACATATGTGCCACTTGTGTATCTGGCTTTATATGGGTACTGGGGAATCGAATCTGGGCTGTCAAGCTTTGCAAGCCATCTCTCTAGTCACTTTTAAAACTTGCTTATTGATAACCTCCATTAATATAAACAATATACCATAATCATAATCCTCTCTCCCTTTTCCCTCCCTTGAATCAGCCCCTCCACTGATTCCCTTTTTTCTCAACTAGTCTCCCTTTATGCAGGTCGTGTGTAGGTAGCATCAGCCACTGTGAGGTCATGAATATTAAGGCAACTTTGTGTCTAGAAGACAGTATTGTAAGCACTCCTCCCTTCCTTTGGCTCTTATATTCTTTCCTCCACCTTTTCTGCAGTGATCTCTGAGCCTTGGAGGATATAATAGAGATATCTTACATAGGGCTGAATAATCCACTGTCACTTCTTAGCATTTTAGTGAGTTTAGAGTCACCCCAGGTGGTCAAAGCCATTTGAAAATGGAAGCTTCTCTAAACCAGAAGTGAGAGTACCATTAGTATATGGACATAAACATAAATATTTAGAGGGCAGTTTGGTTGGCGTAAAATACCCATTTAGCCAGACAACAGTAGTAGTTCCCCCTCCTAGGGCTAATGACCCTCCTAGCCATCGGCTTTTCACGAGGGTTTCAATACCAGGCAGGAATTACCTGTCATTGATCAGGACTCATGTTCAATCAGAGAGCAATTGTTTTCCCCCATAACAGACATGCCACTATTGTACCAGTTGGTACATTTAGCCTACCTGGCCAGCTGTAGTACAGCTTACTGGGGCCACTGCTGGTTAAGACCATTGATGACTTTTCTTTTCCAGCAGGCTGCATAGGTCTTTCCAGCATCCTAACAGCTAGTCAACAGACTTCCAGCTCAGCTCCAGCTTAATTTCCCAGTGTCCTTCAACCTAAGCACGTAGAGTCTTCAGCAATATGGTCCTACTATATAGTTCTGGTAGAAAACCAAGATCCTTGGCAATGGCCTATAATGTTTTAGGGGAATCAGAGGCCTCGCTGGCCAACAAGTCACTGGAAGGTACCCCACTTCTGGCACTGAAAATTTTCTCATAACAATCTCTGACTTCAGATTCATTATCTACCTCCACAAGATACTTCTAACCAAACTCTCTCTTTCTATTTTTTTTTAACACACACACACATAATTAGCTACCAAATAAGTGAGTTTCCATATAGCTTATACATAAATCTTAAATTTTTATTATTCCTTCTCTTTTCCCCTCCTCTTAGAACATTTCCCCTTTTCCCAATATTCTGCCACTCTACTTACATATCTGTTATACATTCTCCTTAAGTCCTCCCCTCTCTTCCCTTCTTCATAACCCCTTCCTAGTTTCCTGGCCTCCACTACTGACTTTTATTTACAAATGTAAACATTTGAAGTTAGGTTCCACATATGAAAAATAACATACAGTGTTTGACTTTCTGAGCCTGGGTTACCTCACTTAGTATAATATTCTCCAGATCTGTCTGTTTCCCAGTAGATTTTATAATTTTAATTTTTTACAACTGGCTAAAAATCCAATGTATGAATATGCCACATCTTCATTATCCATTCATCAGTTGAAGTGTATCCAGGGTGGTTCCATTTCCTCGATATTGTGAATAAACCTTGATAAACACATATGTCTACAGTAGTGAGTAGAGTCCTTAGGGTATATGCCAAGGAGTGGTATAGCTGAGTCATATGGTAAATTTATTTTCAGTTGCCTCAGGAACTTCCATGCTGATTTCCACAATAGTTGTTATCAGTTTACATTCCCACCAACAGTTCCTCTTAACTCACACCCTCACCAGTGTATGTTGTCATTTGATTTCTCCAATTCATATATTGTCATTTGATAGCCATTCTGACAAAAGTGAGATGAAATCTCAAAGTAGTTTTAATTTGCATTTTCCTGATGCCTAAGGATGTAGAACATGTTTTTAGATTTTTATTGGCCCATCTGTATTTCTTTTGAAAATTTCAGTTCTATAGCCCATTTTTTGATTGGGTTGTTTGATCTCTTATTATTTAGTTTTTTGAGTTCCTTGTGTGTCCTAGGTATTAATCCTCTGTCAGATATATAACTAGTAAAGATTTTTACTCATTTTGTAGGTTGCCTCTTTGCTCTATTCACAGTGTCCTTTGCTGTACAAAAGCTTTGTAATTTCATGAGGTCCCAACGGTTAATGCAACGTTAGTTCTGGTAGTCTTTGTTTAATGAAATTGGGTGCACCCATGTTTGGTGCACATATATTTAGACTGTAATATCCTACATGTAATTGTTGGATTATACGATAATTAGTATAACATGATCTTCTTTGTCTCTTCTAACTATTGTTGGTTTGGAGTCCATGCTGTTGGGTATTAGAATAGCAACATCTGCTTGTTTGCTAGACCCAATACTCCATCTCTCCAGCCCAATAGTTATTATATAAAGGTGTATATTTCTGCCATCTTCTTGATTTTGTAGTGCTTGCTGTTTAATCACTACTCTCTTGCATCAACTATTATTTCAACATAGTTTATTCTTTTCTGTATTCACATGCATGTGCTTTTTTTTTTTTTTTCTTTCTTCAATCTGAAGGGTCCCTTCAAGTATTCTCTGTAGAGCTGGCTTAGTGGCTATGTATTCCTTTAGCCTGTTTTTATCATGGAATGTTCTTATTTCTTCTTAAATTTTGATGAATAGCTTTACTGGCTGTAGTAGTCTGGGTTGGCAGTTGTTGCCTTTCAGAATTTGGAGTACATTATTTTAAAGCTTTTAAAGTTTCTCCTGAGTAACCTGCTGTTATCCTGGTGGGCTTGCATTTATAGGTAACTAGGTGCTTCTCTCTTTCTGCTTTCAATATCTTTTTGGTCCATGAATATAGTAGTTTAATTATATATGACTAGGAGAAGTCTTTTCTGGTCTTGTCTGTTTAGTGTTCTAAGTGCCTTCTGTATCTTTGTTGACATCTCTTTCATTGGGGGAAATTTTCTTCTATGATTTTTGTTGAAAATCCTTACTATGCTTTCAGATTGAAATTCTTTTCCTTCTACTATACCCAGAATTTTTAAGTTTAATCTCTTTAAAGTTTCCCCAATGTCTGGAAATTCCCACTCATACCTTTCTATTAGTTTGTCTTTCTCTTTCTTGGAATGTTCTAGATCTGGCACCTTGTCTTCTAGCTCAAATATTCTATCCTCTCCTTTATCCATTTTATTGATGATACTTTTTACTGAGTTATTTTTCATTTGACTTACTGTGTTTATCATTTCTAGTAGTTCAGATCGGTATTTCTTTAGTATTTGTATTTCCTTACTCATGTCTTGTATTGACCTTCTTATTTCTTTTTTTTTTTTTTTTTTTTTTTGATTTTCGAGGTAGGGTCTCACTCTAGCTCAGGCTGACCTGGAATTCACTATGTAGTCTCAGGGTGTCCTTGAACTCATGGTGGTCCTCCTACCTCTGCCTCCAGAGGGCTGGGATTAAAGGCGTGCGCCGCCACGCCCGGTTTATTTTTATTTATATTTTGTTGTTGATTATTTTTTGAAGGTATAAAAAATTTAAAAATCATTATAATTCTTAGTGCAAGAAATATTCTATATTTTATCTTGTAATTTATCAAACTTCCCTTTCATTCATTTGGAGAATGCATCTTGTTCAGGTGAGCTTTTAATATAGAGTTACCATTATTTATATACTAATGGTATATATAAGCTTGCTTTAGCTTTTTAAGCCAGTGAGAGGCTAGGTTTACCTGCACCTGCACTTTCTCAGTCTCAAGGAGTGTGCACATACACACATGCTATGAAAATTCCATGTGGGTTTTTATTGGATTATTTAATTATTGACATGATTATGTCTTTCATCCACAAATACTTGTAATTTGAAAAGTTATATAACATTCAGGTTCAAAATTAGCTGTTTTTGAATAAAAACCCTCAATTTATTACAAATTCTCCATGATGTTTACTATTATTATTAGTTAAAAATTTTAATTTTAGAAGTAGCATCATCTAACTTATAATTTCAATGGATTTGATGATAAATTTTTGCTAATTGTGGCAAGGCTGGACTTAGGTTCCTATTCTCTCAAGTGAGTTTTTCTTACAGAGTTAGTGAAAGATTAGATTTATGAGTCCTAATAACAAGTCATTTCTGACTGCCCTCACAAATACTTCAGAATCCTTTTGGCATGAGATTCAGTGGAAGGAACTTTGGCTGGACAGAATGGGAATCTTGTCTGCTGTCTAAACTTGCTCCTAATTTCTGATCACAACATTCCTCATTTGTAAAATTGGGATAAGAAGCCAGTCGTGGTGGTACATGCCTTTTATCCTAGCACTTGGGAGTCAGAGGTGGGAGGATCACTGTGAGTTTCAGGCCATCCTGGGACTACAGAGTGAATTTCAGGTCAGCCTGGGCTAGAGTACCTACCTCAAAAAAAAAAAAAAAAAAAAAAAGGTCATAAGAATCTCTATTTTTCATGATTATTCTGAATTTTAATTAAGAGCTTGAATATATATAAAGTAGTCAGAGCTGGGCGTGGTAGCACATGCCTTTAATCCCAGCACTTGGGAGGCAGAGGTAGGAGGATCACTGTGAGTTCAAGGCCAGCCTGGAACTACGGAGTGAATTCCAGGTCAGCCTGTGCTACAGTGAGACTCTACCTTGAAAAAACCAAAATAAATAAATAAAGTAGTCAGAAGTAGGTGATCAGTAAGAAAGTAATCAGTAGTAGGTGATCAGTAAGAGGTAGTTACTACTTTATAACTGACACTAATCTTTTTTAAATTTTTTAATTTTTTAATTAACAACTTCCATGATTATAAAAAAGCCCATGGTAATACCCTCCCTCCCCCCACTTACCCCTTTGAAACTCCACTCTCCATCATACCCCCCCATCTCAATCAGTCTCTCTTTTATTTTTGACTGACACTAATCTTTTGTTAACATAGGAGATGTTGACTTTATAAAATAAACTTTACTGATATAAGAGTAGGTGGCAGATTGTGTAGGTTATGAAGCCTTTTGCCCTTAAAGAATTGGACAAGAAGGATTAAAGGTATATTTTTGTGCTCATGTTTCTTACAGGGTTTAGTTTGTTACTGGATGTGCTATGTGTTCTTCATGGACCACGAGAGAAATGTGTTGAGATTCTGAGGAGTGGTCACTTGCTAGCTATTTCACCCGGTGGGGTTCGAGAAGCCTTACTTAGTGATGAAACTTACAACATCATATGGGGTAATCGTAAAGGCTTTGCCCAGGTTGCAATTGATGCAAAAGTGGTAAGTTATATAAAAGTAATTATTCAAGTAAAGCTTCAAATAAATGTTTAGTGAAAAAGTATATCAGCCTAGACTTTCTTTTGCAGTAGCTTAACAATTAGTACATGAATCAGTTTCTAGGATATATAAACATAAATATAGAAATATTATTGTGTATGAGAAGCCATCTGAAATAAAATTAATCTAGAAATGTGTCAAATGTCCAGCAAGACTTGACCTTATAGATGGAAAGTTTAAAATCCAGTTTTTTAGAAATAGGACTTTTAATTTTACTCAAATAGCAACATCATGCCTTCAGCTACCTTTTTTGATAAGTATAATCAGTATAGTTCTATGTATTTTAAACCTTTGGTATAGCTTTAACATGAGTCAGTTGTAATATTTCACTGATGGATATTGATTTATATTTTTTTATCTGATGAGTTTTTGTAACAGTAACAATAAAACACAAATAATATGTGACCTCAGTCTTTTTTTATTAACAACATATTTTATATGACTACATTATGTGTTGGTTCCCTCTTTTCTCTTGCCTCTGCCCCCATTTGGCTGGGGCCCCTCCTCAGTGGGGTTACAGGTATTCCCCATGGGGTTGTTGGGTGTGTATTGTGGGAGCAGCAGTCAGTCTTTTTTTTCTTTTTTAGATGACTGAACCAACATCAATTAAATGTGATTAGCTATTTTTTAGTCTTAAGATAAGAAATAGACATTGGTATAATTTAGATATTTGAAGCACTTTTTAGTTGAAATCACACAAATTTATCATGTAATTCTAATTATTTACCTGTTTCCTTATGGTTTTAATCAACATATTGCCTAGAATGCCTAGAAAAAGAAAGTGATAATCTTAAAGTTCTTGAGTTTCTTGATAATTTTTAAAGAGAATCTAGATAATTCAATTAAGATTTTATATAAAACTTCCCAAAATTTAAGAAATACCCTTCTATAAGTTGTAAAACAAACTCAGATTTTTAATGCCACAAATTTAGCAAACAGCATATGTTTGATAAATATAGTGCCAGCCCAACATCTTGTAGCACTTTTGAAGGCTTTTATACTCCTACACAGTAAGGCAGTGATGCATGTGATATTCCAGTGTTACAGATGAAGACACTGAGGCACAGAGAGATGGAGGGATGGAAGGGATCTGATCACACAGCAAGGCAGCAGCAGAGCAGAGCACAGTTCAGGACTCGAGGCAATGGTGCTGTTGCCGTCACTGACTGCATTCACAGTGAGTCCGCTGCTATCCGAGATCATAGCAGCCTTCCAGACACCTGAGGGAAATCTTCAGCAATGTGTTTATATACTTGTAAATAAAAAAATACAAATATTCTATTTGGAAAATCCCTTGATATACCTAACAAAAGCGTCATAAACTATGAGCAGATACTTAAGAATATTGTTGAAGGATTAACTGCATATAAATTTTGAGTACTGAGCTGAGGATGTAGCTCAGCAGAACACTTGCCTAGCATGCCTGACGCCTTCAGTTTGATCCCAGCAATACAAAAAAAAAAAAAAAAAAAAAAAAAAAAGGCAGGGGTTGGGGTGGGGGGAGACAAGTAATGATAAAACCAAACTATGATATACTGACAGAAACTAAAAAAAGAAAAAGCCTAATTGTCATTGAAGTTCACAAAATATTACCAGGAAATATGTACGATTTTTTCAAATGTGACAGACTATAATATGTTCCACAAGAATATTTAGGTAAGTTCACATCTAAGTTAGGACCATTTAGTCCATTTACTTGAGATCAGGTGTGTTCAGGGTGGAATGGCCATAGATACTACTCAGTACACTTAATTGAAAATAACTAACAAATGTAAAGAAAGTTAAAAGTTTAAGTTATTTGTATTCTCCCATCCATAAAAACTTTGAGCCAAAGATAAGTTTTAATTCTCTCTACCTTACACATGAAGAAAATGGGGCTTAGATTTGGTAAAGAAACTTGTGTAGTGTTTCCTGTATTAGTAATAGAAGTGAGACTCCAGATGAGGCTAACTTGAGCCCCCAAGAATAATTTTAAAACTGCATTGCACACATGTTCACACATGCACATATAGAGATACATGGTTATATGTAAACAATAACTTTTAAGTTATTTATGTAGCTGCTTTATTTGTGTGTAAAAAGCAGGATTAAATGATTGTACTATAAGATCAAGTTGTAATAAGCTAGTGCTTGTGGTTTTAAGCTATAAGCTTGTAAGCAAATTTAGAAATTGTAAGCTCAGAGTGTAACATGGAAGACTGAGCCAGCTAGGGTTCTACCTTAAAGTGGGTTCTAGAAATGTTTAGTCAGTGCACTCTTTAGTACAGGCTTTTGGGATCATGCTAGTCCATAAACATAGTCTACCAGTGTAGTCAAAATAGGCAAAATGGTGAATCTGTGAGTTGAAACATTTCCTATTCCTTCTTGAGGAGTCTAAGTTTTTGACCCTAAAGATATAACTAACACATTAGGACTTCAGCCATCATTTTATTTCATGAAATAAGTAGTAATTTCTTAGATTATAATATGAACTTCTTACAAAAGAATTTAGTATGCATTATCTTCTTTATAGCTTTGTTAGTTGTAGTCGACTCCCATGTTGCTTGGATGAACTTCCAAACCAGATGCAGTTTATGGGGGGAAGGGATTTATTTGAAGCTTAAAGATCCAGGGGAGGTTCCATTAATGGGAGAAGAAGCTGGCTTCCTTTTACAGATCCAAGCAGAGAGACACAACCACATAGCCAGTACCGTAAGCAACAGCACAAACACAGGGAAGTAGCAGGGACCCAGGTTGAACTCAGACTGTTCTGTCTGCCTTTGGCATGGAAATCAGATCTGACCCAAGATCCACCCCCAATGACACCTCTTCCAGCCAGGCAGATGGAAATCCAAGTTACAAGCTTTAATAAAACTCCTGAGTCTATTGGGGACACCCATTCAAACTATCACATGAGTCAACTGTATCACATTAAAAATATTTTATTTATTTATTTAATTTATTTTATTTATTAAGAGAGGAAGAGAGAAAGAGGTAGAGAGGCAGAGCAGAATAAAGCCTCTGAGCTACTACAAAGGAACTCCAGATGCTTGCATCACCTTGTGCATCTGGCTTACATGGGTGCTGGAGAATCAAACCTGGGTCCTTAGGCTTTGTAGGCAAATGCTTTAACTGCAAAGCCATCTCTCCAGCCCACATTTTAAATATGAATACTTATTTGATTTCTTGTTCAAATTTTGAGGTTGGTTTATTTCTGAAATTTCTATTCATAGAAAACCTTACTCATTAGAAGCATTGTCTCTCTGATCTCTGAAAGAGGACATCACTTTCTTTTACCTCATCTATTCTGTTCCAGGTGCTAAGGATACAGCAAGGAACAAAACAATGTTCCTGAAATATATTTGTATCTTCCTTCTGGTAAGAGGAGAGATACGTGGCGAGTTTTATGAAGAAATCTATACCTGGGATTTCTTTCTTTCTGCCATAATGTTTTCTAAAACTAAATAAGAAAAACTCAGTATTTGTCATCTGATTTATGTCAATCTCTGCATGTTAAGCAGGTAGTTGTGTATTAGGCATGGGCTATTAGTTCTGTAAGTAATGGCATCTTTCACATACACATAGTTTTATCCTTAAACATTCAGTCTATGTATATGTTAAAATATTCAGTTTAATGTACTTAAGTATTTACAGTAGCATGACATTATATATATATATATTTGGTTTTTCGAGGTAGGATCTCACTCTGGTCCAGGCTGGCCTGGAATTAACTATGTAGTCTCAGGGTAGCCTCGGAATCTCACTCTGGTCCAGGCTGGCCTGGAATTAACTATGTAGTCTCAGGGTGGCCTTGGACTCTTGGCGATCCTTCTACCTCTGCCTCCTGAGTGCTGGGATTAAAGGCGTGCGCCATCACGCCCGGCTCCTCCCTATATATTTGATGATATTTCATTACATTGTGACATCTAGTTAATATTTCCATTATTAAAATTTATAATCATTGATGTTCATGGACTGTCCTCCACAATTAATGATACCAAGAATTCTTTAATATATAGTCCTCTCCTTTTTCCCATTTTTTGTCTTACACTTACTTTTCATTAGTTCTGAACACTTTATATTTAATACACTCACAAAATTGATGTTTGACTAATTCCCTGTTGACATCTTGCCAGAGCCTTAAATTGATTTTAAATTGATGAGAACTTTCCCAAAGAAAGAGCCTTCCTCTTGGAACTATGTTTCAGTGATTGTACTAACAATGGTAAATAATTAACTGAGGCATAGTCTGTCCCTTGAACACAGAGCTCATTGATGCAGTTCACCTAAAAGAGTCAATTTGCCCCAGGGATCCCTGTCTCTACCTCCCAAGCACCAGGACTGCATGCGGTAATCATACTCACCCAGCATTGGTATGGGTGCTAGGGCTCAGTACTCAGGTCCTCACACTTGTTCATCAGGACCCACTCCCCAACTGTATAATCTATCATTTGAGTTTCAAGGATGTTTCTGGAATTTTAAGAAAATTGGTAGATGAGTTATTTTATGTTACCACTGGAGGGTAGTGTTTTCAATTTATATTTTTACAGATGTAGACTGATATAAACCACACTAGTCAAATGTGCCTTTTTTCACCTTTATTTTTTAAATTTTAACTTTGGAATTTCAAACATGCAGTCAAAAGTTTTCCTTCGCAGTGACTCAATGGATATAATGGATTTATTTATTTACTTTTTAATTCAAATTCTTTTCTTTAGCCCATTATTCCTATGTTTACACAAAATATTCGAGAAGGATTTAGATCACTTGGAGGAACAAGTAAGTTCTAATTTGTATTGTTTTAAATTACAGAGTAATATTTAAAACATTTGGGTATTGGAATCTTATAAGGAAGACTTCTGAATTACTAATTTTAGAAAGTGAGTACTATTTAGATGGTCCATTTACACTCCAAATGACTAGTTCTGAGTAATGGCAGTTTGGGGGGACTGGGAGTTGAGACAAGATCTCACTATGTAGCCCAGGCTAGGACAGACTTGTGATCTGCAGCTTTAGCATTCTGGGTAGTAGGAAGTGGCCAGATACATACCACAGCTATTTATAATTGGCTTTTAAAAATTTCAAAGCAGGGTTGGAGAGATGGCTCAGCAAAACCTGACAGTCTGGGTTCAGTTCCCCAGTAACACAAAGTGGTACATGCATCTGGAATTCATTTGCAGTGAGTGGTAGGATAGCAAGCCCATCCTCACTGTGTCTCAAATAAGTAAAAACAAATAAATAAAATTTTTAAAATTCAAAGTTATTTATCTTACTTATTCTTAAGCTATGTTGATGAGATTTAGAAGAAATTTGCATACTATCTTTTTAACTCCCATGTTGAAACTAGCTGTGAAAATGGATGAGCTACAGAGTAAACTAACATTAACAACCTAAGGAGATGGAGATGTCATTTGCTTGGTTTATTTTTATTTCTTGGTTTTTAAAAACTATATTGAGCTGGGCATGATGGCGCATGCCTTTAATCCCAGCACTTGGGAGGCAGAGGTAGGAGGATCACCATGAAGTTGAGGCCACCTTGAGACTACATAGTGAATTCCAGGTCAGCCTGGACTAGGGTGAAACCCTACCTAAAAAACAAAACACCAAACAAACAAACAAAATACATTGAACAATGTGAACAATGACATATTTACATCAAATTTTTCATCTGTCTTTAATTTACTGATTAATAAACTTCTAATTCAATTATAGTAATGATAACAATTGAAGCATTTTTTCTAACCAATGCCTTTTTATAATATATATTTAAGTTTTATTTAGTTCTCTTTTGCCTGTGGTTTATGTATTAGATTCATTTATTGTGCTTTATATTCCTAGTACCCTTGTTACTACTAGTACTAGTCATATACAAGAACCCTTTTAGGAAGCATTGGGTTGCTGTTCTAGGTCTTAGTTTTTCTTTCTTTTATAATTGAAGTAGAAGGGCAGATTAATGTGATATTTAACTTTTACTTGGAATAATGGCAAACCAGAAATCATTCTATGAATTTTAGTGTTTTTATTTTTATATTTTTAAGTGCTACTTTATGTCTGATTATATTTAGTATTTCCATATATAAACTGTTTTCAGCTTTCAATGCCATGCATGACTATGTATTTCATGTAACTTATCTTTTGATACAATTTTTAAAAATATTTCATTATTTCCAAGCACAGAGATTGAGAGAGGGAGAGCACACAGGCTGGCAAACTTAACTCTGAAAATGAATTCCAGATGCATGCACAACTTTGTGCATCTGGCTTTACACGGATACTGGAGAATTTGAACCCAGGCCATCAGACTTTGTAAGCAAGCACCTTTAAACACTGAGCCATCTCTCCAGTCCCCAGTTTTTGTTTTTGTAACTTTGTCTTTTGTTTTTGTTTTTCTTTGAGGAAGGGTCTTGCTTTAACCCAGGCTGGAATTCACTATGCAGTCTCAGGTTGGCCTTGAACTCACAGCAATCCTCCTACCTCTGCCTCCCAAGTGCTGGGATTAAAGATATATGCCACCACGCTTGGCTGATTTTTTTTGTTTGTTTGTTTTAAATAGTCATAATTTATTTCTGCTAAGCTTAAAATGTAGTCATTAGCATGAGTAATTCTTTGCTGGTAAATGTTAGGGTTTTTTTTTTTTTCTAATTACAGTGTTTTCTTGTCTATGCATGTTTGTCAGTGCTTTCCAGTCCCATGTTTGTATATGCTTATCCTGTGCTGTCTTGTTATTGTTTTATATTTTGAGTCTCTAGTTTTTTTTTTTTTTTTAGCGTTTAGTGTTTAGCGTTTGGTAACCTACCCGCCCAAGGTAGGGTCTCGCTCTAGCCCAGGCTGACGTGGAATTCACTATGTATTCTCAGGGTAGCCTTGAACTCTTGGTGATTCCCCTACCTCTGCCTCCTCTGTGCTGAGATTAAAGGCATGTGCCACCACCTGCAGCTCTGGTGACATTTTTTTTATCCTTTGTTCTGTAAAGGCTTATCTTTCAAATTTCATATTTTAAAACTTCTTACCTGTTTCTATTTTATGAGTAGACTTATTTCTTTTTATTCTATTTTATGAGTAGACTTATTTTTTTAAATTTTAGATTGATAGAAAACAAATGAGTACAAAGTGTAGAGAATTCTTATACACCCCTTGCCATCCTCTAGGTTTCCCTATAGTTGGTGTGGTTCATTTGTTGTAACTGACAAAAAGTTCATCTTTCTGGTGTTGGGCTGAAGACGTGCTCAGTGTGCAAGCGTTTTCCTGGTGTGGGTGAGGCACTAGTTTCAACCCCAGAGTACACCAGCACAAGGACAGCAGTATGAACTGCTAAGAACTGGTATTTTTGCCTCCTTCCTGCAAGTCTTGTGTAATTAATTTAAAAGTTTACAAATACACACATATTTAGCTAATAAGATGGTTTTCGTTTTGTTTTAAAACAGTGTTATTTAAATGGCTATACGAAAAGTTCCGCTATCCATTTGCTCCAATGTATGGGGGTTTTCCAGTGAAGTTACGGACCTATTTAGGTGATCCCATTCCATATGACCCAACGATAACAGCAGAAGAACTAGCTGAAAAGGTAAATTACTTTTTCATTTTAGTCTTTGGGCAGAATGAGAATGAGTATGGGCATGTCAGGGCCACCTGCCACTGCAAATGAATTCCAGATACATGTGCCACCTTGGGAGTCTGGCTTTATGTGGGTACTAGGGAATCAAACCCAGGCTGTCAGGCTTTGCAAGCAAGAACCTTTAACTGCTGCATAATGTCTCCTGCCCTATTTTAAATTTTCATTATTTATTTATATATTCTTTATAAAATATTTTTATTTATTTATTTGAGACAGAAAGAGGCAGAGAGAGGGAGAGGATGGGTGTGCTGGGAGCATCCAGCCACTGCAAATGAACTCCAGACACATGTACCACATTGTGCATCTGGCTTATGTGGGTACTGGGGAGTAGAATCTAGGTCCTTTGGCTTTGTAGGCAAGTGCCTTAACTGCTAAGCCATCTCTCCAGCTCTATTTACATATTCTTCAAACATGTTCTATATCAGATTTCAACCATGTTAATTTTGCCCCATAGGTGATGTTTGGCAAGGTCTGGTGACATTTGTATTGTCATAACATGAAGACAACGGGGTTGGCAGTGCTATAGACATTTAGTGCCTAGAGGCCAGTAATAGAAACTATAGGCAAGAAATTTAGGAATGTATTTCTATATATCAGTTTGGAATTATGGAGTTAGAGTTAAGGAAGGAAGCCAAATAGGTGCTGAGGATTTAGAAGCCATGATTTCTGATGATTCTTGAAGCTTTGAGGTTTAAAGGTGGACAGTAAGAGGCACATGCTGCACGAGAGGTAGCAGAAGGAGGAGGATAATCATACCTGACTGAAAGGGAACTGGCGGAGAGGTAGGAGAACATGCAAGTGTGGTGACAGACTTAGAGGGTGGAGTTTTTTAAAAAGTGAGACTGGGCTGGAGAGATGGCTTAGTGGTTAAGACACTTGCCTGGAAAAACTAAGAACTCAGGTTTGATTCCCCAGTATTCACATAAGCCAGATGCCCAAGGCAGCTCATGTGTCAGTGGCTGGAGGTCCTAGTGCACCCATTCTCTCTCCCCCTATAGCCCCCATTCTCTCTCTCTCTACATGCCTTTCTCATCTCTCTCCCCTTTTTTTCCTCAAATAAATAAAATGTTTCTTTAAAAAAGTGAGACCGCCTAGTGTGGTGGCACATGTCTTTAATCCCATAACTTGGGAGGCACAGGTAGGAGGATTGCTGTGAATTAAAGACCAGCCTGGGGGCTGGAGAGATGGCTTAGCAGTTAAGTGCTTCCCTGTGAAGCCTAAGGACCCCGGTTTGAGGCTCAATTCCCCAGGACCCACATTAGCAAGATGCACAAGGGGGTGCATGCATCTGGAGTTTGATTGCAGTGGCTGGAGGTCCTGGCTCACCCATTCTCTCTCTCTTTATCTCTATCTGCCTCTTTCTCTCTCTCTGTTGTTCTCAAATAAATAAAAATAAACAAAAAACATTAAAAATATCTTTAGCATACCATTTATTATTTCAAAGATTAGAGTATAAACACAAAGCATATGTAAAATTTTTAAATTGCAATAAACTGATTTAGAAAGAAAAACCACTGAAATTTAGTGGGGAAAAACTTTAGTGGGAAAAAATAGCATTAGAAAATTTCATAGCCAGGCATGGTGGTTAGCACCTTTAATCCTTGCACTTCAGAAACTAAGGTGGGAGGATCTGTAGTTTCAGGCTTGACAACACAGTGAAACCCTGTAAGAAATGAAGGGACTGGCAAAAAGGAAGGAAAGGGGGAAGAGAAAGAGGGAGGGAGGGAAAGAGAAAGAATTTTTTTTTTTTTTTGGTTTTTCGAAGTAGGGTCTCACTCTAGCCCAGGCTAACCTGGAATTCACTATGTCATCTCAGGGTGGCCTCAAACTCATGGTGATCCTCCTACTTCTGCCTCCTGAGTGCTGGGATTAAAGGCATGTGCCACCAAGCCCGGCTCGAAAAAGAAATTTTAATATGTCCTAATCGATCTTTCAGTTGCTTTGACTTAATTAAGATTCTCATTAAGTTGTCTAGAAGTGAGGTATTGAACTCAGTCTATTGGCATGGTCTTGATTTTCCTCAATTTCCCCTACTGCATTGCTTGATATGAATGCTAAGTGATAAAAGAAACATATGGGGCTGGGGAGATGGGTCAGTGGGTAGGAGTGTTTTCCATTTAAGTATAAGGGCCTGAGAGGGTCTCAGCCAGCCTGAGTTCCATCTCTGGGACCCATGTACAAAGTTGGATGTGGCCCAAGCACCTGTAGGAACAATCCCGTGGGAAGCAGAGACAGGAGAGACTCTCTGGGTCTTGCTGGTCACTGTGTCTTACTGAAAGTGACAGCTCTGGTTCAGTGAGAGACTCTGTCTCTAGGAAGCAATGTGGATGAGTAGTAGAGAAGCACATCCCACATGGTCCTCTGGCCTCTGCATCTGCACACACAACCTGTGTCCACCACACATGCCACACCCCAAAAGAAAAAGGTACCCTAGAATTTATTCACCATTAGAAATGAATTAATCTTCCCTCTCTTCCATTCTCCTCCTCTCTCTTGGGTTGTTCTTGCATATGATAGGCAGGTGTTATATCATGGAGCTACATTCCCAGCAGCAGAACCCACTGAAAATAGAAGTACCTAAATTTTTACAGGATAAATGATCTATATTGAGGATTAAAAACAATAATGGTTTTTCTTTGATTTTGTTTTCCTAATAGACCAAGGATGCTGTTCAAGCTTTGATTGATAAGCACCAAAGAATACCAGGAAACATTATGAGTGCTTTGTGGGAACGTTTTCATACAAAGCAAAAGGTCACCTAGAAGATGATTTGGTGCATCTTTACTAACATGTTTGCATTTGTGGTACTGTCTTCCAATTTTATAGGTCTTAAAAGTAGCACCTTTTTTTTTTTCTGTTTAAATCATGGTAATAAGCATCTTTCTTAGAACTTACTTATTTAAATTTATATTGATAATCTTTTTGTAATCAATGGTGTCAAATTTAATCAGTAACTTGTCACATGCCTAGTAATTCAGAAAATGCTCATATTTCATTTGTTAATCCTTTTATGATAAACATTCATAATGTACAGTAAAAAGAAAGACTCTTACAGTTAATTTTTTAAGTAATAGCAATTTAGATTAAGCAGACATTCCTAAATAAAGCATCTAGTTTCTGTATGTTGTGCTGAGTTAATTTGAGGGGGCTTATGCTGGGTTATAGCACAGTTGCTTAAGATAGACAAGAAATAACTTTTATTTGTCCTTTATTCTCTTCATGACTTTGAGGAAGTCTTAACTCTTTTGTGCCTCAACAATTTCTTTTTTAAAAACATGATCATACTGTAGTAAAGAATATTATTTTAAGTTGCTTATATTTACTAAGGGAAAAAACTATTAAGTGGAAATTACAACTGAATTAATTCTCAACTCCTTTAAGAATTATGTACATATTTGTTCATTGGATGCTGAAATTACTCCTTTGGCTTTGATGTTCAGGTGCCAAGCACAGTGAAAGAGACGTACTGTTTTTAAATTGAATAATTGTTATTTTTAATATTTATTTTAAACAATCTAAGTTGTCAGTATAGGGTGCATTGTCATGGATGGCCTTTAATGGTGTAGGGACAAAATCACTTTCAATGCTTTGGACTTCATGTTAGAAGCTGATTCGAGGCTGAAGAAAGTAGAACTAAAGAGAACAGATTCTGCTCAATATTGTGGATTATTCAGTTTGACTTTGCAGCCTGTCAGATGGCTTATGAGTTAATAAAAATGTACTTGAATAAAAAATCTCTGTAGACACAAAGCTTTGTGAACATTTGATGGCTTTTAATTTCTTGTCTGCTTGAAAAGTGATTTTAAAAAGTATTTAAACAGAAAAGTATCAGAAATAAAATTCAGTATCTATCTCCCTTCCCCTTTTTTAGATGTTGAAGTATTTGGGTTTTTATAGACTTTTGTATTGTATTATAAGTGTATATTTATGATATGTGTAATGTATTTAGAATTAAATAATGTAAAATATATTGAATTACAATTCATTTTCTTGTAAAATTGCACATGTATTATTTTTAACTGGTTCTTTTGTTTAACTCATCACATTTATCTTCAACAATCATTTATTTTATTTTAGCTACGATGAATAAACCTTACATTCCCGTGTAATAAATATATTTCTATTTCACTTTCAATGACAAGAGCCATTTTGCTGAGTCTTTTCCCCCTTTAGCAGTGAATAATGTTTGACTCAAAATTGTTAAATATTTCTAAAGTGAAAGAAAAAAGTTTTTTTAAGAGAAGCATTCAAGCTTTCAAATTTGTGAGAAGAACCTCATTTGTTGCTCACGTAGCAGAGATTTTTGTTATTTGTACAGGATTTAGGTTTCACCGCTTTATTAAAATGCAGATTGCCAGGCTTCCCATCTTGGTGGATGAATATTGATCTTGGCTGCATGAACACATATATCCTTCATAAGACCCAGAAAGCAATGAGGAGGAGACATATCACAGCTTGATTTATTTTTCTTTCCATTTTCACTTTTTTATTTATATATACAATTTTTTTTACATAGATTATAGCATGGTCCCCTGGTCTCCATTTCCCTGAGGGCGCTTATCATTAGGGTCTTTAGTGTTCACTGTGGGGTAATTAGGGCCTCTGGTAGTTTCTGGGGCGGGGTGAGCTCTACCATAGGATAGTTCTACCCACCCTGTGACTCTTACAATGTTCCTGCCCCGCTTTTCCACAATTCCTGAACCTTGGGTGTGTTTGCAGTTTCTTTTTAGGGTTGAGTTCTCTGTGTTTCTGTTATGATGTGTTTCATTTCACTTCCGTGTTTGTTGCTATTTCCCTGGAGGTGGTTGCTAGGCTAGCATTGGGAGCAGTCAATACTCAGGTTGCTGCTTCCATTGTGGTTTCTCCTGGACCTCCATAAATGTCTCTTGGTGAGCAGTCAGCTATCTTTTCCTGTTGAATCGGTGGGTGTTGGATCTCCCCAGTATTCTCTGCCATCTGTAAAATAGAACAGGTTCTTCAACCAAGGATGAGAGAAGCTTTGATTAATGGGGGTATGCATAGAATTTTGAGAGACATTTTGGTGAGGATACCCCCTCAACTTGTCCAGAGAACAGTAGGAGCTTCTCTCTGGGGGTTGTGAGTTTCCTGCCCATGAGGAGCTGGCTTGGTTCCCAGTACCAGTTATGAACTCTCTCCCACTGAGTGGGCCTCATGTCCAATGGAGGACAGTTGGTTACCCACATGGGCTATGTGATATTACACAAGTGTGTGCTTCTTGTCTGTGTGGTGGGTTGTGTAGTTTGCAGGGCTTTATTCTTATTAGTGCTGCTAGTGACCACTGTCACATAATAGTGCCTATAGTACTTCCCAGTGCCATGAGGGTTTATCAGGAGAGGTCTGGCTTTCTTTGAGGTTCCCATGTGGTATTTTGGTATCCTGGGATGGTATCCTGTGGTGTCTTTAGAAATAGGGTCTTACCTTTTAGCTCTGATGGGTAACCAAATGTTTGGCAATGGCCTACATTGTTTTGGGAACTTCATGGATCTCCCTGGCCAACTGTTCACTGTGTGTGTGTGTGTGTGTGTGTGTGTGCAGGGGTGGGGAGGTAACCCAGTTCTGGTCCTGGGATTCATAAGCCAGAGCCTATGGTTTTAGGATTAAGCTTTCTCCACTTTCTCTACTGGGCATAACAGTCTTGTCTGTCCCCCTTACTTCATTGGGGGTTATATCTTGTATACTGGTATCCCACATGGCTGTATCTAATTTACTAATACTTTAGTCTTTAGTTTTCTGTCGTTCCCTTCCTCTGTCTCCCTTTCCCGGGCCCACCCACCACCCCATATTCTTTCCCTTACCTCAGTTGTCTTCTATCCCCTCCTTTCCTCCCTGTTTTCACTTTTTCTTGCACTCACTCTGGTAGACCTAATGCTTGCTGCCTTTTGCCTTTCTCTTTGGCTGGTCCATTTTAGGAGCCACATATGAGAGAAAACGTTGGCATTTGACTTCCTTAAACTGTGTGACCTTACTTAGGATATTTTTCCAAGTCTATACATTTTCCTGCAAATTTCATTATTTCATTTTTCCATACTGCTGAGTATAGTTCATTTGTGTATATGTACCACATCTTCATTATCCATCTGTCAATGGGCATCTGGGTTGATTCCAGTTCTTAGCTATTGAGAATAAAGCAGCAATAATCATGGTTGAACTACTATCTCTGAAGTAAAGAGGAGAGTCTTTAGGTAAATTCCTAGGAGTGGAATAGCTGGGTCAGATCTATTTTCATCTTTTTCAGTAGTCTCCATACTGATTTCAATAGGAGTGAATACGGGTTCCTCTTTCCCCATATTCATGCCAACATTTGTTGTCATTTGATTTTTTAATGATTATCATCCTGATTGAGTAAAGTGGAGTCTCAAAGTTGTTTTAATTTGCTTTCTTTTTCTTTCTTCTTTTTTCTTTTTTTGGTTTTGTTTTTTGAGGTAGGGTTTCACTCTAGCCCAGGATGACCTGGATCTCACTATGTAGTCTCAGGGTAGCCTCGAATTTGTGGCGATCCTTCTACCTCTACCTCCCAAGTGCTGGGATTAAAGGCATATGCCACCATGCCTTGCTCATTAATTTGCATTTTTGATCGCTAAAGATGTTAAACATTTCTTTTAAGTGAATAGTGGCCATTTGTATTTCTTTCTGTGAGAATTCTCTGTTCAGTTCTCAGGTCCAGTTTTGAGTAGATTGTTTGAGTTTTTTTTATTGCTTAGTTTTTTTGAGTTCTTTGTATATTTTAGATATTAAGCCTCTATTAGAGGTATGGCTAATGAAGATTTTCTCCCATTCTGTGGGTTGTCTCTTGGCTCTGTTTATGGTATGCCTGTCTGTAGAAAAACTTTTTAGTGTCGTGAGTTTCCATTGTTTGAGTGTTTGTTTAATTTCCTGAGCTACTGTGGCCTTATTTAAGAAGTCTTTCCTCACTCCTAGATCTCAGAGTGTTCTCCCCATTTTTTTCTTCCATTCATTTCAGAGTTTCAGGTCTTATACTAAGACCCTTAATCCATTTGGTGTTGATTTTTGTGCAGGGTGAGAGAAGTGGATCTAGTCATTTTTCTACATATGGTTGTCCTATTCCTCAGCACCATTTGTTGAAAATGCTGTCTTTTCTCCAATGTGCATTGTTGGCTTCTTTGTCAAAGATCAGGTAGCTATGGCCTGAATCTTGTGTTATGTTCCATTAATCTATGTCTTTTTTGTACTAGTGTATGCTATTTTTATTAGTATTGCTTTGTAGTATAACTTTTAAAAAATATTTTATTTTTATTTACTTATTTATTTGACAGAGAAAGCAGGAGAGAGAGAGAATGGGTATGCTAGGGCCTCCAGCCACTGCAAATGCACTCCAGACACGTGCGCCCCCTTGTGCATCTGGCTAATGTGGGTCCTGGGGAATGTAACCTGGGTCCTTTGGCTTTGCAGGCAAATGCCTTAACCACTAAGCAATCCCTCCAGCCCTAACTTTATTTTTTAGCAATTTATTTATTTGTTTACCTATTTATTTGAGGAAGAGAGAGACAGATCGATAATGGTAGTGCCAGGACCTCTAGCCATTGCAGATGTACTCTAGACTCATGTGCCACCTTGTGCATCTGGCTTATGTGGGTACCAGGGAATCGAACCTGGGTCCTTAGGCTTCGCAGGCAAGCACCTTAACTGCTAAGTCATCTTTCTAGCTCCTGTAGCATAACTTTAAATCAGGTATGGTGATGCTCCCAGTGATGTTTCTTTTGCTTATGATAGTTTTGGATATCTGTGGCCTTCTGTAGTTCTTTTTGTTTTGAGACTATTTTTTTTTCTGTTGCTGTGAACAATGATGCTGGAACTTTTATTGGTATTGTGTTGAATCTGTATATTGCTTTTGGTAGAATGGCCATTTTCACAATATTCTATCAATCCATGAGCATGGGAGGTCTTTCTATCTTCTTCTCTCCTCCTTAATTTCTTTCCTCAGTGTTTTTATGCTTTTCTTTTGCTTTCTTGGTTAGTAATAGCCTCAGATTTTTAATAATTTTTTTGTGTCTATTGAAAATGGGACAGCCTCACAGATGTCTTTCTCTGTGTGTTTTTGTCATATAGGAAAGCCAATGATTTTTGTGTGTTGATTTTGTATCTTGCCACTTTGCTGAAGTTTTTTTTTTTTTAATTTTCTTTAGAGCTTTTCAGGTCACTAACTTATAGGATCATGTTGTCTGTGAATAGGGCTGCTTTGACTTCTTCCTTTCCAATTTGTATCCCCTTTGTTTCCTTCTCTTCTCTTAATGATTGGGCTAGGACTTCTAGTATTATATTGAAGAGCAGTAGTGAGAGTGGGCAGCCCTTTCTCATTCCTGGTCTCAACAAGAATGCTTCCAACCTTTCCCCATTTAGTATGATTTGGACCTTAGATATTTCATAAATAGCCTTTAGGATGTTGAGATATGGTTCTTCCATCCCTAGTCTCCCTAGCATTTTGATCATGAAGTGATATTGTATTTTATCAAAGACCTTCTCTGCATTTATTGAAATGATCATGTGGCTTTTAAAAATTATATTTATATATATGGTGTATTACGTTAATCAATTTTCAAATGTTGAACCCTCCCTACATCCCTGGGATAAAGCCTGCTTGATCAAGGTAGATAGCAATTTTGATGTGTTCCTGAATCTGTTTGCAAGGATTTTTATTGATTTTATGAGTCATATCAGTCTATTATTGTTTTCTTTTTGTGTCTCTGTCTGGTTGTGTTGTTATGATAATGCTGACTTCATAGAAGGAGTTTGAGAGTATCTCCTCTTTTCTAATTGTGTGAAATAACTCGAGAATTTGGCTGGAAATCCATCAGGTTCTAGAGTTTTTGTTGTTGTTGTTGTTGGGAGGTTTTAAATTATATTTTCATTCTCATTGAATGTAATGGGTTTGTTTAAGAATTTTATCTTTTCTGGGTTTAATTTTGGTAAGTGGTATGTGTCTAGGAATTCATCAGTTTTTTTCTAGATTATCCAATTTTGTGGTATATAGGCTTTGGAAATATGTCTTGATGATTCTTCCAATTTCCTTGGTGTCAGTTGTGATCTTTTTTGTTTGTTTGTTTTATTTTTATGAGGCAGGGTCTCACTCTAGTCCAGTCTGGCCTTGAATTTATAGTGATCCTCCTACCTCTACCTCCTAAGTGCTGGGACTAAGGGTATGTGCTACTAGACCTGGCTTCTTTTGAATTTTTAATCTTGTCAATTTGCTTTTTCTCTTCTTTTCTTTTTATCAAATTGGCCAGAGTTTTGCCAATCTTGTTGTTATTTTTTTTTTGAAGAACCACTTCTTTATTTCATCAATTTTTAAAATTGTTTTCTGATTTTTCAATTTATTGAGTTTTGCTTAATTGATCTTAATTATTTTTTTCCATCTGAAACTCTTAGGATTGGATTGTTCTTGTTTTTCAATGCCTTTAGGTGGTTCATTAAGATATTAATTTGAGATTTCTCCATTTTTGTTACGTGGGTGTTCAGTGCTATACGTTTTCACCCCCATTAATCTGTTCTTGTACTTACATATGTACAATATCATCCTATTAAGTCCCCCGCCCCCCTTTATTCCTTTTATATTTCCTTTCTAGCTTTCTGGCTTCTGCTACTGAATTTTCTTCCTACTCACATAGAAGTCCAATCATTTGTAGCTAGGATCCACATATGACAGAACATGTGACATTTGGCTTTCTGGGTCTGGGTAGAATCCTTTCCAGATCCATCCATTTTCCTGTAAATTTCATAATTAATTTTTCTTTACCACTGAATAGAACTCCATTGCGTAAATGTGCCACATCTTAATTATTCACTCATCAGGTGAGGGACATATAGGCTGGTTCAATTTCCTAGCTATTGTGGATAGATCAGCAGTAAGCATAATTGAGCAAATATCTCTAAGGTAGTGAGATGAGTCCTTAGGATATATGCCTAGGAGTGCTATAGCTAAGTCATATGGCAAATCTATTTTTAGCTGTCTCAGGAACCTCCACACTGATTTCCCCAATGGCTGGACTAGATTGCATTCCCACCAACAGTGTAGAAGGATTCCTCTTTTTCTGCATCCTCACCAGTACTTATTGTCATTTGTTTTCATGATGGTAGCCAATCTGACAGGAGTGAGATGGAATCTCAACATAGTTTTAATCTGCATTTCCCTGATGGCTAGGGATGTAGAACATTTTTTTTAGATGCCATGTGTATTTCTTCTTTTGAGAACTCTCTATTTAGTTCCATAGCCCATTTTTTAATTGGGTTGTTTGATTTCTTATTATTGAGTTTTTTGAGTTCTCTGTATACCCTAGTTGTTAATCCTCTGTCAGATGTATAGACGGCAAAGATTTTTGACCATCTATAGGTTGCCTCTTTGCTCTATTCACAGTGTCCTTTCCTGTAAAAAAGGTTGTAATTTCATGAGGTCCTAGGGGTTAATCTGTGGTTTTATTGCCTGAGCAATTGGGGTTATATTCAGAAAGTTTTGCCAAGACCAATATGTTAAAGGGTTTCCCCTATTTTTTCTTGCAGTTTCAGAATTTCAGGTCTGATATTAAGGTCTTTGATCCATTGGGACTTAATTCTTGTGCATGGAGAGAGAGGGGGATATATTTTCATCCTTCTACAGATACATATCCAGTTTTCCCAGCAACATTTGCTGAAGAGGCTGTCTTTTCTTCAATGAGTATTTTTGGCATTTTTGTCAACGATCAGGTGGCTATAGCTACCAGACTTACATCTGGGTCCTCTATTCTGTTCCTTTGATCTACATGTCTGTTTTTATGCCAGTACCATGCTGTTTTTGTTACTATGGCTCTAAATATAGATTAAAATCATATATGGTGATACCACCAGCCTTATTTTCATTGCTCAAAATTGCTTTAGATATTCAAGGTTTTTTGTGCTTCCAAATTAATTTTTGGATTTTTTTTTTCTATTTCTGTGAAGAATGCCATTGGAATTTTGATGGGGGTTGCATTAAATGTGTAGATTGCTTTTGGTAAGATTGCCATTTTCACAATATTGATTCTTCCAATCCAAGAACAAGGGATGTCTTTCCATTTCCTAGTGTCTTCTGCAATTTCTCACTTGAGTGTTTTAGAGTTTTGTAGAGAGCCTTCACTGCTTCGGATAGGTTTATGCCAAGGTACTTTATTATTATTGTTGTTATTTTGATGCAACTGTGAAGGCAAGTGATTATCTGATTTCATCTTCTGTGTGTTTGTTGTTAGCATATAGGAAAGCTGCTGATTTCTGTGTTGTTATTTTGTAGCCTTCTACATGGCTATACGTGTTTATCAGTGCTAACAGTTTGCTGTCCTTTATGTATAGAATCATATCATCTGCAAATAATGATAACTTGATCTCGTTTTTTCCAATTTGTATCCCTTTTATGAGTGTCTTATGTCTTATTGCTATGGCTAAGACTTCCAGTACTATGTTAAATAAAAGTGTGGACAAAGCTTCAAGTTTTTCTCCATTTGGTATTATAATGGCTGTAGGTTTGTCATAAGTAGCCTTTATTATATTGAGATATGTTCCTTCTATTCCTAGTCTCTGTAGGACTTTTATCATGACGGGATGTTGGATTTGGTCAAATGCTTCTTCTGCATCTAATGAGATGATCATGTGATTTTTATCTTTCAGTCCATTTATATAATATAGTACGTTTATTGATTTGCATATGTTGAACAATCCTTGCATCTTTGGGATAAAGCCTACTTGGTTGGGGTGAATGATCTATCTTATATATTCTTGCATTCTGTTTGCCAATATTTTGTTGAGAATTTTTGCATGTATGTACATGAGGGACATTGATCTGTAATTTTTTTGTTGTTGTTGTTCTATCTTTGTGTGGTTTTTGTATCAGGTTGATGCTGGCTTTGTAGAAGGAAACTGGTCAGTTTACTTCCTTTTCTATTTTATGGAAAAGTTTGAGAAGCATTTGTGTTAGTTCTTCCATGAAGGTCTGGTAAAATTTACCAGTGAACTCATCTCAGCCTTAACATTTTTTTAGTTGGGAATTTTTTTTTTATAATTGCTTGGCTCTCCATACTTGTTATAAGTCTATTTAAGTGGTTAATCTCATTTTAGTTTAATTTTGGTAGGTCATATAAGTCAAGGAAATCATCCATTTCCTTCAGATTTTCAAACTTAGTGGAGCATATGTTCTTATAGTATGTCCCTATGACTTTCCAAATTTCTCTGGTATCTGTTGTGATGGTTCCTTTTTCATCTCTAATTTTATTAATTTGTGTCTCTTCTCTCTATCTTTTGGTCAGATTTTCTAAGGATTTATCATTTTTTTAAATCCCTTCAAAGAACCAACTCTTTGTTTCATTGATCCTTTGGCTTTTTTTTTTTGTTTGTTTCTATTTAGTTTAATTAATTTCTTCCCTAATCTGTATTATTTCTTCCCATCTACTAATGTTCAGTTTGCCTTGTTTTTCTTTTTCCATGGCCTTATGGTGAAGCATTAAGTTGTTTACTTGTGACCTTTCTAATTTCTTTTTTTTTCTTTTTTTAGATATGGACATATTTAGTATGTAAACAACACATGATGGTGCCATACTTTCCCACTTCCTTGCCCCTTTCTGGTGAGGCCTTCCTCCTTTATGATGAAGGTCAACCCCATGGGGGTTGTGGGTCTCTGTGAAAAATGTCCCAACTTGTGGCTCTGACAATCTTTTTGCCCCCTCTTCTGTAAAATTCCCTGAGCCATGATGGGAGCATTTTAAGTCTACTTCAGTGATAGGCTCTAATTTCTTAATGTAGGCATGTAAAGCTATAAATTTCTGTCTTAGGAATGCCTTCTTTATGTCCCAAAGGTTTTGGTATGTTGTGTTCTCATTATTATTTAATTCTATGAATTTTTTGATTTCCTTCTTGATTTCTTCATTGACCCATTCATCATTTAGCAGTGTATTGTTTAGTTTCCATGATTTTGTGTATGCTCTATAGCTTTTCTTGCTATTGATTTGTAGTTTAACCCCATTGTGATCAGATAGAGTGCAAGGAATGATGCCAATTTTCCTGTATTTATTAAGGTTTGCTTTGTGTCCTAATATATGGTCTATTTTAGAGAATGTTCCATGTGCTGCTGAAAAGAATGTGTATTCTGCAGCATTTGGATTCAATGTCCTGTATATATCTGTTAGGTCCATTTGTTCTATGACCTCATTTAATCCAGATGCATCTCTGTTTATATTTTGCCAGGATGACCTGTCAATTGATGAGAATGGGGTGTTGAAGTCACCACTACAACTGTGTTTGGTGTTATCTGTGACTTAGTTCTAATAGTGTTCATTTGATGAAATTGGGAGCCCCCATGTTAGGTGTATATATGTTTAGGATTGTAATGTCCTCCTGTTGGAGTGTTCCTTTAACCAATATAAAATGACCTTCCTTATCTTCCCTAAGTAATGTTGGTCTGAAGTCTATCCTATCAGATATTAGGATAGCAACCCCTGCTTGTTTTCCAGGCCCATTTGCTTGAAACACTGTTTTCCAACCTTTCACCATACAATAGTGTCCATCCTTTGTGAAAAGGTGAGTTTCTTGGAGGCAACAAATTGAAGGATCCTGCTTTTTAACCCAATCTGTAAACCTATGTCTTTTGGTTGGGGCAATGTGGCCATTGACATTAAGAGTTATTATTGAAAGGTGTGTATTTATTTTTGCCATTTTTCTTATCTTGTAGTTCTTCTAGTTTTATCTTTGCTCTCTTGTATTAAGTAATATTTGAGTATGGTTTGTTTTTTTCCTTATGGTTTCTTATATGGGTGCTTTTCTTTCATTTCAGCATGGAGGATCCTTTCAAGTATTTTCTGTAGAGCTGGTTTTGTCTTCAAATATTCCTTTAGCCTGCTTTTGTTGTGGAATGTCCTTATCTCTCCGCCTATTTGAATGATAGCTTTGCAGGATAAAGTAGCCTAGGTTTACAGTTGTTATCTCTCAGAACTTGGTATACATCATTCCAAGCCCTTTTGGGTTTTAAAGTTTGTGTTGAGTAATCTGCTGTGATCCTGATGGACTTGCCTTTGAATGTGACTTAATTTTTCCCTCTAGCTGCTTTCAATATATTTTCCTTTGGTTTGTGTGTTTGGTAGTTTAATTAAATGTTGAGGAGAGGTTCTTTACAGGTGTTGTCTGTTTGGTGTTCTAAAGACGTCCTGTATCTGCCTTGGCATCTCTTTCCCAATTTTGGGGAATTTTTCTTCTATGATTTTGTTGAAAATGCCTACTGTGCCTTTGGAGTGAAATTTTTCTACTTCTGCTATAACCTGAATTCTTATGTTTGATCATTTCCTAGTGTCCCAAGTATCTTGAAATTCTCATTCATACCTTCCTATTAGTTTGTCTTTGTCTTTGTTGGACTGTATTAACTTTGTATAACTTTGTTGGACTGCCACCTGGTCTTCTAGTTTAGATATTCTGTTCTGTCCTTCATCCATTCTCCTGGTGAGATTTTCTACAGGTTTTTTTTTTTTTATTTGACTGTGTTTTTCATTGCTAGTATTTCTGACTGGTTTTTCTTTATTATTTCTATTTCCTTATTCATGTCTTGTATTGACCTCCTTATTTCATTAAATTTATTTCCTATTTCTTCTTTGATTTCTTTGATTTTCTCTTTGATATCTTTGAGCATATTTGTAATCATTCCTTTGAAATCTTTCTCAGGTATTTCCTCTAAATCAGTCTCACTGGAGGTCATTTCTGATGGATTTATACTTTTTGGTGGATTTGTATTGTCCTGATTTTTTTGTGTTTCTGGTATTATAATATAGAGATTTTTGCATCTTGGATTAATTTAATGTTTGGGTTTTCTAATTTTCTGCAGTATTATATATATATCTGATGTTATATATCTTGTGGGTAGGTTTGGTTTTTAAGACTCTCAGAGTAATGACAAAAATGACCCTGGATGTTGAGTTTGCCTCCTATGAGAGTATTCTAGTAGGCTGGGTGGAACAAAATACAGGCAAATTCTAAAATTTAACTCAGCAATATACACGTTTATTGAACAATAGCACAAAATATTTATGTTAGAGTAGGTATTATGACAAACAGATCCTCTAACAAAGTCACAGCCCTAAGGATGTGTGTTGCCCCACACCCTTAATCCTGTCAACTGGGAGGCTACGATTTCTGGTCTGCAGAGGGTTCCATGGTCAATTTGTGGCTGAGTTAGACCCTTACTCTATGAATGACAGATGAGGAGACAAAGGCACTATAAATCATGAAGCAACAAATGACAAAACCAAAATATAGCTTACTTGAGAATGGCAAATCTGACCAGCCATCAGATTTAACATACAGTTTACCCTGACATGTAAGGTGCAATTAGCACTTCCGATGCAAGCCTATATACCAGGCTTATTTGGTGGACACTGACCTGGTGTAATCCCAGTTACCTTTTGGGATGGTTTTGGACTCAGTTATGCTGCATGCCTGTTTGCGTCCCTCTTTGCTGCGCTGTGGGCTCAGGTCTGTGGGTCTGTGGGTTGCTGCTTTGATTGCCTGTGCCAGGTACTGTGTAGGTGAGTTCCCTTCCCCAGGTCTCTGGTGCTTGCTGGTGCTTGTGCTGGTGGTGGGGAAGGGGAGGCTGTGGATGGTGGCTGAAGTTGTCCTGATGGTCCTGTCAATTCTCTTCCTCACAATCCGCTCTGCCAACCCTGCTGTCCCCCCCTTCACATTTCTTGAGTTTGTGATGAGGCTGGTGTGAGTGGAAGATCCCCTCATCTTGCTTTTCCTGCAGCTCATGCCAAGCTGGAAAGCTGTGCAAACCTGGTGCCACTACTGGAGCCACTTCTGCCTGCATCTGTGGTCTCTAGATGCTCTGGATCTCTCTTACTTCTCTGCTGTGGTTGATAATTTCTTATACATCTTCACTTTTTAGTGGAAGAGTGTATTTTCCTTTTTTTTTTTTTTTCTTTTTTTATCCTCTAGGCTGCTTTGGCATGGTTCTTACACTGCCATCATCTAGAGATGCTTTTAAAAGATCTATTTGATATTAGTTTTCTGTTGCAATTTTATGCATCATATCCATTCTTAGTTTAGTTCCAATTTCAGGACCAGATTTTATTAAAAAAAAATTCTCAATTCACTCTTGCATTTGATCATGTCTTCATTAAGCTTAATCAGCTAATTGTTGAGATTTGTTGACTCACCTTTCAATTTGCATATGTCTTTTCAGGTCTCTCTGATTTTCTTCAGTTATGTTAATACAAGTCATGAGAGCTGTTTGTTATAATTTATGGTTCTGTTACATTTCATTTATGTGACTATCGGATTTTTTTT
This sequence comes from Dipus sagitta, assembly GCA_036346955.1. NCBI lineage: Eukaryota > Metazoa > Chordata > Mammalia > Rodentia > Dipodidae > Dipus > Dipus sagitta. Next base: position 123,451,700 of record CM070771.1, on the reverse strand, counting down.
TTTTGATGATTTGCTTCCAATTCTGCCATCCATTTTGTTATTGTCTCATTCAGTTTATTTAGTAAGCTTTTCATGCTTTTATCTGGGTTTGTATGTCTGATGTATCCTCTGTTTTCATTGGAGACATTATTGGTGGAGATCTCTCTGTTTGTCTTGTGTAGGGTTCTTTTTTTTTTCTTCATTGAGGTTTGCCCATCTCAGGTAGATGGCTTGTTTTGCTATGGATGTAGCATATAGAGGCTCTTTTGCAATATTCAGTGAGTGATCTGTTCTGCGTAAATCCAGATGGAAGAGGGTTGGCATTGCAGGTTTTGGTTGGGTACACTTGGATCTACAGAGGGTCTTCATTGCGGGTTCTGCATGTGACTCTGGAAGGCCTGACCTAGTCTGTAGCTGAGCAGGGTCTCATTCTATCCATGTTGGCTGCTTGTTTTTCCTTGGTGGTGGCATTGGCTGCAGCTTCAGATGGCAAGCTCAGCTGAAGACACAGATCCCACTCTTAGGGATGGGCCTTAATTAGGGAGTATGAAGGGCTCTCTGGCTCACATGGCTATGTGGATGATTTAAGAATTTGAACTTGCAGAGTTTGTGGTGTATACTGGTGCTTTGGTGAGGACCACTTTGTATAAGCGTGTCAGAGTCCTCACTAATGCAAGTGCTTGTGGTTTACTGGTCAATGTGTGAAATTCAGGAAGATTGCCTGTTTGTCCACTCCAGCAGGACAGCATGTGATGGTCTGGCAGCTTCAGCATCTGTGGCCTGATTGTGCAGATTGTGGCAGTTGCCTGTTATAGACCTTCATGGGGAGGTTGGCCCCAGCAAGCTTTAGCTACCCATCTGTGTGGAGGTCAAGTAGACCTTGAACCTGTGTATCCCCAGCCCTGTCCATGGAGCTCAGGGTAGTCCACTTGGTTGCATGAATATTGGGCTACCCACCAGCACCTGCTAGTGCTCCCGCTTAGTCTGTCCAAGCTGAGCAGTTAATGGAGCTATAGCTGAGCACACATCTGTGGTCCTGGGCTGAGCACTTGTTCCAAAGTGCCCAGGTATGGTTTCCACTCATTCTTCCCATGCCTGTGTGGAGGTCAGGGAGACCTTGAGCCTGTAGGTCCCCATCTGTGCCATGTCATGGAGGTCAGGGGAACAGTCCACCTGGTTGCATGGCTATAGGACTACTCATCAGCCCCTGTGAGTGCCCCAGCTCCCTGCCTGTGCCTAAGTTGTGCAGGTAGTAAAGCTATACTGAACGCAGGCCTGTGTCCCTGGGCTGATAAGGTGCACAGGAATGGTCCCAGCTCACTCCACTGGCCCCACTCCACCCTGGCGTATATGGAGGTCTGGGAGACATTCAGGGCATGTGTGCCTCCAGCCATGGCCCCTCTGTGGAGGAACAGACCACCTGCTCAGGCCACTTGCCTTCATGAATGTGTGCCCCAGCCCCTGTTTCCCAGCTACACAGCAGCTAATTCCTCCCATGTGCATGTACCTGCTTCATGGGCTGGTCCCATGTCTAAGAGCATGGGGGGGGGGTGTAGGAGAAGGCTGATCACTCACGTGCCCTTCTTGCCAGTACTCAGCCAGGGTGCCTAGCTGTGCTGCAGAGCACAGAGCAGGTAGGAATCTGACAGATTCCTGTATGTGCACTCTAGTGTGGTGGGATCTGAAAAGTCCCCTCCAGTGCTGGAGCCCCAAAACCTTGCCTCCTTTCTCCCCTGAAGTTCTAGCTGGTTACAAGCCCGCCATCTTGACCAGAAGCCTCCCAGTCTGTGGGCTTGATCATTTCTCAGTGTACTAAAACATGACTCTGCTATACTTTGGGGGAAATTTTTCATGCCCTTCAAAAAAAAAAAAAAAAAACTTTAATTTTGAAAAAGACCATTTCAAACCTAAAATGGCAGTGTGTGAAATCCCTCATGTACTCTCTTCCCATATCCACAGGTTTTAAATATGTCACACTGGTTTTTCTTTTCCCAGTGGGGAGTATTTGTCCTCTCTCCACATGAATATCCATAGCTTTTCTCCTGAGGTATCTAATAGTAAATGACAAACATCATGTCCTTCACTGTTACTGCAACTGTGAGGTCATCTATTTACAGAACAGTAATCAAAACCAGGAAATTTGGAGTTTGGGAGATTGCTGAGTGGTTAAAGGTGCTTGCTCCATAATCCTGACAACTGGAGTTTGGATCCCCAGCACCCATGTAAAGCCAGAGGCAAAGTGGAGCATGTGTCTTTAATCCAAACATGCCTACAGCAGTGGGAGGCAGAGTCAGGAGAATCCCTAAGCTCAGGGGTCAGCTAGTCTGGCTTTCCTTGGGACAAAAACAAAAGGAGAGACCCTGTCTCACAGTAAAAAGAGAAGACCATGCCCCAAAGTTGTCTTCTGGCCGTCACACATGAGCCATGGTGTGGGCATGATTGTCATTGATAAAGAACATTCATGTTATACCATATTACATTTTACCCATTTTCTTAATAATACTGTCTCTATACAATTTTCTTGATTCATCATCTGTAGTAGAATTACATATTTCAGTTAGTTTTCCTACCATTGGAATGAGCTTTTAGCCTGATTTTGTCAGTAGTAATGCTCAAAAATTGGAAATGAGAAAGTATTTTTTTTTAGATAGGCCCTCAACTTGTATTTGATATCATTATGGAGTTCCTCCTGACTAGTTGGAGCAGCAGATTCTTGGTGACTTAATAAAGCATTAAAGCAGCATGCACAAACAGTTGACAGAGAATGGTTTGATTAAAGTGAAAGAAACAGCTGCAGGTGGATATGCTGTGTTGCAGTTAGGTTTGCATTGCTAGCAGAAAACACCCAACCAAGAGCAGCTTGTGAGGAAAAAAAGGTTTATTTTGGCTTACAGACTCGAGGGGAAGCTCCATGATGGCAGGGGAAAATGATGTCATGAGCAGAGGGTGGATACAACCTCCTGGCCAATGTCAGGTGGGAAACAGAAGCAGGAGGGTGTGCCAAACACTGGCGAGAGTAAGCTGACTATAACACCCATAAACCCATCCCCCAGCAATACACTGCCTCCAGGAAGGTTTAATTCCCAAATTGCCATCAGCTGGCAACATGGCATTCAGAACACCTAACTTTATGGGGGACACTTGAATCAAACCACCACATGCTGTGAGAGAACAGTGGATTTGGGCAAGATGACTTAGGAGTCTTATTTTCAGGGTTCTTTCTTATGAGTCTAGGTAGAGGAAGGAGCTTGACGGGTGTTCTGGTTTGGATAGTTTGCATGTGCACAGGCCATACATCCTGGAATTTTAAGCATATGTCCCTCACTGTGCTTGTGCTCACACTAGTTTAATCTGGCTTTATGTATCTCTCTCTGTACAAGAAGAACCTGACCACCATAATAGCACATAATGCCAGGAGGGAGGTGGCTGGGTGTTGCCTTATCCACAAATTGTATGGACAATGAAAGCATGAGGATGGTGATGCAAAGCTTCCATGTCCTCTGGACCCACCACTCTCTGAATACACCCATGCGCTCACCAACCCAAGAGCTCTTCTGAACTTCATTCATCCTGATATCATGGAGTGACTCACTAAATCACAGAGTTGTTCATTGGCCATAGATGATAGAAATAGTTACAACTCCTCTCTTCTTTCCCCAAGATGAGAGACTGCTGAAAGTTCTAGTTCTTACACTTGTAATTATTTTTCCTAATAATCAGTCTTTCCTGGAGCTAAACAGGGACCCCCTGTTATGAGTCATCTCATTAATGTATAAAAAATATTTTTATTTGGAAAATTAAGAGTGTCTTAAGAACTTTGAGGCAGGCATGGTGGCACAGCCTGTAATACCAAGACTTAGGAAGTAGAAACAGAAGCATCAGGAGTTTGAGGTCAGCCTGGGCTAGATGAGACCCTGGCTCAAAAACAAGCAAGCAGGGGCTGGGGAAATGGCTTAGTGGTTAAGGCATTTGTCTGCGAAGCCTAAGGACCCCGGTTCAATTCCCCAGGACCCACATAAACCAGATGCACAGAGGACTCAGGTAACTAGAGTTCTTTTGCAGTGGCTGGAGGCCCTGGCATGCCCATTCTCTCTTTCTCTCTACCTCTTCCTCTCTCTCAAATAAATAACAAAATAAAATATTTTAAAAAACCAGCAAGCAAACAAACAGAAAAGAACTTTGTGTCAGGAACTTGTAATAAAGATCAGGTTACATATATCTACATATCTCTGTGTGTACATGTGTAATATACATATACATGTGTATATGTATATTATATTTGATATGAGAATTTTTTCAAGGATCATTCTTGATTGTCTTTTTGAGAAGTACAGTTTTTCCATAGAGAAAAGTTAGGACATTGGGCAATCTGGCTTGATGGAATTGCTGTTTGTTTTGTTTTGTTCATTTGTGGTAGAGTCTCACACTAGCCCAGGCTGATCTGAAACTTACTCTGTAGTCCCAGGCTGGCCTCAAACTCACAGAAATCCTCCTACCTCTGCCTCTTGAGTACTGGGATTAAAGTGTGTGTCACCATACCCAGGGAGAGAGTTTTTACTCAAAAGTTTTGCCAGAATATCAAGAGCATGTGCTTGTACGTGTTGTATTGGAATGTGTGTGTGAGAGAGAGGAGAGAGTGAGATTTTTGTTTCCCTATGTAACAGGAGAGTGAAGTTGCATGGTAAGGGAGTACCCACAAGAATGAACTTTCCCCTGTGACTAGTGGCCTTAAGTCAAATGGGGGTCTGGTTTCAGAAGCCAATACTTGACAAGATTGTGTCCTAAACTCATGAGTGAGGAGTTAATTTGAGTTTATATTCAGCCATGAGAATGTTGGAGTGACTGAGTCCAGCAAGATAGGAAATGTGTGTGGAGGGTGACTACTAATTGGGTTCATTTGAATGAAGTGGCAGATTAAGTGTTGCCAGTCCAGTTAGGATCTAAGGGCAAGCAAATGATCAGTCCTCTGCGAAGGCTGGGTTGTGTTGTTTGAGGATATCATGGGGCTTTTGGAGAAGGAGATAAGGGGAGGTGGCTGTAGGGCCTGGGAACAGGAGTAGTAGGGAAAAAGAAGTCATAAGTGTTAAAAATGACACATTAGACTGATTTCAGGAAGACACGTGGGTTAGTAGCAATCATAAAGAGGAGAATAAACCCTATATCCAGTATAAAGAGCTCAGTAATTTTGGAGCAAGATAGTAAGAACAGGGGTCACAACTCAAGGTAAGTGGGTACCTCAGTTCAGGAACGGTCTAAGAAAATTTCCTCCCTAGTTGCTAGCTTGCACAGTACTAGAAAGTTCTATGTAGGCTGATGGGGAAGAAAAATAACAGTTTTACACAGTGATGGACTCTTCGTGTTACATAACTGACTAGCCAGGCAAGGTGTGCCCATTTGCGGCATGTCTGTTATAAGGATAATCAGCTGCTTTCTGATTAGATTTGAGACCCCCTCCATAGGAGGGAATTCATGCCTTGTTCTGACAACCTAGTCAAAAGCCTGTGGCTTGGGAAGTCATCAGGCGTTAGGAGGAAAGCTACTACTATAACTATGTTATATGTTCCTCTGAAATATTAATATTTATATTTATGCCAATAGATTAGTGCTGCTCTCAGCTTTGGTCAGAGGAGCTTTTCTTTGCAATGGGCACCACTAGAAAGATTCAAAACTGTCAAAGTGCTAGGAAAAGTGACTGTTGAATGATCAGTCCTAAATATGGTATCTATATTACCCCTGCCGAGACAGAAGAGAGTATGGAAAGAATGTAAGAGCCGGAAGATGGAGAGGAGTGGTGTGAATGCTATCTTAAACTCACAGTAGCTGTGGTTACCTGCACAAGACCTACACAATATTGGGCCCACCAGTATTCCATCCTGGATGGTGGAGGAAATCATGAGATTCCCCACTTCTCTCTGAAGTTGGCAGTTAGATGATTTCTGAGAGAGGGGAAAACTTTTTTTTTTCACTAGTATCTGTTAGTAAGTTGTCCAGGCTCTGGTAAATAACTCCCACCCATGTGATCCTAGAACTCAGGTGAATAAAAGAATCTTGGATACTCATTGGTGTCTAAAGGTGTTTGAGGGTGGTTTTTACCTGGGCCTCCCTGGAAAAGGAGATGGAGATTTCCAAGAGGCACAGAATAGAAGAGGCTTAATTTTGGGTAAGTTAACCCATGGTGATAGACATTATGGTTTCCTGTTGAAGACTTGATAATGCCAGGTCTAAAAAGTTTGAATGGTGTTTTACCTTTGGGAGGATTTTAAGATAGCCCCAGTCCCAGATGTTAATATGAGTGAGTGATCCCATATGGTGATAGCAGGCCTAAGGCTGTACTTATCATGGAATTAGTGTTTATAGTCAGCCATATGTCCCCAGTGATGAACTGAGACAGATAATGAGCCTGGAAGTCTAATAAGAAATAAGCCTGCCCAGATGAAGAACTATAGTAAGAGACTTCCAAAGGTCCAAGGTAAGAGGTAGACTCGGGAGTGATATGAAGTCTTAAAGATGAAATTCTAAGGAGAGTGGGCTAAAATTGTTGAGTCTCAGTATAAGCTTGGTGAGAGGTCTTTTTAGAGTTGCTAAGTAGCCTCTTCAGACCTTCTAGAAGATGGAGGTTGTCAGGTGGCTTGGAGATGATTTTGAGAGCTTTACTCATCCCCTTTGTGATAATGAATGTGAAAGTCAGGATGTTATCAGATGGCAGGGACCACAGGAGCTGATAACTGGGAAAATGTGTTCTATGAGGATAGTGGTTACCTCTGACGTGTTCTTCATTTTAGTGGGGAATGTGCCTGCATCTGGTAAAGGTAGCTACTATAACCAGTAGATATTTGAGTCCCTTGTCTGGGGCATATCAATGAACTCTGTCTGCCAGTCTTCCTTTAGCACAGAGTTCTTCTGTGCTGAATGGGCTGTAAAGGGGAGAGGTCAGAGGGCCTCCTCTGGAGGAATCTGACAACAGGTAAGATGACCTTTAGAACTAGACCTTTTATAGGGAGATTTACCTTTGAAAGAGAAATCTTATATCTACATGAGGCCAGTTTTTGAAGTTAGGACAGTGTTTTGATCTGAAATCGGTTTTTTTTTTGTGTTGCAGATTCATAAACCATATATGTATTCAAGGCTACTACCAGAAGGAAATTTAAAAGAGTACAGGTCTTTAGCTAGGGCCTGTCCTAGATGTTCGGGGCTATCCTAAAAGCTCTAAGGTAAACTAGTCCAGGGTATTTACTAAGTAACCTGGATAGAAGGGTCTTGCTATTTGAAGGTCAATAGGAAACAGTCTGGGTGGTCAGGAAAAGAAAGCATCCTTAAGCTCTACCACCAGGAACCAGGAGGTGCTGGAGGATATCTGCCTCAAGAGGATGTAAAGTTGGGAAGTATCAGGTGGATTGGGACCATTGCTTTATTATGGCCTCCAGGTCCTAGATCATTCTGAATGGTCCATCTGACATTTCTACTGCTAAGATGGGGATGTTGCACAGAGCTACATTGACACAGAAGCCCAGCAGTCAAGAATTGTATAACAAGAGGCTGTAAGCCTTTCAGAACTTCAGGCTTTAAAGAATACTGGGGCCTTCAGGGAAAGTTGTTTGTTAGCATCCTTAAGGAGTAGCTGTTAGTGAGCATCCAGAAATTTGACTTTAGGGGAGGGGACCTATTGGGTAATGTAGGGGTCTATAGGAAGGGACTCTGGGGTGACAGATGGCTGTGGGCCATCACATCACAGGCGAATCAGTGTCAGGATTGTCATATGATCTTTTAGAGTATTAAAAAAAAAAAGCCTCAAATGGATCTGAAATTTAGACATGATGCACTAGTTAGAAGCGAGCTGATGTTTGTCTGGTTTTTCTATAGATAAGAGGGGTGTAAAAGCAGGGAGTTTGGGGCTTGCCAACAATACCCATGAAGAGGACCTGGGCCTGGAAAGTCAACACAGAGAATATAGTCAGGGTGGAACCTACAAGGTTTCCTAAAAGACAGACAGATTTCTGTCAGAGTACTTGATGACCCACCAAAGGCTAGTGGTAAGACCCTACTGCTGAAGATACCCTATGTGATTGACATGCAAATTAGAATGGCATGGCTGGAAGTTGGAAGAGAGTCAGTCCCCAGACAGTCAGCGCGTCTAGTGCCAGAAGGTGCTACATGGGCGACTGGGGGAAATTGACCAATATCTATTGAAGCAACGCATGGTCTAACCTACTTAGCAGCAAATAACTTGCTGTGATGCCCACACAAGTGCAGTGGTGGCACACAGCCATGGTGGGGAACCAACTGCTCTCAATTTGTCTAATACTCTCATTTCTATAAGGAATCTAAATTTGATCTCTGCCACATCTAGGGCTATCCGTACAGATGCAGAGTCCAGGAACTTCTATAGCCTGTGAGCCCCATCAATTCTCAAAAGGAAAGGGGCCTCTTTCCTCATTGAGCTCATCATAGATCAGAAACAGCTTTAAAGGCATTTTTCCTTTTCCAGGTTTGACTTTTCTTGAGGTCCTGGGATAGAGGTTGTCCTTTCCTCAGGAAGTAGAAAGGTTCCCTTCTCTGTAGGTTGGGTATGTCTTAGGAGAGAGGGGCTTGTCACATGGTTACTTTTTTTTAATACTCCAGGCTGAAATGCTTTGGCTAATTATAAGGATAGTAGCAAAGAGTCCTTTGACCCAAGCTTCATTAGTTCCCTTAGAACTGGGTTGTCACTCTAGGGTGGAGCTCTAGGTTCTCCTGAGATGGGCAAGGAATAGGCTGCCTATCGAGCTTGTCATTTACCTCTTTCCTCCTCTAGTTGGCTTTTCCGTCTTGTGGACACTCCTCCCAGGTATTAGAGACCTTGAAATTCATGTCTAATTAAGGGGAAAAGGAAACTGGGGTCCTGGACTACTTTTTGAAACTTAAAAAAATTATTATTATTGATTGATTTTGTGTGTGTGTGTGTGTGTGTGTGTGTGTGTGTGTGTGTGAATATAGGTACATGCACACATATGGAGGTCAAAGGACATCTTTCAGGTGTCAATCCTCACTTTCCACCAGGGTTTCTCATTGTCATTGTTCATTGCTACATTCCCCAGGCTAGCTGGTTCAAGAACTTCTGGAAAATTCTGTCTCTACTTCATGTCTCCTCTTCAGCATGCTGGAATTACAGAAGGTTTCCATGGCTTCTTTCTTTTTCATAGTGTTTGGGGATCTGAACTTGGGTATTCTGGTACACTGAGCTATTTCTCCAGCTCTAGTTTTTGAAGTTTTTGTCTAATATCTGGAAAGGCTTGGCTCCTAAAATGTACAGCCAGGATGGCTTGGACTTTCTGAATTTTGGGATTCAGATTAGTACACATGTGCAGGGTTTGAAGCAGTGTAGATAGGAAGAAAACAGGGTTCTCAGGGGTTCTCTGTGTTATCCCCTACAGCTTGTTATAGTCAATAGACTTGATAATGGCCTTTTAAGTTTCCCACTAATAGACAGGGCCCTGTATAAGGTACAGCAATGGAAACTGGCCTAGCTGCTGAAACTGGGTTTCAAGCATGAGCCTCAGCCCAGATTCATGCTAAGAACTAGATATAGGAATTCTTATGCATGCAGTTATGATGATATAGCTGTCTTGTCAGGTGTGGTGGTTTCGTTCGAGTATCCCCCATGGACTTGGGTGTTCTGAGTGCTAGGTTCCCAGCTGATGGAGATTTGGGAGTTGGCACCTCTGGGAGGTGGTGTGTTGTTGGGGGTAGGCTTGTGGGTGTTGTAGCCAGTTTCCCCTTACCAGTGTTTGGCACACTTTCCTGTTGCAGTTGTCCACCTGAGGTTGGCTGGGGGGTGGTGTACACCCTCTGCTCATGCCATCATTTTTCCCTGCCATCATGGGCCTTCCCCTTGGGTCTGTGGGCCACAAGCTGCTCTTGGTTGGGTGATTTCTGTCAGCAATGCAAATCTGACTGCAACTGTAAATTTGGTACTAGAGTAGTGGGATTGCTGCTCTGTGGGGTCCCTGGTTCCTCAGGGTGCCATTGCACACTAGCTCCCTGAAGGTGTCCAGGTGACTGTCTTGAGTGGCCATGAGTGCGATGGGAAGAAACACCTGGGAGACAGCTTCAGAGAACAGCTCGTTTATTTGTCAGGGGACTGAGTTTTTATAAGCAGTTTAGAGAGAGCAGAAAGAGGGTCCTAAGGGGATTGGTGGTTTCAGAGGTTGCTTGCTGATGCCTAGGGATGTTCATTCCAGCATGTAGGGAGTGTGTCAGGTGATGTAGGTAGTGGAGGGAAAAGGTATGGGGTATGAGTCGCAGGGGGATGGGCTGTGTGAAGGCTGCTGGCTGATACCATATAAGGAGTTTCCTAGACAACAGGCCAAAGGTCACAGGGCTATGAGGTAAACCTAAGTCTTATCAGGATGTCCAGGTATCCTGGGCTGGAGAGGGAGTGCCCCTACTTCCTGCTGATCTTGGGGCCCAAGATTTTTGTCTGGGGGTCCAGGCTCACTGCAAACCCCCAAAATGGACGAGGAGCCTCTCTGCCAGTCTGGAATCCGAGATGTGTCCAGTGGTTCAAGCTGCTGTGACCTCTCCTAGCCTGGGGCACTTAGTCGTGTCTGACATCTTAGGCTTGCTTTAACCTGGGGCCCTGCCTGTGTCTGACAGCTCCTCCTTTGTTTTTATAATGGGACAGTGTCACCATATTGAGTGAGATCTTTATAGTGTATCATAAGTTCAGATAGAGCTAGATGGTGCATGAGGACCTGATTAGTAGCAACCTTAGCAATATTAGTTATTTGTTGTCTGAGAAATTTAATGAGGCAGGGGGCTACAAGTAACAGGGTTACTATAGCAAGGAGGGGGAGAAGCCAAGTGACTAAAAGGTTAGAGAACCAGGTGGTGGGGTCTTTGTAGCAGTTAAGTAGCTCCTTACAGAGTTTTTTTTTTTTTTTGAGAATTTTAACATTTTGTTCAACAACATTTGATACGTTAACAAAAAAACAACATTCTTCTCCCAAGATCACACATGTCCCCCCATGTTCAACAGTAATGAGGTCTAAGTTTCTACGGTTTTGAAGTACCACACCTGCGAGAGAGTTCAATTTCGTCTGGAGAGATTCGAGGCTGTTGGTAGTAGATATAGCCTGGTAACGCTTGATTTGGAAGTCCCCTGCAAGTTGGTTGGTCTGGACAAGAGTGGCTCCTACAGCCCCGGAGGCATTCAAGGACAGCATCATGCTGAGGCCCACCAGCAAAGGGCTGAAAATTTCTCTTAGCTGGCACAGATGGAGTTGATAGGCTGCTGCTTCTTCCTCGTAGAGATACACCTGTGGAACAGTCAAGATTGGGGAACAATAAGTGGGAGAGGAAACATTTATGCATTGGGTGGTTAACCTTCTGTATCAAAGGAGAATGGATGTCTTGACACAAGTGGTCCTAGTTATGGAAATATTGAGGAGGTGTTCAGCCCTGGTCGGCCTGGAGCTAGACAGGCAAAGGGGCATGCCTTGACTGGCATAAAGGAGGGTGAGGCCTGTCCTTTGCAGAGCTAGGGATGTGGTACACATAATGGCAGTAATGCAGGCTGGTGGAGATCTGGGCCACTGGAAGCGGTAGGGAATTTTTCTGTCTAGGTTAGTTTTTGCTCTTAATATAAAATCAGAGAGGGTTTCCTCCAGCTTTTGACTTCCCTCCCAGGAGGGGTCATGACTGTGGAAAAACAGTTCTTTGGAACTGGGCAAAAGATGAGAAAAAATTTTCCTGCCCTTTTTACTTTCATGGATCCAGTTACTCTAACTCTGACCCCCTTCATTTCTCCCTCTCATGAGAAGACACTCTAACTGCTGTTAGAGGACAAAGGGTTGATGAAGTCATATCATTAACTATTTCCTGATGAATGGGGCATGAAGTTGTGGCAGTTAGAGAGTCTCTCCCAGAGAGGGGAACTACTCTAAAGGACCCCAAAAGTGTAATGATGGAGTGCAGGAAGATAGTCTTGAGAGAATTTTGGGGAGAAAGAATAAAAGTAAGGAGTTAATGAGAAGTGAGCATACAGCAAACTGGTCACCTTCAGGGATATACTTTTTGTTGACTTCTAGGCCTTGGGGAGTATTTGAGGGAACCCAGGTAGATGGAGTTGGCTTATCTCAGGACCATGTGAGCTGGCTGAGATTTTCTTCCAGAACTGTTCATCAAATGGCACAGTGGTGTTTGGCATGGCCTTAATCTGCTTCCATATGGCTTGTGAAATAGATGAGATAGTAGCAGAGTTATCAGAAACATATACACAACATTTAACCTTGATAATAGCATTACAGAGCATACCTTTAAAAATTTATCCTGGGGCTAGCCAGGGCCAAAGGTTGGTACCATAGAGCCATTGGGTGCCATTAAAGGCTATACAAATATGTGTTTGGTCTCAGAACTTACTTAAGGATGTTCTGGCATAAGTTAGAAGAGATTCACCATTGTTAACAGCATAAGGAAGTCTTTTGAATTACGTGACCTTTAGTCAGATTCATCTATATATATTCTACATTTAAAAGTAACCCTTTTGACATCTGTGGTTGTTTTTCCTTATTATAGAATTAGAACTATTAGAGATGGGGACAACATGTCTTAAGGTCTTGTTTATTTCCCCTCCTGGAAAGCTCTTGTTGTATAACTTAATAGGCCATTCATATATTTGAGGTATCTCTATATCTTTGGCTATACATTTCTCTCTGAGTGTTTAAGGCCAAGCAGATAGCCAAGATTTAACTAAGGATTAATTTTGGAGGTCACTAATGGCTCTCCAAAGGAGACTTTAGGGACCCAGGAGTAGCCCTATGGCTTACTGGTGGTGTTTCTCTGTTAGGAGGAGTCAGGGCCATGCTGGCCAAGTAGTTTTCCCTTCCTTGGGAAGCCAGGAGGACTGATTGTTCCTCAACTGTGACTCTCCTGTTTCAGACTGTACACCAATTTCTTGTTTGGATCTCTTTATCCTCCCTGCTCAGGAAGACAGGTGACTTACCAGGGGGCCAGTGTAGAAGTGTCCCATCATCTTCAGTGGTCTCATGACCTGGGAGCACAGGCCAAAATATTGGCCTTTTTAGCTCTTTTGATTCCAGCTGGCTTTGGCTTCTACATAGGTTGTTATTAATATACTTAAAAAAGAAGTTACACCAGCCTGGATGTATGTAAATATAGAGCACATTTGATTACTGAAATAGATTTAGTTAAAGAATGGCACAAGAGCTTCTTAAAATCATTTTGTCCAACCTTTCAAAATTTTGTTGTCCTGTGGCAGCATAAACCATATCTGAGGCATAGAAAGTAGGTCTATATCATTTAAATATCCAATAGTTATAAATACAGGCAGAACCTGTTCTCAGTCTTGAAAACAATACCAATTTACTTATAAACAAATCAATTAATTCAACCTAGAAATTTGCAGAAAAGGACAAGTAAGACAGTATAAAGTCTTAGCACCTGTTTTTGAAAACATCTTTGATTAGTTCAGGTACTTGTGTGGTTCTAATTACCCAGGGAAAGTTGGAAACAGAACCACAAAGCTTGAAATTATTTCTCTCATATGAGGACCATTGTTTGAGCATAAGACTGTATCCTAAAGTAAGTAATATGTCTTAAGAGTTAATTTTGTTATAAGCACTGGACTTGAGATGCCAGATATAAGACAGTCACTTTACATACAGTAGAGCAGAATCTGGTCTTTGTTGAGCCAAAACAGCTAAGCTCTAATACAACCCTTGACAAATATGTTTTGACAGAAAAAACACCATTTGACAACCAATGATTTTAGCTTAATCTTGATAGCCATTGATTTTATGTGCCATAGAAATTTTTATTAACATAAAACAATTTTATGTTTTACACATGACTGAACTTTGAAAAAGTTTAAGCAAGCTATCCCAACATATTTTACCTAACAGGAGCATAAAGGTTATTGTGACTGAGATTAAATCACTTAAACCTAAGTGATTAAACCTAGTGACGACTGTTCAATAGAACTAGAATAAAACAGAAGGTACCTTTAAAGTTGCAATGTCTTTATGTATGAGTGACTCATCTTTGGAACTTTAATACTTATACATGAACCTTATATCTTAAGCCTCAGTTTCTCCAATAGTTAAAAACTTGATGAATAGAGAAACCTAACTTACTTTACCAGAGTCTTAAAGCCAGTTTTTATAACCCTTAAACCATAACAAATTAGCATCAGTGAGTGGTAAATGAGTGAGGCCTTAACCATAAGACTCAGTTTCATTGATTAAAACCTTGACATCAGGTAAACATATTTTAGATTTTATTCAATTAAATGCTCTTCCCTGAGCCATATATTTTTTACCTCAATATACACTTTAGGTAAACCTGATTCTTGTTTTATGTAAGGAGTTTGTAACCTGATCAAATACCTTGACTCAGTTTACCTATTTGACCTCTTTATCTAGTGAGAAATTTATCTAACAGATGTGACTTTAGGTGTTCAAAAGAGAGGAACTATAAAGAGAACCAGAGTCATATACTGTTTGTCATTTCCTTTCTCTTGTCACAGACAATTGGCCATTTTGTCTCCAGACAGGGCCTGGGGGACACATGGCTTAAACTTGCATGGGGTCTGAGGTAAAGGGGGCACCATCCCTTTCTACAGAGTCCAGCTTGCCATGACTTTAAATAGCATATAACAGTAAGAGAGAGGAAAAGGAAATAACAGATAAGAGAGCTAAGCATAAACAGTTGAAAAATCTTTAATGTATGGCATGGTGTTTAGTCTTAGCCTGAAAATTGCTTTCTATTCCTTATAAAAGGAAATTAATTTTAGGCAAAATTTGTTTTTTATGAGACTATTAATAGAAACTACACCAAAATTGGTTAACCTTATTACATACTGACATAGAAACAAGTGTTTTAGATTAAAACAATTTTATGTCATCAATACTTCTCACACACTTGGAAATGCTTTTATTAGGCATAACCAAGGCAAATTTTTGTTTATGTCTTGAGGCAGGCTGGCCTAGAACTCAGGCCCGTTGCCTCTGTGTTTTTAAGTAACAGGACATTACAATCTTTTTTAAAGACCTGGCAGGGGCTGGAGAGATGGCTTAGTGGTTAAGACACTCGCCTGAAAAGCCAAAGGACCTGGGTTCAAATCCACAGTACCCATGTAAGCCAGATGTACAAGGTGACACATGTGTCTGGAGTTCATTTGCAGTGGCTGGAAGCCTTGGTATGCCCATTCTCTCTCTCTCTCTCCATCTCTCAAATAAATAAATAAAAATAAAATATTTAAAAGACCTGGAAAATTATGAGTCAACACTTCAGAGACAATTTTGTGTTTTCAATAATCCTCCATGTAAGTTGAAGTTGACCTAGAACATAAACTCAGTAATTATATTTATGATATCATGTAACAAAGTATGATATTGTTTCTGTAAAATTTCAGCTCACCATAGGCTTTAGTTAAATCTGACTTTTTTTGTCTTTTTATGCTGCTTCATGGTGCTCGCACAGCAGTGGTGGTGGTGGTGGGGTGATGTGGTGGTGGGAAAACTCACTACTTTTGGACCAGCCCTGCCCGGCACCCAGGCTCTCACCTGGGGTCTGGTCTGGTAGGCATGGAGGTAGCAGCCGAGATGCCAGGCTGCCTGCTGGCCCAGGTGGCACATGGGCTTTGGGAGCAGACAGGGCACCTCCCTAGTCCAGCCTTCTCATAGGGCAAGTACGCTCTGTGAAGGGGTAAGGAGCAGGGCAACTGGGGCCACCAGGGCTGCTGGGGAGGGAAGCGGGGACACTGTATCTGTGTGGGCTGAGGCACCACTGTCTCAGTGGTTTTACCCATGACAGAAAAAGAGTAGAAACACCGAGACCAGAGGGCAATGTTCCTGAGGGCTGAAGAGAACCAGGGGGGATTCCCCAATTGTCCGGACACAAGCCTGTCTGTAAGTTTAAGAGACTGGTGACCTGCCCTACAAGCTTTTTGTTCTGTTTTGCTTTTTTGAGGTAGGGTCTCGCTCTAGCCCAGGCTGACCTGGAATTCACTACATAGTCTCAGGGTGGCCTTGAACTCACGGTGATCCTCCTACCTCTGCCTCCCGAGTACTGGGATTAAAGGCATGCGCCACCATGCTTGGCCCTACAAGCTTTTTTTTTTTTTTTTCAAGGTAGGGTGTCACTCTGGCCCAGGCTGACCTGGAGTTAACTATGTAGTCTCAGGGTGGCCTCGAGCTCACGGCAATCCTCCTACCTCTGCCTCCCGAGTGCTGGGATTAAAGGCGTGCGCCACCACGCCCAGCTCCCCTACAAGCTTTTAAGAGGTCAATGTGTTACAGGCTTTTGCTGTTGGAGAGAAATAGATAGAAGGTTTTTTCCAATGCCCAAATGGGCTGTAAGGGTCCAGTCAGAGGGCTAGTGGCCTTCAGTCAATGCCAAAGAGTGGCCTTGGCCAAGAGATGTCAGTTGCCCATTTGTCATGTCTGGTCCCTTGTGATGGCACAAACCAAAAGTAAAGGAAAAAAGAGAGAAACCTACTAGCCCTCAAAACATGGAGGCAAAGCCACAGGGGGCCAATCTCCCTCAGGAGGATGATGTTCCTCCAGGGGAGCACTCAGCTACCCTGGCACGTCTCAGAGGGTCCCTGTTCAGGGGCCATCAGTGGGGTTCCTCAGGGTGCCATTGTGAATCAGCTTCCTGAAGGCATCCAGGGTCTTGAGCAGACGTGAGTGCGACAGGTAGAAATTCCTGGGAGACAGCTTCAGAAAACAGCTCATTTATTTGTCAGGGGACTGAGTTTTTATAAGTAGAGAGAGACAGAGTAGGAAGAGGCTCCTAAGGGGATTGGTGGGCTCAAAGGATGCTTGCCAATGCCTAGGGATGTTCATTCCAGCACGTAGGGAGTCAGGTGATCTATGTAGTGGTGGGAAAAGGTATAGGGTACGAGTCGCAGGAGGATGGGCTGTATGAAGGCTGCTCTCTTATACTATATAAGGAATTTCCTAGGCAACTGGTTGAAGGTCACAATGTTATGAGCTAAACCTAAGTCTTATCAGGGCATCCAGGTGTCCTGGGCTGGAGAGGGAGTGGCCCTACTGCTTGGCGATCTTGGGGCCTGAGATTTTTGTCCAGGGGTCTAGGCTCACTGTGACCCCTGAAAATAGGGGTGGAGCCTCCCTGCTGGTCTGGGATGTGAGATGTATCCAGTGGTACAGGCTGCTGTGACCTCTCCATAGCCTGTGGCCCTTAGTCGTGTCTGACAGCTTAGGCTTGCTTTAATCCAGGGCCCTGCTTGTGTCTGACACTGCTGGACACCTGAATGTGTGGCTTTGGCCTTTTGAAGCTGATTTTCCAGAGGAATGTAGAGGGATTTGGAGCCTTGGCCTAACAGATGCCTAGTGGTGCTGTAATTGCAGCTTGATATACTTTTTGATCAGAGTTGAGAGCCCTGGGTACAGTGAGAACTATGGACTGTGAGGTTTGGCTTGTGAGGGTGATAAAGAGCCTGGACTGGGATGCAAGCAGTTTGTGTGAGAGGCTTGGTGTTATGCCCATGTCCTGAGAATTTGTACAGGGTTGCTTTGTGTAGAGACAGACTGATGTGAGCAGAGGGATATGGCACAGAAAAAAAAAAAATGAAATCTGTGGGCCAAAACTGCTGCCTGTTCAGCTGCAATTGTATGAGAGATTGCAGCCATTGATATTGGGCCAGCTGACCTGCATTGGGACAGCAGAGAGAATGTGGTGTTTTGAAGGAGGCTGACTGCTGAAGGATTGTCCTGTTATTCAAAGTCTGCATCTCCCCTCCCCTTCTCTCCAGAATAACAAATTGGTACCCTACATGGTATTATGGAGTAAAATAAATGCAGAAAAGAGAGGGTCATTGAATTTGCAACATGGTCTTGTATTTTGGATATGGCCATGGGCAGTGTGTAGCAGGTTTGCTGCACTGCCTGTATGGAGACCTGATGGAGCCACTGAAGATGAACCATGAGTTGCAGTGGAGACCCAGTAGAAATGCTAGGACCATGAGATGGCTGCTAAGGAACGCTACCAGCCCCAGATGAAGTTTTCCAGGACTGTGAGTAGCCTAGCTGGAGGGGTGAAATTGGAAGTCCAGAGACTTGTTACTGGTTAGAATTATCAGACTTGGAGACTTGATACTGGTTAGTTATTGGACTTGGAGCTACAGAGTTTGATGTTTGCCCTGGATGTTTTAAAATTTGTATTGGTTGAATATTTCTTCGCTAGGCCAATGCCATATTTTGCAGTATGAATGTTTATTCTGTACCATTATGGGTTTTGAGGGATTTTTTTTGGTATTATGTCTCATTTAAAAAATCTCAGACTATGGGGATTTTTGAACATCATTAGGATTGATAAAACTAAGGGGACTTTTTTTTAAGTTGGACTGAATGAATTGCATTTTACATCATGGATGGTTTTTGTTTTATGGGGCCCAGGAGTGGGATTTGGTGGTTTGGTTCAGGTATGCCCCATGGACTTGGGTTTTCTGAGTGCTAGGTTCCCAGCTGATGGAGATTTGGGAGTTGGTGCCTCTTGGAAGTGTTGTGTTGTTGGGGCAGGCTTGTGGGTGTTGTAGCCAGTTTCCCCTTGCCAGTGTTTGGCACACTCTCCTGTTGCAGTTGTCCACCTGAGGTTGGCCAGGGGTGGTGTCCAGCCCCTGCTCATGCTATCATTTCCCCCTGCCATCATGGATCTTCCCCTCAGGTCTGTGGGCCAGAGAGAACCCTTTATCCCACAAGCTGCTCTTGGTTGGTTGATTTCTGCCAGCAATGCAAACCTGACTGTAACACCAGGTTAGGTCAAAATTCCTTAATGAAGGCAGTGGAATCCTAGCTTAACAACCATAGTATGGATTCTGTTTGGGACAGTCAGACATTGGGAAGGGAATAAGTACCTGGATGATGTGGAGGTCCCCATCAGTTACCTTATGAAGAGGAATAATGAATGTTTTCTAAGGGAAAAGGGTTAAATTTTAATTGTTCACTGGGTTTCCTATGTGAAGTTATAGAACAAGGGTGTGAGGGAGGAGAACCTGTGAAAAAGGAGGGGAGATGTCTATAGGCAGAGAGAAACAGTGGGAAGAAGAAATTGAAGTGGGGGCTGGGGAGATGGCTTAGCACTTAAGTGCTTGCCTGTGAAGTCTAAGGACACCAGTTCGAAGCTTGATTCCCCAGGACCCACATTAGCCAGATGCACAAGGGGGTGCATGTGTCTGGAGTTTGTTTGCAGTGGCTGAAGGCCCTGGCATGCCCATTCTCTCTCTCTCTCTCTATCTCTCTTTCTCTCTCTGCCTCTTTCTCTCTCTGTCTGTTGCTCTCATATAAATAAAAAAGTTAACAAAAAAATAAAAATAAAAAAAAGAAGTTGAAGAGGGATAAGTGGAAGCAGAATTGCTATGAGGAAGGGAGGCCAGAGGCTGAACAGGGCCTTCAGTGCATACAGAGGAAGCTTGAGACTAAATTTAAGGGACATGGGATAGTATACAAAAATCTAATAAGGCAAATATGACATCCCACTCAGCTGAAGGTTTGGGCATAAGGGATCTCATAGTTCTTTTGAAAATTAGGACCAAGGAGATCTAACTGTAGGATGTAGTTTATACTTAATGTGCCACAATGTTATGGGATTTGGAGGCACAGGGTCCCCGCCAACCTCCTCCCTGGTCTTCAAATCCCAACTTTCAGGATCTAGCCCATTTTAACAAAGAATTGAGGAAACAGACTCTAAGAAGGGTAAATTATGAATTATGAAGTTTGGTGTAGGGAAAATGGGTGTATACTCACATGTGGGAAGAGCAAGAGAGTACAAGCCTGGAGCCCACACACATGGAAGGCGAGACCTAAGAAGCCGTGTCAAAAGGTCTAAAAGAAATACATACACCCACAATTGTGGGAAGTGCAGCATGAGAGCATTAATTCCTTCACATTCACACTCACATAGAAGGCAGGAAAGCCTAAGAAGTAGGACAGTGAAGGACTTGGGCTTGAAGAAATGTTGCACATGAAACAGAGCAGAAACACCAAAACAGGAATCAGGAGTTCCATGCCTGCAGAATAGAATCAAGTGAGTTATTGTGCACGTGACAGAGCCAGAGTTTAGAGGAGAATAATACATGTAGCAGAGTGAGAAAGCATGTGAAAGCAAAATATACATAACAAGTAGAGAAATAGTCATACAAATGGGAGATCTTTATTCTCAGCCAGGTTTGGAAGGGGAAAGAGCTTACTGAACCAGGGATCAGGAGGTTCAAATGCCAAGAAAATTAGTCACCAAGTGAGAGTTACAAGCACTTTATGGTTAATTAGGATGGACTTTGTCATCAGACTCAGGTGTGTGAGGGAGAGACCTGATTGGTCCCTGGACTAGAGGGACTGACTACCTATGAAAAGCTACCTTGCTCCTGTTGCCTCTTTAATAAGAGAGGCAGTGGTTTATGGATTGGGTGTGCCTTATAAAAGAAAACACAATTTTGCTTTTTGAGAGTTTGAAGATCAAATTTAGACCAATTTTTCTGTCAATACATGAAGGAGTCAGTAGAGCAAATGAGACTCATCATGGGTGTCCTACAGGAGGTTCAGTGTTAATACAGAAGTTGTCCCCTCCCCTGTAGTAAGGTGTGAGGCATGCTCTAAGTTGGGACACTATTTGGGAATTTAGACCCCTCCCAGCTCACAGAAGGAAAACCCAATAGGTTTGGTTGGTCTGGCTAGACTATCCTCATCCTTGATGGGATAATTCACAAATTAAAACTAGCCTACACTCTGTCATGAGAGAAAGGGGTACATGTGTGTTGGGGAAAGGGTTTGCAGTCTGAAGGAAAAAACAATGTAGTGACCCACAGGTCTCTTGGATCAGGAAGTCTGGCTAGGAGGGATAACAGGTGGGCACAGACACTGTCAGCCACCAGCTCTGCTCCCTTTCATTCTGGAGAATGGTGACAAATGCTAAGATGGAGAATGGAGTGAGAGGAGAAGGAAGATGGAGTCCTCATAATATGTGTGGAGATGAGATGCTTCTTCCAGCCATGCCACATTGAGAGTGAGAGGGTCCCAGAAAGATGACAGCATGTCTTTGGTTCCCCTGAAGAGCAGCCTTAGCCAGGGTCCTTCAGTTGAAAATATCAAGTAAGGCTTTTCCCAAAGGCCAAAAGAAAGTCATTAGCTTTACCTTGACAGGAAACCGTGGTCTAGAATCACAGCCTGGAAACCTTCGGATCTTAATGGCAACCAGCCCCAGCCAGGGAACTTCCTTTGACCATAGGCTGATTGGCTGGCCACAACAAACACCAGAGTAAAGGGAGGTAAGGAGAGAGTCCACTATACTGGCCAAGTATGCCAAGAATAATGGTGGCAAACTAAAGATGCAAGAGTAAAAGCATTTGCTAAACCAGGCAAAAATGGAAAGGATTTAATAAAGAAATGATTCAGGAGAGACTGAGACAGAGCTGGCATATTCTCAGAGAGGAAATTACCCACTAGGGGGAGTAGGAGTGGTTGTAAAGGGAAGTTACTTGGTCTCATCTCTGTGCCATTTGTGTGTGATACATATCTGTATAGATGAGCAAGCATCTTATTAAGTAGTAAATTTTTTTTTTGAGGTAGGGTCTCTTTCTAGCCCAGGCTGACCTGGAATTCACTATGGAGTCTCAGGGTGGCCTCGAACTCACGGCGATCCTCCTACCTCTGCCTCCCGAGTGCTGGGATTAAAGGCGTGCGCCGCCACGCCCGGCTCTTAAGTAGTAAATTTTATAGCACTGGTTGTCTTTCCTGAGACTGGCTATTTGTAGGAAGTGCTGGGATTATAAAACATATTACCATGCTTGGCTTTTACATGGGTCCTGGGGATCCAAACTCAGGTCTTCATGTTTGTGCAGCAAACCTTTTACCAACTGATACATCTAACAATCCCCTTAAAAAAAATTTTTTTTTTTTATTTGAGAATAGCCATCCTATGACTAAGGGAGGTGCTTTGTCCATTTTATTTTGCTGAGACTGGGTCTAATTATGTAGCTGATGCTAGCCTTAAGCTCTGGATCCTTCTACTTCAGCCTCTTGAATACTGGGACTTTGTTCATTTTTGAACTGTACTTTTTGTGGGGAGAGAGAGAGCAATGCCATTTTAAAAATATTTTTACTTATTCAAGAGAGAGAGGGAGGACTTCTGGTCAAGATGGCATCTGCCTAACCACACCTCACCTCTTGGGGAAGGAAAGCAAAGATCTTTGGAGTTTTTAGGGGTTTGAAGATCTTAGTGGACCTCCAGTAGGAGGGCATGGAGGAGCAAAGTAGAGAATCCAGTGACTCCCTTGCTCTTAGGTAACCCACGAGTCCTCCAATCCCCTCAAGCATCTGCCCTGCCACAGCTGCAGTCCCATCCTCTGTCCCAGCTGCCCATTCCTCATGCACTACCCACAGGCTAAGCAGACCCAGGTCAGCAGGCTAGTGTCCCCCCTCCCTTGGTTCTTCCACCACTGGGCACCTCCACATGTGACCATTCCCATCACCCTCAGTTTTCATGAACTTCCTGCTGCTACTTGGCAGAGGCTATTATTCAAGCCCCTCCCCCTTCCCGCCACCCCATCAGGATCATCACCCATCCCCCCTCAGTGTGTCACCTGATCTGCAGCAGTCCCATATCTCTACCCTGTCATGTCACAGGACCCAGAAGTCCCATCCACCTCCTGCTACACAGTCCCAACAGACCCCTCAGTCCCATTCTCTCACCCCTCAGCATCACAGAACCACCATACAATCCCAAACTCCTCCTGCTCCACCATCCAGTTGCAACACCAGTCTGCTTTATCCCATTCCTCCCTACCCACTGTTCCCTTGGGTCCCCTGACCACTCAGTTCCACCCCAAACCGCTGACCAACAAACCCCTTCATCGGGTCCTAGCAACACCACCAGATCTTTGTGGGCTCCTTTCCTCTGAGAAGAAAGGCCCCAGTGCCATCAGAAGCCTAATCAAAACAAACATGAGAGAGAATAATCACTAAAGACACTTCAAGACACATCTTCCTCCTAAATTAAATAAGATTCCTACACTGTGATGAGCAGAGCCCAGCACAAAAGGAATAACATGAAAAATCAAATGCAACAGGTTGCCAGTCCCACAATGAATTTCTCTAATCAACACATGGAAGATACAATAGTATCAGAATCCCCAAATGAAGATACAAGCTATGCAACCCTGGCCAAGCAATTAGCAGAAGTTGCAGAAAATCAACAAAGGTCCAATAATTGTATGACTGTTGTCCTCACTAGATTAGACCTAAGAGAAAAGAACCAGGAAGGGTTCCAAAGACAGTTAAATGATCTGAAGGAGGAAAAGAAAAAGTACCTCAATAATCATCTGGCTAAGTTCAATGAAGCTATAAATAAATGCAAGGATGAATTCCAAGAAGAATCAAGAAAATCAGAAAATGATGTGAAATGGGAATTTGACAGAGGCATGGAAACCATATATAAAAAGGCAGTAGAAAATACAAAACAAATTGAATAAGTCCAAAACTCTATAGAAGCTCTCAAGAATAGAGTCAGCCATGTGAAGGATAGAAACTCAGAACTGGAAGACAAAACAGAGAAATAGGTCATGAGTCCAAAAGTTTCAATAAGTTCAAAACTTTTTTGTGAACAGAACATGAGGGAACTGTGGCATACCCTTAAACTGGGACTACCAGAAGGGGAAGAAATTCAGACCAAAGGCATGGAGAACTTATTCAACAAAATTTTTGAAGAAAACTTTCCCACCCCTGAAAAGAAAGTCCCATCAAGTTACAAGAAGCTGACAGAACTCAAAACAGACTGAAGCAAAGGAAAAATTCTCCAAGACGTATTATCATTAAGACCCTGAACATCATTAACATAGAGAAACGTCCTAAAAGCAGCTAGGGAGAAACAACAGATTACATATAAAGGTAACCCCACCTGAATTACTTCAGACTTCTCAATGGAAACTCTGAAAGTCAGAAGGGCCTGGAATGGAGCACTGCAAAATCTAAGAATTCCAACCCAAACTAGTCTATTCAGCAAAAGTATCCCTCATAATAGATGGTGAAAGAAAGATTTTTCCACAAAAAACTAAGCTTAACAACTATATGAACACAAAGCCAAACCTACAGAGAGTACTTCAGGGAATTCTCCACACAGAAGAGTCAAATATTGAACCTCAAATGCCTACAGGAAGCGGATCACAAAAATCAAACTCAGAGAAGGCACAAAAAACTACAAAGTCCAAGAAAACACAAAACCACATAAACCACCACCATAAGGCAGGGATCAAATCATATCTCACAGTTATTACCCTAAACATTAATGGCCTTAATTCATCCATCAAGAGACATAAGCTAACAGGGTGGATCAGGAAATTAGACCCCTAAATCTGCTGTCTTTAAGAAACCCACCTCACCACTGAAGACAGAGACTTCCTCAGGGTGAAAGGGTGGAAAATGATATTCCAAGCAAATGGAAATAAGAAACAAACAGGCATAGCTATACTGATTTAAGATAAAATAGACTTCAAATCAAAAGTAATCAAAAAACACAAAGAAGGCCACATCTTAATTATCAAGGGAATGATCCAAAAAGAGGATATCACCATCATCCATCTCTATGCGTCAAACACAGGTGGACCACAATTCATAAAACAAAACCTACTTGACAACAAAACAGAAATAACCACCAACACATCATAGTCATGGACTTTAATACTCCACTATCAGTAATAGATAGATCATCCAAACAGAAAATTAACAGGGAAGTAAGAGAGCTCAACAACACCATAGACCAATTAGACCTAACCTAACCATCCACCTAAAGGCATTGTAAAAATAAGAAGACTCCAACCCAAAAAGCTCCAGATGGAAAGAAATAATAAAGATCAGAGCAGAAATTAATGAATTACAAATTAAGAAAACAATTAACAAAATTGATGAAGCAAAGAGCTGGTTCTTTGAAAAAATAAACAAGATTGATAAACCCCTGGCCCATTTGATCAAAAAAAAAAAAAAAAAAAAGAGAGAGAGAGAGAGAGAGAGATGCTTCAAATGAACAAAAGTAGAAATGAAAAACCAGAAATCACAACAAACATAAATGAAATTGGGAGAATAATCAGGACCTATTTAAACACCCCTACTCCATAAAACTGGATAATATGGAGGAAATGGATGAATTCCTGGACACATACCACCTACCAAAGCTAAACTCAGAATAGATTAATATCCTAAACAAACCTATCACTCCCATTGAGATTGACAAGGCAATCAAAATTCTCCCCTAAAAGAAGAGTCCAGGACCACATGGCTTCTCAACTGAATTCTATCAAACCTTCATGGAAGAACTCAAACCAATTTTTCTCAAACTGTGTCACATAATTGGAGAACAGGGAAAGCTCTCCAACTCCTTTTATGAAACTAGTATCACCCTATTATCAAAGCCAGGCAGAGATTCCGGAAGAAAAGAAAACTATAGGTTTATTTCAGTAATGAATTTGTATGCAAAGATCCTGAACAAAATCCTTGCAAACTGAATTCAAGTACACATCAAAAGTATTATCCACCTTGATCAAGTAGGCTTCATCCTAGGAATGCAGGTTTGGCTCAACATATGGAAATCTTTCAATGTAATACACCACACAAATAAGCTTAAACACAAAAACCACATGATCATTTCTATAGATGCAGAAAAGGCCTTTGACAAAATACAACATCATTCCATGATCAAAACATTGGAGAGAGTAGACATAGATGGTTATATCCAAACATAATAACAGCTGTACATAATGTTCCTAAAGCCCAAATAATACTTGATGGGGAGAGACTGAAGGACCTGTTGGGATCAGGAACAAGACAGTGGTGTCTACTTTCACCTCTGCTCTTCAACATAGTAATGGAAGTCCTAGCTCAAGCAATAAGAGAGGAGAAAGAAACAAAAGAGGCACAGATTGGAAAGGAAGAAGTTAAGTTAGCCCCATTCACAGATGACATGTTTCTATACATGAGTGACCAGAGAACCCCCATTTACAAATTCTTAAAGGTGATTAATTCCTTCTGTGAAGTATCAAGATACAAAATCAACACACAAAAATCAGTAGCCTTTTTAAATGTAAAAGACAAAGATACAGAGAAAGAAATGAGTAACATTGTCATATTTTTAATAGCAACAAAAAATTAAAATACCTTGGAATAGCATTAACCAAGGATGTGAAAGACCTATACAATGTAAACATAAAAACACTCAAGAATGAGGGCTGGAGAGATGGCTTAGCTGTTAAGTGCTTGCCTGTGAAGCCTAAGGACCCCGGTTCAAGGCTCAATTCCCCAGGACCCACGTTAGCCAGATGCACAAGGGGGCACACGCATCTGGAGTTTGTTTACAGAGGCTGGAAGCTCTGGCACGCCCATTCTCTCTCTCTCTCTCTGCCTCCTTCTCTCTGTCACTGTCAAATAAATAAATAAATAAACAAACAAACAAAAAAACACTCAAGAATGGAATTCAGGAGGACTTGAGAAAATGGAAAGGCTTCCCATGCTCCTGGATAGGAAGAATTAACATTGTGATAATGCCAGTCTTACCAAAATCACTATACAGATTTAATGCAATACCAATAAAAATCTCAGCATTTTTCTTCACAGAGATAGAAAAAATAATTTCAAAATTCATATGGAATGGCAGAAGGCCTCGGATATCCAAGCACATCCTCAGCAAAAAAGAGAGAGAGAGAGAGAGAGAGAAAGAAAGGAAAAAACACCCCTGGATGCATCACAATACCTGATTTAAAACTATATCACAAAGCCATAGTAACAAAAACATGGTACTGGCATAAAAACAGGATTATAGACCAATGGCATAGAATCAAGGACCCAGATTTTGGGTTAAGTAAGTATAGCTACTTGATATTCAACAAAGTCTGTAACAATGTAGAGTGGAAAAAAGACAGAATTTTCAAAAAATTGTGCTGGACAAACTGGATAACCACATGCAGGAAAATGAGACTAGATCCACACATCTTGCCATGCACAAAAATCAAGTCCAAATGGATCAAAAACCTCTATATAAGAGCTGAAACTCTGCTACTACTGGAAGAAAAAAGAGGAAGAACTTCCCATGATATAGGAGTGGGAAAAGACTTGCTAAACAAAATACCAATAGCTCAGGAAATTAAACAGTTACTCAACCATTGGGATCTCATGAAGCTGAAATGTTTTCTCACAGACAAATATACAATCAGCAGTGCCAACAGATTACTCACAGAATGGGAGAAAATGTTTGCTGTCTATACAACTGACAGAGGCCTAATTTCTAGAATCTACAAAGAACTCAAAAACATAAACAATGAAAAGTCAAAAAACCCACTCACAAAATGGGATATAGAACTAAACAGGGAGTTAAGAAATACAAATGGCAAACACACACTTAAGAAAATGTTAAACATCCCTAACCATAAATTAAAACAACTATGAGATTCCACCTTATCCCAGCAAGGATAGCAAACATTAAAAAATCAAATGAAAACAAATGCTGGTGAGGATGTGGAGAAATAAGAACCCTCATTCACTATTGGTGGGAATGTCAAATGGTACAACCACTATGGAAAGCAATATGGCAACTCCTAAAAAGGTTAACTATAGCATTACCAACAGACTTAGTTATTCCCTTACTGGGCCTTTATCACAGAAGCTCCATGCCTCAGTTTAGAGAGATTTGCTCAACCATGTTTATAGCTGCTCAATTCATAATAGCTAAAAGCTGGAATCAACCCAGATGTCCATCATCAGATGAATGGATAACCAATATATGGGATAGTTACCCAATGGAATTCTACATAGCAGTGTGGAAAAATGACACAATGAAATTTGAAGAAAAATGGCAGAACTTGAAACAGATCATTCTCAGTGAACTTACCCAATCACAGAAAGACAATCATCTCATGGTCTCACTCATCTGTGGCTCCTAACCTGAATCTTCCTGAGATGCTAACATACCTAATAGGCATCTTCAAGGACCAGACAATAGGGAGGGTGGGGTGGGAAAGGAGGGTAAGGTGGGAAACAAAACTGGACCCAAATGGAACTGGTATCATAAAATCCTATATCCTGAAAGATAGACTAAAAAGTTGAATCTTCATCAGGTCCTTAGAGGGAACACCTTAATCAAAGGGCCCTGGAGAGGTTGTAATGAAGACTAACCTTAATCTTCACCTGTTTCTCCTGTTTCTCTCTCTCTTTCTATCCCTCTCTCTCTCCTCTCTTTCTCTTACATATTCCCTATCCTTTTATTCCTTCTTTTCCCTTGGCACTGGCCTGAAACTCTCAGTACCAGGATGTGGTTAATATCCACAGTTAGCTATTGATCAGAGAGACCTACAAGGTTTCCCAAAAGAAGACACATTTCTATCAGAGCACTTGATTACCCATCAAAAGTTAATGATAAGACCCTACTAACAAAGACACCATATGTTGTTGGTATGGAACATGGAGAGACCTGGCTGGAATCTGGAAGAGAGTCAATCCCCAGGCAGTTAGCTTCTCTAGTGCCAGAAGATGCTACATGAGTGACTGGGGGAAAATGGCCAACATCTGTCTAAGCAACTTGTGGTCTAAGCTACTCAGCAGCAAACAACATGGCATGATGCTCACACAAGTGCAATAGTGGCACATAGCCCTGGTGTGTAACCAACTGCTCTTGAATTGGCTAATGGATCCCCTCAGTGGAACACAACCAATAGCTGGAACTGGGAAACAAGTCAGAACCATATCCAAAAAACTAATTCACTCTCCGTATCAAGCTCCCACCAATCTTGGGCTACAAGAGGGCCCACACCTATTAAATTCTCTCTAAAATAATAATGGTTATCCCATTTATCTGCTGCTGAATTCACTCTCCATAGGACAATCTGCTTCTCTTTTTCAGATGGATGCAGAACCTGAGGAGAGAATCAGCCCATCACACCTCACCAGGGCCCCAGCTTAAACCATAGTTGAACTCGGGAAATGAGCAAGTGTGCTGCTGTTGCAGTCCGGTTCGCGTTGCTGGTAGAAATCACCCAACCAAGAGCAGCTTCTGGGAAAAAGAGATTTATTTTGGCTTACAGGCTCGAGGGGAAGCTCCACAATGGCAGGGGAAAACGATGGCATGAGCAGAGGGTGGACATCACCACCTGGCCAACATAAGGTGGACCACAGCAACAGGAGGGTGTGCCAAACACTGGCATGGGGAAACTGGCTATAACACCCATAAGCCCGCCCCCAACGATACACTCCCTCCATGAGGCATTAATTCCCAAATATCCATCAGCTGGGAACCTAGCATTCAGAACACCTAAGTTTATGGGGGACACCTGAATCAAACCACCACAGCTGCTTTCTTCGTGAACCTGGTATCAGCACAAGGGTGAAGGAGATAGACATAGAGAACACTCAACTTCTACCAAACCAGATGCACAGAGGCTCCCAAGACTGCATCACTGAAGTAGACCTAAAATGAATCCAACATGGCTCAGGGAAATTCACAAAAGATTGGGGGTAGAAAGATTGTTAGAGCTACAAATTGGGACATTATACACAGAGGCATTGCCTCTTCCCCGTAACTGATGGCTACCCCCACAATGCACGACTCACAATCCCCAATGAGGAGGGTCCCTTCAGAGGGGGAGGACAGGGAGCAGGCTAACAATGGCACCAACATGGCTGTTTACTCACTGAGTATGTACACAACTAATAGAGAGAGAGAGAGACAGAGAGAGAGAGACAGAGAGAGAGAGACAGAGAGAAAGAGAGGCAGATAGAGAGAATGGACACACCAGGTCCTCTAAACCACTGCAGATGAACTCCAGACACATGCACCACCTTGTGTATCTGGCTTATGTGGGTACAGGGGAATTGAACCTGAGTCCTTAGGGTTCACAGGTAAAGGCCTTAGCCACTAAGCCATCTCTCTGGCCCCTGTTTTTTTTAAGTTTTTAAATTATTTTATTTATTTTTATTTATTTATGAGGGAAGGAGAGAGAGAAAGAATGGGCATGCCAGACCCTCTAGCCACTGCAAATGAACTCCAAATGCATGTGCCAGCATGTGCATCTGGCTTGCGTGGGTTATATGGAATCAAACCTGGGTCCTTAGGCTTTGTAGGCAAGTGCCTTGACCACTAAGCAATCTCTCTAGCCCTGTTTTTTTTTTTCCCAGAATTATTTATGTATTCTAGACAGTAATCACTTATCATTTAGTCTCATTTTTGGGTCGTTTGTTTTCACTCTATAGTGTCCTTTGATGCATAAAACCTTTTCTTAATTTGATGAGATCCAGTTTAGTGGTGTTTATTTTTGGCATGGATTGGGCTTTTGTTGTCACACACAGGTAATGGCAGTCAGTTTAATGCCACGAACTATGTTTTCTCCTAAGCTTTATAGTTTTGGCTTTTACACTTAGATGCTTGATCTGTTTTTGCTGGGTTTTTCATATCATAAGATAAAGGTATAACGTCATTTTTTCTCTTTTTTTTTTGTAGTGGTTACTTGGTTTTCCAATCACCATTGTTACTGTCTTTTCTCCACTGAATGGTGTTGGCACCCTTAACGAAAATCAAATGAGCATATACTCAAGACTTTTTTCCAGAGTCCTCTATTCTGTTTCCTTGATCTATATTTTCTTAAGCCAGCACCCTTCCGATTTCATTTGTTGTAGCTTTATAGGAAGTGTTGAAGTCACAAAGTGGTCATTCTGTCCACTTTGCTTTCAATATTTACATTTTTTTGGAAGCTCAAGGACAATTTTATTACCATTTGAGAGAAAACCTCTAGCAAAGGAAAGTTGTGAATCTCAGCAGCTGCTGCACAGAGAGAGATGGGTAACAGGAGGAGACAGTGATGCCTTTTGAGTTTGGGCCCAGGAAACAGGCAGGTTCAGCAGTGGAGGTCAGCAAACAGATGCATGGAGGGAGGTAGGGTTTAGAGTCAGAGTGAGAAAACCCAGAGTGTCAGGGAAAATATGCTTAGAATTCAGCCAGTATCCCAAGAAGAGAAATAAAGAAAGGATGTTATGCTTTCTGAGTTGGAACTTAGAGAAGCAGGTAGACTCAGCAATGAGGGTCTGTGAGCAGCTACCAACATTCACATTTTTTTTTTTTTTTTTATGAGAGAGAGTGAGAGAAAATGACAAAGAGAGAGAATTGGCATGCCAGGGCCTCCAGCCACTGCAATCAAACTTTGGACGTGTGTGCTACCTTGTGTGCAAGTGAGCGCTTGCATCACCTTGTGCGTTTAGCTTACATGGGCTTAAGGAGTCGAACATGGGTTCCTAGGCTTTGCAGGCAAGCACCTTAACTGCTAGGCCATCTCCCCAGCCCAACATCCTCATTTTCAAAGTGTATTTTTTCAATATTGTTTTGCTTTCTTTGAGTTCCTTGAGATTAAGTATGAATTATATATGGATTTTTCTATTTTTGAATAATAAATAAGAAAACAATGAAAATTTTGATAGGGATTGCTTTGAATCTGTAGAGTTCTTTCATTAATATTATCATTTTAAAATTAAATCTTTTAGCTGGGTGTGGTTGCCCATGCCTTTAATCCCAGCACTCAGGAGGTAGAGGTAGGAGGATTGCTGTGGGTTTGAGGCCAGCCTGGGACTACGCAGTGAGTTTCAGGTCAGTGTGGGCTAAGGTGAGACCCTGCTCAAAAAGAGAAAACAACAAAAAAACAAGATTGTTTTTTTTTTTTTTGCCTATAGTCTTTTTATTTTTAAAAATATTTGCAAGTTCAAAAATTATCAGTTAAATTTTCTATGTATGCATGTACACACATGCATATTCATGTACAACGGGGCCTTTTAAAATCTATTTATTGGTCCATAAATTTAAACAGTATGCCATGATCATAATCCCTTCTTACTACCCTTTCTTTAAGATTAAGTCTTTCAATCCATGAACATGGGATCCTTTCCATTTCTATATATACTGTTTAATTTTCTTGAACAACAGTTTATAATTTTCAGTCTATGTATCTTGTCTCTGAGTAAATTTACCCCTTAAGTAAGGCAAGGCTCAGCCTTGGACTGGCATCACTCTTGTTACTAATTCTTACAGTCAAATACCACTATTTCCAAACGTCTTTTGAAACCCTCCCCATTTTTGCCTTTAAAATTTTCCTCTTGCCTCAACTCCCTTGAATATGTATAGTGCTTATTGAAAAATATGTATTCTTACTGAAATTCTCTTCTATTTTCAAAGAAATGTACTTTCAAGGATCTCTATTATTCAGAATGACAAAATGGATGTGAATCCGTAATCTTTTCCATGTTGTACACATTGACGGCCACACATCACAAAGGCTTGTGAGTTATTTCTTATTCTGAGTGGCTTTATGGTATTATTTTAAATCACTATTTAATATCTGTGAAACATTTCTTTAGTATATATCATCCCATTTAATTCACTCTCTAGCAACTATTTGCTTATCCTATCATTACTTCTCCAATGAGCTGGGTATTCAGTAGATTCTTTTATCCTGAAAATTTATGTTTTATTGGTACATGATTTTCTTTCTGTTCTATTTTTAGTTTTTAAATCTTAAATAGTGAAAAAGTGACTGTAATGTACATGCACATCTGGCTTTAACTTTTATCTCTTATAATGTTTTTGTCACATGGTAATATCAAGGTTATTCTAACTTTATAAAACTCATAAAAATGAGCTTTATCTATACTTTGGAGGAATTTTTATATTATTGGTATTTCTTCTTAAACAAATGGAAGAATTTACCAGTGGGGCTGTCTGGTCTTGGAATTTTCTTTGTGGGAAGTTTTCACTTACACATTTACTTTCTGTAAATATACTTTTTTTTTTCTTTGTAAGAAACCATATGTCTTTCTTACCAAGAAGAAAAGCAATGTCTTGTTAAGGTGCATATTGAATTTTTCCATCTCTCTAACATCTTAAATTTATTGAAATAAAGTTGTTCTTAATGTTTTTAAGGATTTGAGGTTATATTTTGTCATTTAATACCTGGTAATAATAATTTGTGCATTTTAATTCTACCCTTGAATGACACATTTTTTCCTCTATTCTTTTTCAAGGTAGGGTCTCACTCTGGTCCAGGGTACCTGGAAGTCACTGTGTAGTCCTAGGCTGGCCTCAAACTCACAACAATCCTCCTACCTCTACCTTCCAAGTGCTTGTATTAAAGGCGTGTGTCACCATGCCTGGCTACTTTTCCTTTATTTTTGTCTTGCTACCATAGAACAGGGGTTCCTAAGCTTTACTGTTAAGCCAATTCTAGTAAAAATGTTAAGTGGTGTGGACTACAAACTTTGGATCACTTTTTTCATGTTTCTCATTTTAAAAAAATATTTTAATTAATTAATTAATTTGTTTGTTTGAGAGAGATTGAGGTGGGGATGGGCATGCCAGGGCCTATTATAACTGCAAATGAAGTCCATATGCACATGCCACTTTGTGCATCTGGCCATACATGGGTACTGAGGAATCAAATCCAGGCTATCAGGCATTGCAAACAAGTGTCTTTAACCACTGAGCCATTGCTCCAGTGCATTTTCTCTTTTTATAACTGTGTGTGTGTGTGCTATTGAGGACTGAAGACAACCTCGAGGTATTTGTCTTTTCCTTCCACTTTGCCTGAGACAGAGTCTAACTTGTTGCCCCCCTCCCCTCCTCCACCCTAGGATTTATATATACCAGTCTAGCTGGTCCAGAACTTCCAGATTCTCCCACCTCCACCATTCATTCATTGTTTCAGGCACATTGGGAGTACAGACATATGCACCACTTTGTATCTGACATTATATGGGGAATTGAACATGGGTTTGCAGGCTTACGAGTTAGCACCTTTATCCACTGAGCCATCTCCTCAGCTGCTTGTTTTGTTCATTTTTCAAGTTTTTAAATAGCAGGCAGGTTTAAAACATTGCAAAATGTAAAAACAAAACAAAACAAAAAAAACAAAAAAAACCATGCTGATCCTGTCTACCAACACCACCCAACACAGCCTGTTCTCCCTCGCAGGCCTTGATTGTCTTGCACTAGAGCTGCTCTACTCTGAGGAATTTGCTTGTCACTTTTACTATGTAAATAAAGCTTCCTGGTTCAACACCTTACCCCCCAAAATAACCAAACCAAACAACAACAACAACGAAACAAACAGACGAAAAAAGCCTTTCTATATCATAGTGGTACAAACCTGTAATTTCAGCAGTTGGGAAACTGAGGGAGATTCTAGCATGTTTGAGGCCAGCCTGGATTATATAGCAAGACCTTGTCTTAAGCAAAACAAAAACAAAAAGTTTGTTTATAGACACTGAAATTAAATGTCTTGTATCATAAAATAGTGGTTTTCTTCTGATTTTTCTTCAAATATTTAAAAATGTAGTAGCCACGTTTTGCTCATTGTTCATACAAAGCTGGGCTTTCAAAACAGATGTTGGGGCTGGGCGTGGTGACACATGCCTTTAATCCCAGCACTCGGAAGGAGAGGTAGGAGGACCGCTGTGAGTTTGAGGCCAGCCGGAGACTACATAGTGAATTCCAGGTCAGCCTGAGCTAGAGTGAAACCCTACCTCGAAAAAACCAAAACACAAACAAACAGATGTTGGGGGTTGGAGATATGGCTCAGCAGTTAAGGCTCTTGCCTGCAAAGCCTAGTGACCCAAGTTTGATTCCTCAGAACGTGCATAAGCCAGATGGACAATGATGCATGTGTCTAGAGTTTATTTGCAGTGGCTGGAAGC
Source organism: Dipus sagitta (assembly GCA_036346955.1). NCBI lineage: Eukaryota > Metazoa > Chordata > Mammalia > Rodentia > Dipodidae > Dipus > Dipus sagitta. The sequence goes on along the minus strand of CM070771.1, from coordinate 123,417,003 downwards.
CCTGGTGCACCCACTCTGTCTCTGTGCCTGGCAAGGTGGGGCACACCTTTAATCCCAGCACTTGGGAGGCTAAAGTAGGAGGATTGCTGTGAGTTTGAGGCCAGCCTGAGACTAATTCCAGGTCAGCCTGGGCTAGAACAGGACCTTACCTCGAGAAGCAAACAAGAAAAAACAGATGTTGGGTAGATTGGCCTAAGAGATGTCATTTGTCCATTCCTGATACAGAACATTTAATTTCATGGTTCTGTTTTGGTCCTTTCTCTTCATAGTTTCTGCTTTGGTTATTCTGTTCTTATTTCTCCTTTCCATTTACAATTTTATTTACTTTATAATTTCTTTGAACACTTAGATTGTTGATGTTTTAACTTTCCTTATTTTATTATATATCCATTCAAAGTCATAAAACTCTCTCTAGGAACTGTTGTAAGTACATTTCATGTGTGTGTGTGTGTTGAAGATTAGACACAGGGCCTTGTGCATGCTTTCTATGTGTTCTATCAAATAGCTATACCCCCAGCTCCCAGGCTATTCTTTAAACCATTCAACTAAAAATATACATTCGGAAGGAGAGGTAGGAGGACCACTGTGAGTTTGAGGCCAGCCTGAGACTACATAGTGAATTCCAGGTCAGCCTGAACAGAGTGAAACCTACATCCAAATGCAAAGAATGACACATACTATGCATTCTTATTGCTCTGGCCCAGAAGTGCTGAATTGGTCTAGTTTTACCCACCAGAGAACAATTTTGGATAGTCGTAGCTGGAGAGGGGATGGTAGAAGGGTTTCTACTTGGGATAGGCCAAAGATACAGACATCTAACAGTGCACAGAACAGTGCCACACAATGAAAAACATCTTAAGGAGGACGGGTTTAGTTTGGCCCACAGGTTGAGGGTAGAGAAGATATGGTGGCCAGAGCAGCTCTTGCTGATGTAGAGTGTGAGGCAGTTGGAGACGGTGAGCCTGTAGTCAGCAGTTAGTAAGCAGAGACAGATGCATGCTAGTGGAATACTTGATTTTTACTTTTTATTTAATCATGGAATGGTGCCAGCCACATTCACAGGTCTTCCCAATTTCTTTTAACATCTGGAACTGTATTCCCAGGCACAACCAGAGGTATTCAAATCAATAAAATTGACATGAAGATTAACCATCACAAATTCCATCCCTTGTCAATGTGACAACCAAACACATTACTTTAAATCACAACATTCCACACTTGGTGACTGCATTTAGTTCTCTGCTAAAAGTGCCCAAACTCTTGATAGTACCAACACTGTTCAAAAGTGTAAGTGAGCTGGGCATGGTGGTGCATGCCTTTAATCCCAGCACTTGGGAGGCAGAGGTAGGTGGATCACCGTGAGTTCGAGGCCACCCTGAGACTACATAGTGAGTTCCAGGTCAGCCTGGACTAGAGTGAGACCCTACCTTGAGAAACCAAAAAAAAAAAAAAAAAAAAAAAAAAAAAAAAAAAAAGCCCAGTGTAAGTGAAACTGTGTGTGTGCCCCTATTTAAAAACCCCACAAGGTACACACTTCCAAAGTGCAACGACACAGAGTAAAAATTCTCATTCCAAAAGGGAGGAATAGTGGCATAGCAAGGAAGGATAAGCCCAAAGCAACACTGGAACCCAGCAATGCAGACGCCAAGTTCAGTATCTCCGTGTCCAACATCTGAGGCTCTTGTTGGAATCATAAAGTTTCCAACAGCTTTGAGTGGTCCCATCATTTATTTCCGCAGCACACAAACCCTTGTGAAACTTGGGCCAGTTCCACTTTATGCCTGTAGCTTTCCTCGTCAGACATTCTGTGCTCCCTGCGACCTTTGCAAGCCGGTGCAATGGCTTTTCAAGGCCTCCTCCCAGGGAGCCCAACCTTTGCCGTGCGTCAGTGGTGTTCTGAAAGGCTGGTGCAAGCCTCTATGACCTCCTTACACTCGCATCTTTATTATGCCAGTGAAACTGATGGCATGTGGGCCACACTGTCAAGTTCTGCTGTCAGACCGAGATGTACCCCAGCCCTCTTGGACCACAGTTGCACTAGCTTTGGTGTGACTGATTCTGACATAATATTTCCCTAGGCAGTCATTTTTAAGAAGAGAACCCTCCTATAGTTCTCAGTTGAGGTTCTCTCCTTTCAAAATGATTTGTAGTTTCTTTTTTTTTTTGCAACATTTTATTTGTTTATTTATTTATTTTAGAGATTAAGAGGAGACAGAGAGAGAAATTTGTACTTCCTTAAATTAGTGCCTTCAGTGGGTAGGGTCTTGCCCCCAGGAAACCTTTCCTTTTCCATTGCCTCACTGCAGAGCACGGGGTTTCTCTTTAATATCACTAGTGTTTTTGGTTATGATTTATGACCATAGGCATGGGCGACAAGCAGTTGTAGCTGTGGCAACAGGAGTGTGAGGCAGCTGGTCACATTAATTGTGCAATCAGGAAGCAGAGGCATGTTCATCGTGCCTCACTTTCTCCTTTTTATTTAGTTCAGTATTGCAGTCAGGTTCTCATTGCTGGCAGGAAACACCTGACCAAGAGCAGCTTGTGGGATAAAAGGTTTATTTTGGCTTATAGACTTGAGGGGACACTCCATGATGGCAAGAGAAAACAACAGCATGAGCAGAGGGTGGGCATCACCTCTGGGCCAACATCAGGTGGACAATAGCAGCAGGAGAGTGTGCCAAACACTGGCAAGAGGAAGCTGGCTATAACACCCATAAGCCTGCCCATAACAATACACTGCCTCCAGGAGGCTTTAATTCCCAAATCTCCATCAGCTGGGAACATTGCATTCAAAACACCTAAGTTTATGGGGACACCTGAATCAAAGCACCACATTCAGCATACCAGTAATGGTACCCCAGCCCATTCAGGGAGTGTTTTTCCACCTCAGCTAAATACAAGCAAATGACTTTATAGACACAACTGGCAGTTCATTTTCTAGGTGATTGCTAATCCAATCAAGTTGAAAGTGAAGATTAATCACCAAGTTTAGCTTATCCTGTGCCCTGTGCATTGAAGAAACAGATATTAGTGGGTGAGAATTTGATGTCTCAATGTATCTGTCCATAAACTTGTTTATTACAGAGGGAAAAATAAGTAACTTTACAAGGAAAAAATGAATAAGCACCATCTTCACTGACTGATCAAAGTTGGTGAGGACTGGGGAATGGGAAGAAGTCTCACCATTCAGAATGTAAAGGTGCAATTAGCTTCCACCTTCCAAAACCATGTTGCTCACCACCCCTCTGCCCTATGGAAAATCCCAAGACTTCCCTTATTCAATTTCCACAGGAAGTGAGCCTTGCTTTTCCTTCCCAGGACTTTGATGAATCTCCCTTTTTGGACCATGCACCACACTTCTCAAACTATTTTGAAGGCAATAGGAGACTCAGTTCCTGACCTTCTTGCTTTCTGTTTTGAGTGTCAGCTTGCTTTTGTAGGCATTCTTCTTTTTAAAAATTTTTTAATTATTTATGTACATACTCAGTGTGTAAACAGCCCATGTTGGTACCATCCTTACCCTCATCCCCCCTCCTAAGGGATCCTCCTCGCTGGGGTGCCAGTTATCTTCATGGGGATTGTGGGTCGTTGTAGGCATTATTCTGGAGAGCATTAAGGCTCAGCTTCCCCTGTGGCTGTATTATCTTCTTCCCACTGAACTAGTATGCATGGCACTTGTATGGACAGTCCTCATTTTCTTTTTCTTATACCCTTAAAAATGTTGTGTCATTGTCACTTCTTATGGAGTTTTAGGAGACAGCAGGGATTATGAATTCATCTGTAAGGTTTAAGTGCAAGTGAGAGCTGGAGATTTGTGCTTTCAGAAAATATCTTCAACCCACGCTTCTCATAGAATACAAATTTCCTCAAAGTCCTTTTTCTTTCCAGGAAAGCTTCTCACTGTTCCCCGATAAGATAAAAAAAAAAACCATAACTATGAAATTTCAACTAGGATCATAATGATACTGAGTCACACATGCACACATGCATGCACACACTCATGCATATGCATGCACAAGATCACACACATGTATGCATATGCATGCACACACATATTCACACATTCACACACTTTCTCTTCAAGCTTTTGACAATTCAGGCTAAATGCTAAGAATGTGGATTTAGATGACTGCATTAAAGACAGAATGGAAAAACATGAAAGAGGTCATGGTGGCAGACATAGTAGAAAGAAGATTGAGTGACATGAGGTGAGCCTGGATAGTCTGTATGACTTTTGTTTGTGGACAAGGTGTTATAGGATGAGGAATCATGAAGATGTTTAAAATATATTTTATTATTATTCAGGTATGGCAAGGCCATTGAAAGGATAGATATATAGATTCTAGTAGGAAGGAGGATAGAACACAAGTAAGAAATCATAAAAATTACAGAATAAAATGTTGAATTTTGATTTCTGGGCTGTCCACATTTCACAAAGAATAGCATTTCCTTCACAGATGAGAGAATATGCTTTGTGAAATTTTGTTTCTTGAATTAGTTACAGAAGGGACAAGGCTGTGGATAAGAGGGTAAACAAGATCAAATGTATGGCCTTTGTTCCCAATGATGTTTGCAGTGTACCTTAACTTTCACAGAACATAATCTCCTCTTCTCCCCTATCACATGTCTAGTTTCTCTGTTAGTATTTAACATGCACATGACTATGCATAGCTATATAGCATAGGCTAGCACATGCTTCCGGGTTGAGCTTGCCTCATATCTTCCCTGGCTGCCATCTGGACCCCTTGGGCTCTTTTCTACTCTGATCACATGAGTGTTTGGGCCATCTCAGGTAAGTGTGGGTGGGTGCTTATTCCCCCAGGTGGAGTCTTCAGGTAGATTTACTGTCCTTACCTGTCAGGAGGCAGCCACACTATGCTGGTAATGTGTACTGTCAGTTGGCTACATCTCAGAGCCTAGCTTCTGCAGTGGGAAACCAGAGTCTTCATCATCCCCACGCAGCCACCCCTCCTGGGCCCCAGCAGAACCCTGAAAAGCTGTGTCTCCTGGGAGCTATGTCTGTCAAAGGACTTTGTACTAGTAGCTATTGCCACGATGAGATCTTAGATTTGCAAAAAGAGGTCTGATGGAAACTGAATTTTGTAGGAAGAAAAGGGATGAAACATTCAGCCTGGGGCTGGAAAAAAAAGTGTGTGTGTGCGCATGTGTGTGCACACACGCATGTATGTGCACCGACTTTCTTCCCAACAAATACAAGGATCAGACCTTTACTGGTGAGGTCTAAAGTTCACATTACAGAACAATACTGAGACTTTGCTTTTTCCTTAAACACAAATCTCATATATATTCTTATTTGCTATTTATATCATGTTTCCTGCAAGAACACAAAATATTGTCTGTGACTATTGATAATATCCTCCTGAGGAAATGGGGAATGTTTTACTTTTTGAACTGATAAAAATGTGTGTATTTTAGCCAGTTGTGGTGGTGCACACCTTTAACCCCAGCTCTGGGGAGGCAAAGGTAGAAGGATAGCCATGAGTTTGAGGACACTCTGAAAGTACATAATGAATTCAAGGTCAGGCTAGGCTGGAGTAAAACACTACCTAACCCCCCATGTGTATATTTAAAAATTTTTTTTTTAATTTTTATTTATTTATTTGAGAGTGACAGAGAGAGAAAGAGGCAGATGGAGAGACAGAGAGAGAATGGGCGCGCCAGGGCCTCCAGCCACTGCAAACGAACTCCAGACGCGTGCGCCCCCTTGTGCATCTGGCTAACGTGGGACCTGGAGAATCAAGCCTCAAACCGGGGTCCTTAGGCTTCACAGGCAAGCGCTTAACCGCTAAGCCATCTCTCCAGCCCCCATGTGTATATTTTATAACGAAGAAAAAATAATTCTCAATATTCAACTTGCAGATATTCAGGTTTCATGTAAGTAAGTAATTCCTGTCCATTTCTACAAAATCTTCTTCTTTTTATTCTTGGTGTGTGTGTGTGTGTGTGTGTGTGTGTGTGTGTGTGTGATAGTGGGGGGACTGGATTTGTGCCAGGTATGTGGGTAGAGGTCTGAGGACAACTTTTGGGTTAATCCTCACCTTCTACCTTTCTTGAGGCAGGTCTCTGGTTCACAGCTCTGTTCAAAAGGCTAGCTGTGAACTTCTGGGTAACTCTCCTATCTCCACTTCCATCTTGCCATAGGCATGCTGGGATTATAGAAGACTGCCATGGTTACTGACTTTATGTGAGGTCTGAGGATCCAAACGCAGATACTCATGCTTCGCAGCAAGCAATATGTCCCCTGAGCCATCTCTCCAGCCCCAGTCCCTCCCCCAATTGTTCTTAAATATTTTTATTAAGAACTTTTAATATATGAGCCTATAGTAATATGACCATGTTCCTGTCTCATTTTCCTCTTTTGTCCCCTCTCCCCAGAAGACCTTCCTCTTTCAAGGGAGTCCCTTCTGTATTCTGTTGTCTTGTTCCATTTGTCCTCCTCTTTCCTTCATGTTAAGATGCCGATGGGCACTGACCTGTGCTGATCTTGGGTGGGTATTGGTAACCACTGTGAAGAGCCCAAATATTTTTAAAGAGTACATGAAGACTGATGGTGGGATTTGGGGTTTGGGAGGGGAATTGCTTGTTCCCTGAACTCAAGGAACAGGTTAGGATTTACACGTAGGTGTTCTGGTGCAGAGCTGAAAGGAGTGTGTGGGGACTTGTTAGGTAATTTTTTAAAAGTATATTAAATTAATTTATTTGAGAGAGAGAGAGAGAGAATGGGCACACCAGGGCTTCCTGCCATTGCAAGTGAACTCCAGACATTTGTTACACTTTGTGCATCTGGCTTTTTGAGGGTACTGTGGAATTGAACCCAGTCTATCAGGCTTTGCAAGAAAGCACCTTTAACCATTTAGCCATCTCCCCAACCCAGTTTAAGTAATTTTTGAAGTGAGAAAATTCAGTAGAAGCTAGAGCCTGGAGTCCATGATTGCTAAGTTGCCGGGCTCCGCCGGCGGGGGCAGGTAGTGCCGAGGGAAGGACCAGGCCCGCTGGTTCCTCCCGAGGGGCTGAGGAGGAGATGAGCGTCCGACGACTCAGACCTCTCCTGGCCACCGGAGAAAAACCACACTGAGTCGGGAGTCTTGTCGAAGCAGGAACTCGATTTATTGCTATGAACAGTTGCCTATATAATGTTGGGAAGAAGGCGGGGATTTTAGGATGGTGGGGAAAGGTAAGGGCCAATAGTAAAATGTGACTATTGAGATGATAATTCTAACTCCCATGTGGAGGTAGCAGGTAAGAAGCCATTAGGCGTCTTGCTGAGTCACGTCTGGCCAGAGGCAGATCACCAAACTTTAGCTAGGCTCAGGAAGTTCCACTAGGCCTCACACCTGGGCCTTTCAGAGCCCAACATCTCCCCCTTTTGTTTTTGTAAGAGCATTAGTCATCATGGCCCCTGTCTTAGGTTGTCCCCCTCTGGGGATCTTACCCGTCACTGGGTACCATGTGTTTAGCTCGGTGAGAACCCACCCCATGGCCTGTCTTAGGTTGTCCCCCTATGGGGATCTTACCCGTCATTGGTCACATGGAGGGCAGAGGAGGTGGCAGTGGGTCATCTGCGGAACTTAATTCCTGAGTTTCCAGCCTGTATTTTGACCTGATGAGGTTTTATTGCCTCTAGCCATTGGTGAATAAATTGTGTAATCTTATTAATTGCACAAGGCCCGACAGTGAGGATAAGGAGAAGGAGAAGGAGGGGGAGGGGCCCAAGTAGAGGGAGAAGGTAGGGTAAGAAGTCATATAATCCTGTCCACAGCAGGTTGTCCTGGAGGTCCCGTTGCCTCCTCTCCAAGTCTTCCTGGAGCCTCTTAATCTTGTCCTGGACGATTCCTGATTTATTGGCGTAAAAGCAGCATTTTTCCTGTAAAAACAAACATACGCCTCCTTTTTCGGCCGTTAGTAGGTTTAGTCCTCTCCTGTTTTGTGGGACTACCTCAGCCAGGGAATCTAGCTGTTGTTGAAGATAGGTCTCCCTCTGATACAGGGAGGGCCTCATTTCCAGGGATGATATTTACATCTGGGATTAAGGTGGCTGGGGCACAAAGGCCCGTCCAATTGGTGGGCAGAAAGTCATAGGCCATCCCGTCTCCACAAACATAAACCATTCCAGAAGGTGGGCAGCGTTGAGCACTGGGCTCAGTTGTGTTAAAAGCACAGAAGGAAGGATGAATGTATCCCACATCTATACTGGAATTATTAGGGGAAGGCGGGGCCCAAATGCAAGTTCCAGGGGAAACATTGGGAAAAGCTGGACGGGGATGGGGAAGGTGGCTGAGTAATGTTTTAAGGTCATACAGGCAACTGTACTGTAAGCAGCCAGAGAGGCCCAGATTGGAGGCAAAGCCAGCAATCCTCCACAGGGAGGGAATTGTTTAGTTTAGTAGGGTGAAGGACCATTTTAGGAACAGTCCTCAGGGGTGGGACACTCCCTAGAGAAGTGATTGTCAGTGTCCTCTTGTTGGGACAAATATTTTAGGTCTCTCGCTGGTACCCAAATGGGTCTTTTTTCATCTTGAGGGAAGACACATCCAAACCCTCTCCCTGCTGTGAGGAGTGGATCAGGCCCTCTCCAGGCCCCAGTCAATGGGTCCCTCCATCTTACCCAGATAGAACTGTAGGTAATGGATGAGGACCAATGTTTTTGAAAAGGGGAGAGTTGTTTATCTTCTTTAGAAAAGTTTAAAATATTTAGGGTAAATAATGCCTTTTTAGTTGGTCGTGTGGGGGTAAGGATTCCCCCTTTTGTTTTTGTAATTGAGACTTGAGAGTCTGATTATATCTTTCAACGATAGCTTGGCCCCGGGGGTTGTATGGGATGCCTGTAGAATGTGAGATTTTCCAGTTCTGGAGAAAATCTACAAAGGCCTTGCTTACGAAGCAGGGGCCATTATCTGTTTTAATTTGATCAGGCAGCCCAAGAGTGGCAAAACATTGAAGCATATGACTAATGGCATGTTTAGATTTTTCCCCGGCATGTGCCGATGCCCAGCAGGCGCGGGAAAAGGTATCAACTGAAAGAAAAATATACTTAAGTTTTCCAAATGGAGAATAGTGTGTGACATCAATTTGCCACAGATGATTAGGGCATAGCCCTCTAGGATTGCTTCCTGTAGTTTGAAGGGGGGGTACTTGGAGGAAGGGCTGACAGGACTTACAAGTCCGGACAATTTTTTTAAGGTCCTTGACTGGTACCTGTGGAAACCTGTGCTTGAGACCTCTCCAGTTGACATGGGTCAATAAGTGGAAGCGTGTAGCTTCTGTAATAGTATTACACTGAGGCATAGAAGCCATTTTATTAGCCAAATTGTTTCCTCGAGAAAGAAATCCCGGTAAGTTTTGATGACCCCTGAGATGTTGAAGAAAAATGGGGTTAATTCTTTGTTTGAGTAGGGAACGAGCTTGAATCATCAGAGGAGATATAGGGTTGGAGTCCAGTCTAATATGGGCCTCAACCAGGTTGGGTAATAAATTAACAACATAAAGGCTGTCAGAAAATAAGTTAAATGGCTCTTGAATAGTGTCCAAAGCTAGAACGACAGCAAATAGTTCTTTGAATTGTGCTGACCCCTCAACCTCATGAGAGACTGACTTTATGGGCATAGGCTCTTTTTCCTGTTTTAAGGGAGGGTAAACGACTAGGGAAGCCCCCAGGTGCCCTCCATCAGTAAACACGGTAAGAAAGTCAGGGTTAGGTTGAGACAGAAAAAGCCTGGGGGGCTTCCATTCTAATCTGGAGAAAGAACTCATCCATTTGTGGGGGCCATAATGGCAATCAATTTTACCTAGAAACCCCTCGAGAGCCGTAGCAACTCTATTATTATTTCTCTGAAGCCAGGTGAAATCTGTTATCTTAAAGGGGGTGACAATAAGGTGAGGTTCTGTGCCAAACAACCGGACAGAGGTGTCTCTGCCCTTGATAATGCAATCAGCAACCTGGTTGGTTATAGAATAAACTCTGGGGACCCCACCGATTGAGAGGTGGACCCATTGGATGGGTTCACCTTCCTGGGCCAACAGTGCGGTACATAATGTTTCCCCAGAGAAAATGTAGAGGGAGATGGGCAAATCAGGATTGAACCTCTTTAGGGTCGCAGTATTTATAGCCTGTTGTACCTTACGAAAAATTTGTTGATGACAAGGGGACAAAATTACCTGAGAGGAGAAGTTAAGGTCCTTTAGGAGGTCAAATAAAGGGGACAGCTCTTCAGTAGTTATGGGTATCCAAGGCCTCATCCAATTAATTTCTCCCAAAAGCTTCTGGAGTTGAGGCAAGGTATAAGAATCCTGAATATAAAGTTGTGGTTTAACAGGTGAAACTGTATCTAGGGTAAGGATCGAGCCCAAGATCTTAAAGGGAGGCACAGTTTGAACTTTTTCCGGAGCTACTTTAAAGCCGTGAGTATGCAGGATAGTTAGACATTGGTGGGTAAGGTCCTGGAGTGTGGAGGAATCTAGGCACCCAAGAATAATATCATCCATGTAAATATAAAACAGGGTATCAGGGAGATTGATAAGAGAAGAGAAAATGGATGACAGGTAATATTGACAAATGGGTGGGCTATTTGCCATGCCCTGAGGTAAGACAGTCCATTCAAATCTCCTATCTGGGCCACAAAAATTAACAGCAGGTACAGAGAATGCAAATTTTTCCATGTCTCCTGGATGGAGAGGGATAGAGAAGAAGCAATCTTTAATGTCAATGATAGTAATATGGTATATATTGGGAATAGCTGGGATCCATGGGAGTCCCCTCTGGGGGGTTCCGAAGGGGATCATGCGTTCATTGATCTTTCTTAAATCATGTAAAAATCTCCAGGACCCATTAGGCTTTTTTATGACAAAGACAGGAGAGTTCCAGGGACTAGTGGAGGGACGAATATGTCCGGCCTCCAACTGTTGATCAATAAGTATGTGGAGTTGGTGTAACTTAGAAGAAGGGAGAGGCCACTGCTCAACCCATACAGGATCCCCCGGTCTCCACTGGATTTTAAATGGGGGGGGCTGGGCAGTGGCCCTTAGAATTGGGGGTGTTTATTGGAGTACTTTTGTCTGAGTTGCTCAAAGTAAGGGTCATCTCTATAATTGGGATGATATTCCCTCCCTTCCTCAGACTGTTGTTGATATTCTTTTTTATCTAACAAATCATTATAAAAGGCCTTATGGTCAGTAGTGATGAAAGCCTCAGCATCTCCAAGGATGTCTTGCCCCAGTAAGTTAGCAGTGAGCCCAGTCACCACGAGAGGGCGGACTTTTCCCCTGTCCTCACCTGGGTCAGTCCAAGGGAGCCACGTGGCAGTCTCCCAGGAGGTGGATTGCCCACCAATTCCCAGTAGGGGAGGGCCGGGCACAAGCTGCCAGGAGGGGGGCACTTCCTCCTTTCTCAGGACCGTTCGGTCCGCTCCAGTGTCGATGAGAAGTTTGAATTTTTTATTGCCAATATTCAAAATAATTTTGGGTCTAAGGCCGGAGACCAGGGGGACGGTCCAATAGGCTTTGATGGTCTCTTTCCCCTTATTTAACGGGGCTGGGGGAAGCCCCTGGAGGAGTTTAAAGGCTTTCCCTGTATGTTAAACTTCCATTTACATTCCTTAGCCCAATGAAACCCTTTATTGCATTTAGGGCAAAGGGTGTGAGGGGCATTGGTCGTCCCCCCAGAGCGCGGAGGAGGCTTTGTCCTGTTGGGGCACTCTTTTTTAAAGTGGCCCTCGTCCCCGCATCCAAAACATGTCAAGTTTTTAGAATTTAACTGTAATGCACAGATCGTATTGGCCAAATCTCTCTGTTTATTTTCCTGAAGGGCGGCAGCCATGGCCCTAGCCTGATGGGAGATAGTGCCAACGTCCTTGGTGGCTACAATCCATCTACTCATGGAGTTGTCCTTGAGACCCGCACAGGCGAGGCGGTGATCGGCCGTCATCCCATCCCAGACCAACATTTTAGTAAACTGATCCCGTAATGCCCCTGGGGGAAATTTTCTTTGGAGATTTTTTTCCACCCTATCTATAAATGTAGCCAAATCCTCAGATGGTTTTTGAGTAATACTCATAAGGGGAGTTTCAGAGGGTCCCTCATCAAGCTTTTTCCATGCCGCCAAGCCCAGTGCCCTGACCTGGTCCCTATACGGGTCAGGTATAGCCGCCTGTTGAGTGCCTGTAGCATATTGATCAGAGATACCAGAGAGCATCCCAAAAGTTATCGGCACAGGGGGCTGTTGATTTTGGTTTCGTTCTGCCTGTGCATGGCATTCATCTCTAAAAAAGGCACACCACTTAATGTATAGGGGACCTGACAAGACAGCCCTGACTAGATTTTTCCAATCTTGGGTTGTACAAGGTTGATGGGCAAGTCCCTGTAATAGGGTCTCAGCCCAAGGAGAGTTGGGTCCATCCTCTGAGACCGCCTTTTTAAGCTCCTTAAGGTCCTGAGCTTCCCACGGATACCAGGCAGCAGGGCGATTGCCCCCAGGATTTAGATTGACGGGAAATAAAAAAGTAGCTTTATTTTCTGACGGCTTGGCTGCCGAATATGAAGGAGGGGCTGAAGGGGTCTCGGCGGCCGAATATGAAGGAGGGGCCGAGGGGGTCCAGAAAGGGTTAGTTGATGGAGGAGGTGGAGGAGGTCCCCCGGAAGGCCAGGGAGCACTCTCAAAGGGATCGAGTGAGGAGCATAAAGATGTATCCTTTTGGGGTTTTTTTAAAGCTGTATCTCCAGGAGGAGTAGCTGGATTAGGCTGTATATTATCTTTTTCTTCTGTCTTTTGTTTATGTTTGGTTGGCCTTGGAGGGAAGCAGGCCTTGAGGGCTGAGATCATAGGGAGGACCCCTGAGGGGGGTATTTGATCCTTCTCCACATGTGCCCGACAAACAAGGGCCTCTACCCTATCCCACGTGTCCCAACCAAAGAGATTTCCTTCTGGCAGCCATGGCGCCAGTTTGAGAAGGCAATCCCAGGTCTGTTGAGCCTGATTATCAGTCAAATTAAGCCCTCTACTCTTTAGGAGTGCCCTGAGAGATTCTAAGGCAGGATTGGATTTACAGTTAGACTGTCCCTCATTATAAAGTTGAGAGAAAAATGTCCATAAAATTAGGGCAATAGCAACCCACATACACATGAGTACAATACAACCACAAGGATCCAAAAGATAGGTAAACATGCTGTACAAAAGCCGCAGATGTAGCTTGTCTGCAAACTAAAAGTGAAAGGAAAGAGAAAGAGAACAAAGAGATGTTGATCAACAAGTACAGGTTATAGAAGCAAAGTTTAGCACATTAAATATAAAGACTACTTATGGGGGTACGCTCACCCGCATATGTACACCGATTGACCTCCTCAACGAATGTCTCTCAGGGGGCACTAGTCTGCCGGATTCCAAGAGCCGCACGTTAGGCGCCAGATGCCAGGCTCCGCCGGCGGGGGCAGGTAGTGCCGAGGGAAGGACCAGGCCCGCTGGTTCCTCCCGAGGGGCTGAGGAGGAGATGAGCGTCCGACGACTCAGACCTCTCCTGGCCACCGGAGAAAAACCACACTGAGTCGGGAGTCTTGTCGAAGCAGGAACTCGATTTATTGCTATGAACAGTTGCCTATATAATGTTGGGAAGAAGGCGGGGATTTTAGGATGGTGGGGAAAGGTAAGGGCCAATAGTAAAATGTGACTATTGAGATGATAATCCTAAATCCCATGCGGAAGTAGCAGGCAAGAAGCCGTTAGGCATCTTGCTGAGTCACATCTGGCCAGAGGCAGATCACCAAACTTTAGCTAGGCTCAGGAAGTTCCACTAGGCCTCACACCTGGGCCTTTCAGAGCCCAACACTAAGTGACTATTATACTACTGAGACCTTGTAAAATTTGCTCCTACTTGCTTTCCCAGCATTTCTGCAAATGTTATCAGAGCCTCCATTTAATAGATGAGGAGACAGAAGGTTACAATTTATACAATATGCTGAGGCCCACACAATGGGGAACAGGCTGACTTGGGACTACTGCCGAGTCCTCATCCTTATGACTGTTCTGCTCTTCTATATCTTTTAAGATCTGTGAAAACTAATCCTAAAATACACATCTGGAGTTGATACCATAGTTTATGTCCGAGCTAGACTGATATTGAATATGATGGTACTCTGTCTGTTCTTGACCCGGTCACTCTTCTCTTTTGGTTTTTCGAGGTAGGGTCTCACTCTAGCCCAGGCTGACCTGAAATTCACTATGGAGTCTCAGGGTGGCCTCGAACTCAGGGCAATCCTCCTACCTCTGCCTCCCGAGTGCTGGGATTAAAGGCGTGCGCCACCACACCCAGCTTCCGGTCACTCTTCTCGACGAGTTCAAGTTTGCATTAACTACCTGACATTTGGTTCATACAGCGTGTAGAGCAAGACAAAACCACAGATCTTTTCACAAGAACAGTTTGAAGCTTCAGGTCAGCTGAAGGAGGAGGATAAGAACTCATCCTTCAGAACTGTTCTGGACATTGAAGCAATTCTATCTTCCCTCCTACTGAACTGTACCCTCATTTTGCTTTTTCTTCCTTCTCCAGAAAACCTAGGTATGATTCTTGGGTATGCTGACCCCACACCATTGCAGTAGTGTGATTGGTCCAAACATCATTTCATGTCCATGTCCTTGTCTCATTATGGAATACATTTTAAAATTATTTATTTACAAACAGAGATAGAAGAGAGACAGAGAGAGCAGATGGGCATGCCAGGGCCTGCAGCTACTGCAAATGAATTACAGAAACATGGGCCACTTTGTGCATCTGGATTACGTGGATACTGGGGAATCAAACCTGGGTTGTTCGGCTTTTCAGGCAAGCATTTTAACCACTTAGCCATTTGTCCAGCTCCTCATTATAGAATAATTTTGATCTAGAAGATGGAAGAGAAGATGAGCTGGGCTCCTTGGGAGAGTTTTTCTGGGAGAATTTCTGGAAATGGTCTTTGCTTTGTTTGTCTGCACTGTTGGCACATGGACATGAATTGTGGAGCTGCTGTGGGCGTCGCATTTCCAGGCTGGGATGAAGCCTGCACCAGATGAGCCAGGCTAGAAACAAGGCCAGTAGATTCAATGAATACTCAATGGCACTCTATATCTGGGCTTGTAATTAATTTCTCTCCTTTTCAAGCCTGTTTGAGTAGATTTTTTTCATTACTTGAAGTCCTGCCTGAGACAGGTGTGGAGATCAAATGCAATCACATGTAATTTGTTTTATGCTACTTGACTGTGTGCCTCACATGGAATGATAGCATATGGTAGTGGTCATGTACATGAACTTTGCATTTCAAAGTTCTGTTTTTTTGGCTCCACCTTTCACCTAGTTATGTGAACCTGGGCAGAATTACTTTCCTTTCCAACCACAGTGAAAAGCAAAGGTAATAGAAACACCTGTCTTGAAGCTTTATGCAGAATATTAATAAAGTCACCAGTGTAGAGTATTTAGCAATTTATGCAGGTGAGTTGCATAACTCACAGTAGGTCAAAGTGTAGGGCTGTCTTATAAGATACATCTCATACTTAGAAAATTCTGCCTATTATTATATTTTGCTTGCATGTGTTTTCAAATTTTTTTAATTAATTTATTTTTTATTAACAACTTCTATGATTGTAAACAATATCCCATGGTAATGCCCTTCCTCCCCCCACTTTCCCCTTTGAAACTCCATTCTCCATCATATCCGCTCCCCCTCTCAATCAGTCTCTCTTTTATGTTGATGTCATGATCTTTTCCTCCTATTATGATGGTCTTGTGTAGGTAGTGTCAGGCACTGTGAGGTCATGGATATCCAGGCCATTTTGTGTCTGGAAGAGCACGTTGTAAGGAGTCCTACCCTTCCTTTGGCTCTTACATTCTTTCTACCACCTCTTCCGCAGTGGAGCCTGAGCCTTGAAAGGTGTGGTAGAGATATTGCAGTGCTGAACACTCCTCTGTCACTTCTTTCCAGTGCCATGATGCCTTCTGAGTCGTCCCAAGTTCACTGCCATCTGAAAAGAGAAGGTTCTACAGAAGTCCAATCATCTGTAGCTAGGATCCACATATGAGAGAGAACATGCGACTTTTGGCTTTCTGGGCCTGGGTTACCTCATTTAGTGTAATCCTTTCCAGATCCATCCATGTGTACATGTGCACTTGCACACACAGACCAGGGTCTCTTGCCACTGAAAACTGATGCCTACCTGGTATTATGAGGGTGGCTGGGGAATTGAACCCCAGCTGGCAGGCATTGAAGCAAGTGGCTTTAATTGCTAAACTATCTTCCTAGCCCTTCCTTGTGTGTTTAACTATTGGATTCATATTAAATATTTCACTTTTATCCCAGTTAAAATTTTAAATTCTTTGTGTGTTGTGTATATATGTTCATATGTGTTTGTGCACATGTGTGTGCATGTCTTGGTGGATGCCAGAGGTTAACACCAGCTGTTTTCTTCAGTTGCTTTCCTTTTTTTTTTTTTCCTTTGAGTTTCTAGAGTTCACCAATTCAGCTAGACTAGCTAGCTAGAGAGCCCCAGGAATTCCCTACTTATGCCTTCCTAGCACTGGAGTTACAGGTCAACACCACAGGCCCATCATTTTACATAGGGATTCAAAATCAGGTCCTCATGCAGGCATGATAAGCACGTTAGTCACTGAATAATCAGCCAACCCCCAATTTTGTATTCTTTATTTTACTTCTTCATACTAAGTTGTTAAAATTATCCTGATTTATCATTGAACATGCTGAAATGTCTTATTTTTTAATCATGTAATTTCTTTGGATATATTTCCTTAAGTTTGATATGAAAATCTCTTAAATTTAATCCAAGTTAGTAAATGGGCTGGAGCCAGCAGCTTATCATGCTCTAGAGCTTTTCTTGAGTGTTGTGTTGTCTCTGCCTAACTTTAATCCCAGCCTCATATTCTACTTATCTCTTTTGTCCAAGCCACCTACTTCCCACCTGCTGGTTCAACCCTTTCTAGACTTCAAAGGGGAAGTGTTGGAGGTCCAGAGAAAATGGACATTTATCAACCACCTACTATAGGCTTGGCACAGTGCTAGGTACTTTGTGTTTT
Source organism: Dipus sagitta (assembly GCA_036346955.1). Lineage (NCBI taxonomy): Eukaryota > Metazoa > Chordata > Mammalia > Rodentia > Dipodidae > Dipus > Dipus sagitta. The sequence continues at coordinate 123,399,937 of CM070771.1, read as the reverse complement.
ATGCTTGTTGCTCCTCATCCTAATATTGTATATAGAGAGGGTTCCAGACATCCAAAGAGGTTAATCAAATAGCTTGATAGCAAAGAGCAAATTTCTCCAAAAGCCCGTGATGTTTCCTCTCATGCAGTGCTGTCTCTAATTCATGATGTGCTAGTGGCCTAGGGAGGAAGGTGGTGCATGTGCCTGGATGCTGCCGCAGCCAGGGGCAGGCTGAGTCACGTGGGACTTCAGCATGTAGTCCATACACTCCTGCACATGGCTGCTCCTTCCCCTAGTTGCTGCGAACTCATAACTGGGCATGTCTCCTTTTAAGTCCTCTACAAAGGACTGCAGCACAGCTCGGCCTAAACACACAGGCCGTATGCAGTGACTGATCCCGAGGGCAGTACACAGGCTTGGCCCCTGAATCAATTTAAGACATCCTTAAGGGTCACTCTGCTCACGTCCTCCCTTTGAAATAAGCTTTTTGCAACTGAGTTCCACTTCAATGTCTCCTTTTGAGAGTCTGTTTTCTCTACTTCTTGACAGTTGAGAGACTATCATCCCCTGCATGCTAATCTCTACCTCAGTAAACAGCCACACTGTCTGCCCAGCTCCAGTCAGGCCCTCTGACACCTGTTCTGTTAATTGAATCCCCTGCCTTGAGCGCTTTATTTATCATTATCTTTAAACCCAAGTACCTGTCCATGTGCCCACACCCACTGGAGCTGTTCACATTGCTTGCTCTTGGGCTACCTGATTTGATGCATGATTCTCCCAGTTCACTCATTAATTTAGCCTTCTCCAAAAAAGAAAGAAAGAAAAAGAGAGAGAAAGAGAGTTGAAGCCGGGCGTGGTGGCGCACGCCTTTAATCCCAGCACTCGGGAGGCAGAGGTAGGAGGATCGCCGTGAGTTCAAGGCCACCCTGAGACTCCATAGTGAATTCCAGGTCAGCCTGGGCTAGAGTGAAACCCTACCTCGAAAAACCAAAAAAAAAAAAAAAAAGAAAGAGAGTTGAGATGCAATGGTGACTGTACTCTGCAAATTGATGCTGGTTTTAGTGAATCATCCCTTCCTTTTCTAACAATCACACACCATCTACTTGAACTAGAGTTATTCTACACAGCATTCTTAGGTGTTAAAGGCCTTTCCCCCAGGTTGGTGTCATTGTGAGGTATTGGAACTTTTGAGAGACAAGGCCCACTGCAAGGTCTTTAGGTCATTTGGGGTATGCCCTCAAAAGGAAATTTTGGACCCTAGCCCCTTCATCTTTTCTTCTTTTGCTCCTTGGCTCATGATGTAAACTGTTTTGCTCTACCATGTGCACCAGCCATAACCTGTTGGCTTGCCACATGCTCCGAAGGTGGCATGGCACATCCTAAACTATGATCCAAAATAAGCCTTTTCTTTTAATAAACTGTCTCAGGTATTTTATTATAGTGATGGACAACTGACTAATGCAGAGTGAAAGTGATTCACTTAGTGTATTAGTTACCGTTCTTGTTGCTATGACAGAATCCCAGAATAAAAAAAAAAAGCTGAAGTAGGGAAGGGTTTATTTTGCTTCACAGTTTGAGGACATAGTGCATCATGGCAGGGAAGTCATGGTGGCCAAGAGTTTGACAGGAAGCAAAGGGAGGTGAGTGCTGGAGCACTCAGTTTTCCTTTCTCCTCTGTGCTCAGTCTGCAGCCCCAGCCTGTGAACTGCTGCTGCCTGCAGTTAGGATGGGTCTTCCCACCTCAGTTAACCCATTCCAGAAACTTCTTCACAGACACATCCAGAGGTTTGTCTCCTGGTGATTCTAGATCTTGTCTGGTTGACAGTATTCACTAGTGTACTTTCAGCATATGTATTTTCATTTTTTGGCCTGATGTCTCAAAATCTACCACTATCTCTTTTGGAAATCAAAGGTTTTATCCAAATTCTCCATGGAATGTAATCCTTAGACTGCTGCCCAAAATTCCTTAGATGTTATTAATTGTTGATTATATATTATAATTCCTCTGAACCTGTAAACTTGAAAGCATCAAAAACAATTATAAATTATTATGTTTTCACAAACATCTTAAGCATCAATTCCTTTGAAGAGGCTTATTTGCACCTTTTAAAATTGAAGACATTTTCTAATGAAGAAGATGAATAAATTGAAAGTTAAGTAGTTTGCTCTGTTTTATTCAATATTTAGCTTTGTTATTATATTTTAAAAAGTTCAGGGGCTGAAGAAATAGCTAAGTTGGTAAAGTGCTGGCTTTATAAGCATCAGGTACTGAGTTCAATTCACAGTTCTCATGTAAAGTTTGGTGCAGGCCTGAAATCCAGTAATGAGGAGGCAGAGACATAATGATCCTTGGAGCTCACTGGCCAGCCAGTCTAGCCTAATTGTGACAATAGGATGGTGAGAGATCATGAGAGGCCAATGGCACCTAGGAAATAGCACTTGGGGTGGTCCCCTGGCCTCTACATGCATATACACAGATGTGCAGGTATGCCTTCACACACATATGAACATGCATACACAAGCATACCATGTGCACACCAAAATATTGTCACTGAATGCTCTGCTATAAACCATTTAGGACTCTCTTTATATATGTTCTTTATAGAAATGACATAACCCTAATAATTCTGTGAGGTAGAAGTTATTATCTGTATCACAAAATATATGAAATGGTTACATTTCTATTAAAACAGGAGAAATTTGAGTTCCTAGTGGTCAAGGTAGTCACTTGAAGTCATATCAGCAGCTGGAGACAGAGGTGAATCCAGTGGCACCTTTCTCTTTCTGCCTGGGGCTTGCATGTTTTCTACTGTCACATACTGCTTGTCACTTTGCCATCAGCCTGAGCACGGATTTGTCCTTTTCCTCTTTTTGTCATTTCAAAGGCTCGTCATGGTCTGTGATGGTTAGTGTGAAGTGTCAATTTGTCTGGTTCCTGAGGCACCAAGATATCTGGTTAGACACAAGTCTGTGGTATCATTAGGATGTTTCTGGATGAGATGTAACATCTGAGTCAGTGGAATGAGAAAAGCAGACTCTCCAAGTGGGTGAATAGTACTGAATTCGCTGAAGGCCTGGGTAGAGCAAAAGGTGGACAAAAGAATTTGCTCTCTGCCTGATTGCTTTCAAGCTGGAACGTCAAGCTTCTCAGCACTGGGACTGGAACTTACACTGTTGGCTCTTAGGCCTAGGGGCTTAGACTGGAAACACATCTCAGGCCATCCTGGAACTCTGGCTTGCAGACAGTGGAGCATGGAATCTTGCAGTTTTTGTAATGGCAGAAGACAACTTCTTATCTTGTCTTCAGATCTGTATGGATTTATATGTCAGTCTATATTTATATCTACACTGCTACCTCCATTTTTATGCCATCCATACCAGCATCAGTCTGCTGTGTCTCTGGAGACCCTGACACATGGCTCTTGGCATCATCAGCTTGTTCGATGCTTTAGCCTCAAACGGTGGTTTAGAGCTCCATGTTATACCATTTGAAACTTGTTTCTGAATGTTTGCCTTTTTGTTTTATCTTCCATAAATGTTCTGTAAAACTTTGAGTTTATCAGTGGGAAATTCATATAACTTACATAGGTTTTGACATATGCTTGTCCATTTCTTTACACTTTGTGTCAATATTCTGAGGTTTTAATTTTTGAGACATTATTTCCCTTCAAACCAGCTTCCTTTTTAGAACCTCCAGATATATGATTTCTCCTACTTTTCATATTTTTATTTATTTATTTGCAAGCAGAGAGAAAGAGGCGAGAGAGAGAGAGAGAAAAAGAGGGGGAGAGAAAGAGAGTGTATGGACATGCCAGGGCCTCCAGCTGCTGCAGATGAACTCCAGATAAATGCACCACTTTGTGCATCTGACTTTATGTGGGTACTGGGGAATCGAACCCAGGTCATTAGGCTTTGCGGGCAAGTGTTTTAACCACTGAGCAACCTCTCAAACTCAATTTTCCCTACTTTTATTCAAGTTCAAGAGTGTCTAGGTTAATTACCTCCTTGCTTAGCTTTCTGCTCAAGATCACATTACTTTTGGTATTTCGAAGTAAGTTTTCACTCTAGCTCAGGCTGACCTGGAATTCAGTATGTGGTCTCAGGGTGGCCTTTAACTCAAGTTGATCCTCCTACCTCTGCCTCCCAGGTGCTTGAATTAAAGGCATGTGCCACTATGCCTGGCTAAGATCTCATTACTTTTATCTTTCCAGCCAGTACATATTGTTCACAGTTGAGTTAGAATAACAATTCTTTGTGATTTGTTTTCTCTACCAGCTATTGGATATGGCTGATTCAAGGTACACAAAAATTCCAACTGTATATGTTTTGTTCCAGTGAGATCCTCAGCAGTGTTCATATTTCATAGTCTCCTAACTATTTTGAGAAGGTTGACTTCTTTTCTTTAATAAAATCTCCTTCATTTTCTATTTACTTCCAAGCTTTTTCTTTTTCAGAAAGGGAAGGACAAATAAGGGAAGGAAGAAAGGAAGTATAGAGAGGAAGAGAGATTGAAAAAGAGAGAAATAAATGAAAGAAGAAAAATGGGAAGAAACCAAGAAGCAAAGGAAGTAAGGATAGCTATGAGACATAAAGAAGTAAGGTCTATGTGTCTTCAGGGTGGCACTACTGGGAAGTGCTTGGAACCTTTGGGAACCAGTGTCCCATGGGAAACTTTAAGGTCAGTTGGAGTATGGTCTCAGAGAGGACAGCTGAGCCCCCATCTCTACCTCTTCTTATTGGCTATTGTTTACGCCATCATGTTTTTCTACCCTGATGCCTTGATTGATCCAAAAGAAATGGAGTTCATTTGCATCTTGAGTTCATTTGCAATAGCAAGGGGGCGTGGTGCTCCCATTCTGTCTCTCTCCCTCTCTGTCTCTTTCCTCAAAGTATGGTGGTGCACGCCTTTAATCCCAGCACTCAGGAGGCTGAAGTAGGAGGATCACTGTGAGTTCAAGGCTGGCCTGAGACTGCATAGTGAATTTCAGGTCAGCCTGTGCTAGAGCAAGACCCTACCTCAAAAACAAAAACAAAACCATCTACGCAGTGTTCAGGAATTCTTTTAATAATTTTATCATTCTAGAATTTTTTGCTTTATTTGAAAAGTCCAAATTGAAACATAATACATTTTTAGAGAAATAATCTATTTACAATTACATAATTAATAAACAGTTCAAGTCTTAAAATATTTATTCCTACAAAATGAAGACAACCTTAGCCTTTTGGAGCTTTCATTTCTCTGAACTTCTCTTCTATTGTCACAGTTTAATTAAATATTGTCTCAGATTATCCTGTTTTCTGTTTTCCCTTTCCTTTACCCTTCCCTTTCCTTCTGTCCTTTCTTTTATCCTTTCCTATCCCCTGCTATGCTTTGAGACAGTCACACTGTATAGCCTAGGCTAGCCTCAAACTGGTGATCATCTTCCCAAGTGCTTGGATTATAAGCATGTGCCACCGTGCCCCACGGCACCCTTACTTAGCTTCCTAAATAGAATATAACCTCTCAGGTCTTTGAGTTTGCTTCCTTAGTGTAGTCCAGTGCATATAACAATGCTTTGGCACATAAGATACTTAATTATGTTATAGGGTTTCTACAGTTCAAATGCCTCTTCCCGAACTCGTGTTGAAATTTAATTACCATGTGATGATATGAAGAGATGATACCTGTGAGTGGTTATTGGGTCATGAGAGCTGTCACATGGGAGTGGGCTCCTGTTACCAGGATGCATTCATCTTCCTTCCTCTCAAATACACTCTTGCCCTCCCACATTCTGCCGTGGGATGAAGTCCGTGGTCTTGGACTTCCCATTTGCAATGGCCATGAACCCAACAACTCTTGACAAGCTACTTACTCCACGGTATTCATTTGTAAGTAGCAGAAGACAGTCTAAGATTGTTGTGAGGAGGAAATGTATAAGCTGCTTTGAAACAGCATTTGACACATGGTATGTGCTCAACAGGTGTGGGCAGTCATTGCTGAGTCAGACCATGAATTTTTACAGTGTTTTCAATTGAGGCTTACAGCATAGCCTGGCTGCTAGAGAAGGTTCCCCAGGCTTTGGGAATGAGCCTGGATTTACAAGGATGGCACTCACTGAATGGTGGGGAGACAGTTATGAATGAGTCTCATTAGCAGAACCTGGATCGCCTGCAGCCTAGGCATGGCTCTGTGCTGTCAGGGATAGAAAGCCCTGTGCTAGGATGGCTTGTTGGGTACTTAGAGATTGCAGGACTAGTAATTTTTCAACGTATCTGTTTAACCCCTATCCTGGGGCTACTGGTTTTAGATGGGTTTTCTCCTCTAGACTAACAGCATAAGCATTTCTGTGCCAATTAAAACCACAGCATTGTTAATCTAATTAACATTTAGGTCCACTGGAGGCTGAGGTTTACCTCAGCAGTATGGTGTCTTCTTTGCCATTGCTGTGGGAAGATGTGAGCTTGACATTTTAAAACATGACTGTACAATCATATATAGTTCTTGCTTTTTATCATTTGATGACTTGCTGGAGTTTTTCTTTTCTGAGATCACCAATGGAGTCCCAAGTTTGGCATATTGACTTGGTATGTGGAGTTTTATCTGCCAACTTCTCTTGTAGTAAACAGATCCCCACTTATGGAGCATTATTAAGTGAGTTCTTGAATCACTACCTGTAAAAAGGTGGCTTAATCAACTGAAGGGTATGCTTTATGGACTATTTATTATACATCTATTAGAAAGGACAAGCCAGATATTTCTTCTCATTTGATGGTATGTTGAAGATATGTATTTTAAAAAATATTTTTGTTTATTTATTTGAGAGACAGAGAGAAAGAGGCAAGAAGAGAGAGAGAAAGAGAGAGAGGCATGCCTCTAGCCAGTGCAAACAAACTCCAGACACATGTACCACCTTGTGCATCTGGCTTTATATGGGTCCTGGGGAATCAAACCTGGGTCCTTCGGCTTTGTGGGCAAGTGCCTTAACCCCTAAGCTATCTCTCTAGCCTGAAGTTGTAATTATTTATTTATTTATTTATTAGAGAGATAGATAGATAGAGAGAGAGAGAGAGAGAGAGGCCGATAGAGAATGGGCACACCAGGGCCTCCAACCATTGCAAACGAACTCCAGACCCATGTGCCACCACGCACATCTGGCTTACATGGGTCCTGGGAAATTGAATTTAGGTCCTTTGGCTTTGCAGGTAAGCACCTTAACCACTAAGCCATTCTCCAGCCCTGAAGATATTTATTTTTAAAGCTATTTTCAAGGTTGCTATTGACCATAAGGCTCTTTTTCTTTTGCCAAATTAAACACATCTTCCAAGTCCCTAGAAGGCAACTGTCCTATACATATGCATATATATTTGAAGCTGATTACACATGTATGAGGAGAAGAAAGCAAAAGCGTTTCATGCACACAAGGCACCAAACGTGCATGTTTCACAGTCATACAGAGGGTGCGGTACAGGCCACAATCATTTCCTCTTTGAATACTTTCACACTAAGTTTTTACAAAGAACATGATTTACTCTTGCATTTTAGAAGTACATTAAATGAAATTTAAATGGGGAAAACTGTTCTAATGCAAAAACCCTATCCTAGGGACATCTATTTTTCCTTTATGCCTATTATAAAATCAAAGAATGTATTCTGGGAAGGTTGTTCTTGGCCATGCAATGCTGTGTGTCCATCTTTTTTTCCTTTTGTGAGATGAGGTTCTTGCTATGGTCCCCAGTCTGGCCTGGAATTGATGAGCTTAAGTGACTTTCCTGCTTTAGCCTCCCAGGACTTGGGACTACAAGTATTCTTCCTGTGGCTGGCTCTATCTGCATTCTTGCAAGTGGTCCCACATGTTCTAGGATCTTACTGAGCATTGTCTGCCTCCCAAGGCAATGATTGCTTTCCATGTGCTTGATCTTCCCTCTTAAAAGCAAAAGTATATGGCTCTGGTGACAGCATTCTTCACTCCAATTTTCTGAATTGACGATAATTGACAGTTATTTGCAAATCTCTGGGTCCTGGATTGAGGAGCAGACCCAGCTCCCCTCTTGGAGTGGTTTCAATGTAAAATGTCCTCCAAAACCTCAGGTGTTTGTGAATAAACCTCATTTTTAATCCCAGCTGGTGAAGGTTTTGGAAGGTGGAGACTTGCTGGAGGAAGTGTGTCACTAGGGATGGATTCACAGCTCACTCCTTCTGCTTCCTTGTTGCTGTGGGACAAGATGTGAATCCCCGCTTTCTGCACTTTGACATGCCTTCTCCACCATAATGAGGCTTCCCTCAAAACTGTAAACCTAAATATACCCTTTCCCTCCATAAGCTGCTTTTGGGTCAGTATCTTGTTTCAGCAACAGGAAGGTAACTTCTCTACCTTTCCAATTTTACCCAGCAGACCACATGCCCAAGTTAACACTTCCCTAGAGAATAAAACCTCTCATCATTTGGCAGGGGAAGGGAGATTCCTTCCTTAGAGTTTCTACATTTTTGTCCATTCCTCTTTTGGTCTGGATATTTACCATGTGGGATCAACTCAGGCTGTGGCCTGTAGTCATCTAATAACATCATTCATGCCATAATTCTGCCAACCTGGCTGTAAGAAGGAATCTCTTTGCATTCCAATGTCCTTTGTTCTTCCTCAGTAATAAGAGCTCAGTTTTAATCTGGCCACTTTGCAGAAAAATGCAAGGTAGTTAAATGTGGTTCAGTAAGTGTTGGCCATTAGGATGGAAAATAAAGAACTGCCCAGAAAAATCTTCTAAGATGGGTCAGAGCCTTCTGCTTGCTCTTCTTCCTGAAGCCTAGACTGCAATACAGGACTGAGTCTTGAGCCTTATCATGAGATATGGCTCCATTCTGGGGACAGCAAGCTTTCATGATTGGAAGATTAATAATATGGACTTCTCAGAAATAAAATGAAGACAATACTAATATTTTGGAGCCACTCCTATAAGTGATTTTTTTCTGTCATTAATATAAAAATGCATTCTGAGACATATGTTAATGCTTCAAGTTTTGCAACATGATTCTTTCTTCATTGTGTGAGTTCCTGAGGTCCTCCTGCCTGCCAGGCAGGTGCTGTATCACTGACCCACACCTTAACACTATGTTGTTAGTTGCATTTACAAACAGGAAAGCATCAGAGTTCATATGTGGTTTGCCTCCCCCGCAAAATTTTCTAACATGTTTTCCTCAACTTGTTTTAACATTTTATTTACTTTTATTTATTTGACAGAGAAAGAGGGAGAGAGAGAGAGAGAGAGAGAATGGGCACGCCAGGGCCTCCAGCCACTGCAAACGAACTCCAGATGCGTGCGCCCCCTTGTGCATCTGGCTAATGTGGGTCCTGGGGAATCAAATCTGGGTCTTTGGCTTTGGAGGCAAACGCCTTAACCACTAAGCCATTCCTCCAGCTTCCCACCCTAATTTTTTTTGTTTATTTATTTATTTGAGAGCGACAGAGAGAAGGAGGCAGAGAGAGAGAGAGAGAGAGAGAGAGAGAGAGAGAGAGAGAGAGAGAGAGAGAGAATGGGCGCGCCAGAGCTTCCAGCTTCTGTAAACGAACTCCAGATGCGTGCGCCTCCTTGTGCATCTGGCTAACGTGGGTCCTGGGGAATTGAGCCTCGAACCGGGGTCCTTAGGCTTCACAGGCAAGCGCTTAACTGCTAAGCCATCTCTCCAGCCCCTACCCAAGTTTTTAAGAAGAAAGACTACTTCAGGTGTGGCATGCCTCCCCATGAGTTGTTAGTCAGAGAGGCCCTTGAAGGCCTCCTAAACAATAAGGCTATTATCAAGGCTCTTGGTTGTCCACTAGACCTAAATGGAAATATCCTATGGCTAAAAATATCACTATGTACTGCAAAACACTGAGAAATCAAGTTAGAGCTTAGCTGTAAGCCTTCTCCCTGCTCACCAGCTATCATAGTGTTATGAAACCTGCTTGGGGAGTAATCTCAACCAGCAGTGGATTCTGTAAGCTACAGAACTGGCCAAGATGTGGCCTCTAGTGCAATAGTGGCATATCTGTTATGGAGGTAACCTACTGCTCCCTGATTGGTTTTGAGGCCTGCTCCACATAAGGAAATTTATGTCTTATACTGAAAACCTAGTCAGAAGCCTGTGGTTAGAAAGGTTATAAGCTGTAGTAGAGAAGCTACTGCTGTTGTTTGGCTAAATGGATATATTATGCTCACCAAATTGCTCTCTTATTTATGTTGATTCCCATATATGAAGCTTCTCTTTTCAGATGGTGATGATTAGAGGAGACTCAAAACTTGCCAAAGCGCTGAGAAGAAGTGACAGTTGAGTGTTCAACAGTCAATGAGACATCTCTCTTATACCCTTCAAGACCCAGGGACTATTGTGACAGAGGTGGCAGAAAGAATGTAAGAGCCAGAAGACACCTTATGTGTTCGACAGGTAAAATGGAATGGCATGGCTGGAAGCTGAAAGAGAATCGGTCCCCAGATAGTCAGCGCATCTAGTGCCAGAAGGTGCTACATGGGTGACTGGGGGAAAATGACCAATATCTGTCCAAGCAACTCATGGTCTAACCTACTTAGCAGCAAATAACCTGTTGTGATGCCCACACAAGTGCAATAGTGGCACACAGCCATGGTGGGGAACCAACTGCTCTTGATTTGGCTAACTGATCTCCTCAGTGGTACGGGACCCATAGCTGGAGCTGGGAAACAAGTCAGAACCATATCCAAACATAAGCCCACTCTCCATTATCAAGCTACCATCAATCATGGGCTACAAGAGGACCTACACCTATTAAATTCTCTATATAAAAAAAAGTAAGGGTGATCTCATTTGTCCTGGTGCTAACTTCTCTCCATTGGGGAATCTGCTTCTCTTTTCCAGATAGATGTAGATCCTAAGGAGAGAGCCACCCCATCATACCTCAAAAGGGCCCCGGCTGAAACTAAGAAAAATTGGCGAAACAAGCAAGGGTGCTGTTTTCCTGGTGAACCGGATACCAGCCCAAGGGGGAAGGAGATCAACACAGAACAAAATCAACTCCTACCAAATCAGAGAGCCAGAGCCTCAGAGGCCCCCAAAACCTCATCAATGAAGTAGACCAAAAATGAACCCAACATGGCTCAGGAAATTTTGCGGAAGAGGGGGCGGAAAGAATGTCAGAGCCACATGTTGGGTCATGATATGCAGAGACATTTAGCTTACCCATAACTGTGGGCTAACTCCACAATGCATGACCTGTATACCTCAACTAGGAGGGGCCAAGAGGAGGGGGTAGGTCACGGATGAGTCTAATAATGGTACCACACTGAATATATTTGCTGAATACAAAGCTAACTAATAAAAAATAAAAAAAATTAATAAAAAAAGGAATGTAAGAGTCAAAGGATGGGGAGGAGTGCTTTAGAATGTCTCCCAGATACACAGTGACATTTACTTTATGATCTCGCAACAGCTATTGTTACCTGCATAAGAACAACATAATGTGGTGCCCATCAATATGGCATGAATAATTGAGGAGGAAAGAAATGATGATATCAGAATACAAGAAGGACTACTTGAGCCAGGTGTGGTGGTGCACACCTTTAATCCCAGCACTCTGGAGGCAGAGGTTGGAGGATCACTGTGAGTTCGAGGTGAGCCTGGGACTACAGTGTGAGTTCCAGGTCAACCTGGGCTAGAGAGAGACTCTGCCTTGAAAATAAGTAAAGCGAAATAAAACAAAAAAGGACTACTTGCAAAGAAAAGGGGGTTCAATGGAAGAGGGGGACAAAGGAGGATGGTGGGAGGGCACTATGATCATTTTAATAGAAAAGAAATGCAGTAACCCAAGTCATTCTACTGAATTGAATATAGATCTTTATTTTGACTTTATCACGGTGTGAAAACAAATGTGCGTTCCGCACAAACTCTACTACAAATTTTGAATTTTGATCTTTCCTTGGGCTCTAGTTTGAAGGATGCTCCCAGTACTCTCTCCTGAAGCTAGGTGGCAGCAGCGGGCCACAACCTCCAGTCAGCCTGGATGAAGAGTAAGAGCAGCAGAGTGCAGGGTGCTGCGATGCTCACTAGCGACGCTGGGTAGATGTTATTACGTTATTAAATGCGTTTTTGAGTTGTGGTACGTCCAATTACAGTAGGTTTTTATGCCATGGTGACCTGTATGTTAAAAGCGGTAGAAGCTGGGCTGATGACACATGCCTGTAATCCCAACACTTGGGAAGTGGAGGCAAGGGGATTGCCTGCTTGAGGCACACTGGACTGCATAGCAGGTTCTAAGCCAGTTTGGGCTTATAGCAAGAACGCATCTAAACCCCCCTCCCAAACGGAAGAAAACCATTTTAGTACTTTTCAGTTTAAAATATAAAAGCTGAACTATTCAATGAAAATTAAAAAAAAAAACTATGAAAGGAAAGTGAAAATAGAGGAAAGCATACATGATTGTGTGTCTCTGTTTAGGATGAAGCCCTTTGATAGGAACACTGGCCACAGGTGAGTCTGTGTGTTATCACTCTCATCGTCCTCCACCATCAGGTTCGAGCTATATAGATCTTTTCTTTTCTTTTCCTTTCTTTTCTTTTTTTCCTTCCTTCCTTCCTTCCTTCCTTCCTTCCTTCCTTCCTTCCTTCCTTCCCTCCCTCCCTCCCTCCCTCCCTCCCTCCCTCCCTCCCTCTCTCTCTCTCTCTCTCTCTCTCTCTCTCTCTCTCTTTCTTTCTTTCTTTCTTTCTTTCCACAGTAGGGTCTCACTCTAGCCCAGGCTGACTTGGAATTCGCTATTTAGTCTCAAGCTGGCCTCAGATTCACAGTGATCAATCCTCCTACCTCTGCCTCCTGGGTGCGGGGATTAAAGGCATGCGCCACCATACCTTGCATCTAGATCTTTTCTTACTAGTGTATATTACTTGTTAAAACTAATGGACTTCAGATGACCTATCTATACATATGTAATGTACCTTGGTCATAGAAAGTCTTTTTCTTCTTCATTTCTCTGTGTTTGAAAACTATTTGTCTTCTTCAGTCAGCGTGGCCGAGGGCAGCTGAAATGCCAGCTTCATCGTGAACTTTTCTACCCTCTTGCAAGGATAGGTGTCTTAGATATCTTTTCTGTTCAGTCATCAAAATTGTGGTTCCTCGGCACACACTGTCCCCCAGAAGCACTGTAGCACGGTAGACAGCAGCTTTCGTTTTAGACATGACCTAACAGAGCTTGCGTCTTGCCTCTTGCTGCTTCCATTTCTTAGCTGTAACAGCTTGAGTAACTTACATTATCTTTTCTGTTTCTAGAACAGTTTCTAGAGGCGATGCCACTGTTAATCACCCGGTAGAGCGGTGACAGAAGAAACAGATGTAGCACACTCAACGCGGTGCCTGTCTTTCCTATGCATACCATGTATTATTAATATTTCAGATGCTTGGTACACTTGGCTTATTGTAAGATAACTTCACAGCTTGTAAGTAGTTACTGAATAAATGAACAATTAAAGTGTAGCAAGAATTAAAACATTTCCTTATGAGAAAAAGTTTTGATTGAATTCATATAAAAAGCAATTTATCTGGTTCATAAAAATATAGCATTGTATTTAAATTTCAAGCACTATGAACCAGGAAATTAGAATTAAAAAAAAAGCTTTACTGTGGTGACAAATCAACTTGATTTCTCCAAAGATCAATGTTTAGGACTACAGTGAGCTGACAATATAGACATTGCAAAGATCTTTTCTGTGCAATGTATTGTATTGAGTTTTCTGTGAATCCAGTCTAGGAATTGTTCATTTTATTGATCATGCAATGTGATAAAAAGGTATCTATTAGGCATTCTATGGTACAATTAAATAGATTTTGCGGTACCTGTATAGCATAACTACAGAAATGATCAGGATGTTACAGAATTGTATTTCATGTGTGACTGAAAAAGAGCAATTGGCCTTAAATTTAGGCCACCATGGTAGTAAATTTCCCAAGCCTCTAGTGGTAAAGCAGTGCCACCGTACATGGGGCATTTGCAGATCTAAAGGAATGTGAAAAGACAAGCTCATATTACATTCGAGCATGGCCTATCCATTTTCTCTTAGAAATCTGTATTTTCCCTTATCCATTAGGATCATATTTTTAAAATATGTATTCTCTCTCATCTCCTTGTCCTACTTCTTAGTATTTGTGATGTTAGTTGTCTCTTATTTATTTATTTGAGAGCGACAGACAGACAGAGAGAAAGAAGCAGATAAAGAGAAACAGATTGGGTGTGCCAGGGCCTCCAGCCACAGCAAACAAACTCCAGATGCATGCACCCCCTTGTGCATCTGGCTTACATGGGTCCTGGGGAATCAAACCTTGAGCTGAGGTTCTTAGGCTTCACAGGCAAGCACTTCACTGCTAAGCCATCTCTCCAGCCTATGTTAGTTGTTTTTTATGCAAATAAAAGTTATGATTCTTCATGAACTTCACATGCACATGCTTGTCATCCCCGTGAGACCTCTGTAGACATCCAAAGGCAAGTAAAACCAAAATCAAAGCCTTGATTCCCAGCTTTGCTGACATCATCCTACCTGTGTCTTTGCTGCTGCCGCTTCCTGGTTTCCAGGCAGGATTTACAAGCTCCTCACTGTCCCTCCTGCACTGTGAACAGGATCACCTGTAATAACCATGCAAAGGAATTGTTTCACACTGTGCTAGCCCTGCCTGTATCAAGGCAGATCTTCTATCTGTTCTTTCTTCCTTGGTAAAGGCCCACATGCTAGTTTTGATGTCCCCTGTGTGCTCCTGAGCACTTTGAAGCTAGTTCTGATAATCACTTTTTTTTGTTGTTGTTAATGAATTGTGTAGTGGCTGGCAAAGGACTGGTTTTGATGGAAACCCAGGAGGGGAACTATGTTGGAAAGTTTTCTCGTTGGTTAGAAGTGAAAAATAAGCCGGCTGTGGTTTTGCACTCCTTTAAACCCAGCACTCAGGAAGTCGAGGTCGGAGGATCACCGTGAGTTCGAGGCCAACCTAAGACTATATAGTGAATTACGGGATAGCCTGAGCTAGAGTGAGACCTTACCTCTAAAAAAAAAATAAATAAAGTGAAAGATAGAGGGCAGAGTACCCCCTCAGAAGTTGTTTGTGAACATTAGTATCTCATTCTTCCGTCTCTGAGGCCATAGCAAATCATCTACATGCTGAAGAGGTTTAATTCTGAGGGGAGGGGCCTCTCAGTCTTTCAAGTCTCCTCTCCAGTATTTGGCCAAACAGATTAGGGTTTTCAGTGAACCCCTGGGGATGAGTGATCCACCTATACTCCTGTTTCCTCCCAGTATCCATGTCTTCCCATGCAAAAGCCAATGAATCCCTCTGCTAAGGGGCAATCTCAGAAGGCATCTCTGAGGTCTATGACACTGAGTAATTTATAGTCTTAAGGAATCTTTGATAATGGGTGTAAGAGTTTGGGACCACTGGATGTGGATCTGGTTCATAGCTCTTGGACTAGTGTGCAGGTCTTATCTCATTTTCTTACAGGAGCTATTGGAATACCATAGGTGGCATGCAATATTCAAGGAGACCTTTGATGATCAGCGTCAATCCCTTCCTTTCCTCGTGTGGGATGGGTATTGCATTATTTTGACAATGTTTTCTGGGACATATAAGGTAACTTTGAATGGGAGAGACCTTTAACTCATCCCTACCCCAGTTTTCCTGTTTTTCCCATATTTCTGGGTTTACTTTATATTCTGTTTTTGCAGTTAGGAAATATATGGAAACACAATGTTCGGTTTACCTGTTTTTAATATTATATTTAATTTAGTCATAAGAACTCATCCCAGCAGGTTTGTCCCTGCTTCTGGCTTGTGCTCATCCTGGGAAATCGAACCAGGATCTTTTGGCTTCAGAGGCAAATGCTGTCACTGCTGAACCATTTCCCAGTTCCCCATTGTTCCTGCTTCTGGGACAAGGAGTAGCTTGGCATTGGCTTCCATATCTGTATAGTATCTATGGTATCCTTTGATATGGGAACCTTAAATCCTTCTTTAAACCTTGAAACTTCTAAGTGTTGTGCAGAAGGAAGGAAGGGGGAAAGGACAAGGAAGAATGGGTTGCTTCAGAGTCTATTGAAAAGGTTATTTCTTCTTGTTGTGGCCCCACTCTCAGTTTATCAAGGGCTAACTGTGGGGCCCTTCTGCATAATAGAGCCCCTGACCTACTCAATTCTTCAGAATCATTGGGGGGGGGGTAAGGTTTTCTCTTTTCTCTTTCACAGAAGCATTCTCGTGTGAAGTGCCCCTTTCCCCACACTGTAGCACTTACTCCCTTCCCTATCTCTGGGGTTGCCTTCTGTCCTGATCCTGTGGCTGGTCCCCATTTAGTAGCTTTGGTCTAGAGTTCATAGTTCTGATTTTAGCAGTGTTGGCTTAGTTAATGGTAGCCAGCATGATTTTTGCTTTTTTGTTTTTCTCCGCATCTCTCCTCACATAAAGCTTCTGTGCCTCCCTTAATAACTAATCTAGGTTTTTGTTCTTTCAGCCTTCAATCTTTTGTAACTTCTTGGCTTTAGCTGACCAACTATTCATTATAAAGTGTAGCTTCAGTGTCCCTTGTCCCAAGTGTTCATTTATATCTAATCCAGAATTTGTTCTCATTTGATCTTTCTGTCTCTCTAGAACTCCAGTACATCCCTCCTCTTTGACTTTGTAGATTGAAGGCTTTGTTCATGTTTTGGGACTGGAGAACTGATTCTCTGATTTCTCTTATAATAAGATTTTTATGTGTTCTTAGTAGTCAGCATTGTGATTATTCCAATGTGGTTCTTGGTTCAGGCAGTTCTGATCTGCTGTGGTTACACAAGGCCCTGCTGGGTATCTCTCTCAGATGGCCATGACTGCCCTTCTTATCAACACCCTCTTTGCCCAGCGAGCAGTGTACTCAGTATTGATATTAGTTGGCCCAAAAATAATAGTTGGAGGCCAAGGAACTGATCTAATTGGTCAGCCACCTCATACAGCTGCTCTAGAAGTTCTTTCTTTTCTTTTTTGATTCTTGGCTTCTAAATTAGTGAGAGGGGCACTGACAAATCTTATCCTTTCCCCTCACGAGGGAAGCTCCCTAAGTGGGAACATCAGGTGGGGGTGACTTATGTCAGAGAAGGGAAGGTAATGAATGTCTTTCTGGCATTGTTCAAGTTACTTCCTGTACTTAGGGAGTGACAGGTATTGAGGAGCTCAAGTTTCTGGGGCCAGAGGGAGAGGGAGATGCTCAGGAGGAGAGAGCAGGGTAAACCAGAAGTGGAGAGGCCCCTGCATGAGGGGAGGAATAAGGTGAATGGACCAGGGAATTCCATTTAGAAGGTGGATCTTTTTCTTATTAGCTTTAATCCCCTCTTCTACAGTTTGTTTCCCATCCCAGCCCTGTTGTGAAGTTGAGCTCTAACTAGAGGTTTAACTTTCTCTTCCTCTACATGGAGGTCTCAGAGAGCAACTCAGAGGTGCTTCTTGGTTATTGGTGGGTCAGTATAAGCCCCCAGGTAGATTTTTCCCATATGAAATCCATGCAGACTACCTTATGCCACATGAAGACTTCCTGTGGATTGGCCTCTGAGCTCCACATGGCAGTTTCTTGCACTCTACTGACCTTGATGCCTCCATACCTGGCCAGGCCCATACTGGGGACTAGAACCACAGATTGCAAGTCCATACTTGATTCGTGTCTGAACATGCATCTAGTTGCACTCATGCAACCTCTGGGATGTCCTGATCACGAAGGTGGTACTTTAAAATTTGACTTTCCTTACCTTGTTCCATGCATGGAATTTCCATGCATGGAATTACCTGGTTGCCATGATGATTACGTATGGCTCTTATCCCCACAGTGCTGATTTACTTTTGGTTTTGGGCTTCCACTGGTTCTGAGGTTGAGAAATCTCTCCACACCCAGGGCCATTGTAATGAGGCAGCAGAGTACACCTTCCCCAGATGGCAGTCAGTCTCCAAGATCTCTGGCCATGTAGAAATTGTGGATAAGCCCCCAAGGTTGTAAGAAAAGAGTCTGGGCGACAGGACTGACCACTGAATTCAAAGTGCCTTGGCAAGGCAATGTTCCTCTTCTGCAGAAGGGTGTGCAGCTGTGAAGAGTTCAGGCACGGAAGCACACCAGGAGGAAGTCTACTGGGCTCTTATCCCTGATGCCAGGCTCCTGTTCCACACTCTGATTAGTCAGTGCTCAGCCTCACACTCATGCTTGATTAGCTGCTTTATAAATAATGGCACAATTTCCAGGGGAAAATGAAATTTAATGGATTGAAAACTTTAGCTCTAGGAACTGCTGACTCAGGAAAGACTTTTACCAAAAGGCACTTTTTTTTTTGTCTTAAAAGTTTCCCCACCCTACTTAACCCTTTGGTAAAACAGACAGTATACCTCTCATATCTCACATCACAAAAACAATTAGATGTCTCAGAATATCAATAATGAAAGAAGTGAAAGACCTCTATAATTAAAGCCTTATAACATTGAAAAATGAAATTGAGGAACACATCAAAGGCTAGAAATATCCCCCATTCTTGTGGGTTGGAAGAATTAATATCCATTCTACCAAAACAATTTACAGAATCAGTACAGTTCCAATCAATATTTCAGCACCATCTTCACATAAATAGAAAAAATAATCTTAGAATTCATATGGAAGCAAAAAAAAAAAAAAGACATGGGTATACAAAACTATTCTCATAAGAAAAAAAGAACACTGCTGAAGGTATCATCATACATGATTTCAAATTATGCTAGAGAGCCATAGTAATAAGAACAGCATGCTCCTAGTACAAAACAGACATTGGAAGTTCAATGTACTAGATCAATAACTAGAATACAAGATCCAGATGGAAGTTCATGTAGTTGCAACCACCTTAGTTTTTATAAAGGGGTCAAAAACACACATTGGAGAAAAGAAAGAATTTTCAACAAATACTCTTGGGGAAACTAGATGCTACATGTAGAAAAATGAATCTAGATTCCCATTTTTTACTATGCACAAAAGTCAACTGCAAATGGTTCAAAGACCTCATTGGAATGAAACCCAGGAACTACTAAAGGAAAATGTAGGGCCTAGCATGGTGGTGCATGCCTTTTATCCAAGCCCTTGGGAGGCAGAGATAGGAGGATTGCTGTGGGTTCAAGGCCACCTTGAGACTACATAGTGAATTCCAGATCCGCCTGGGCTAGAGTGAAACCATACCTCGAATCACCCCCCCTCAAAGAAAACCCAGAGGGAAATGCAGGGTGAGCATTTCAAATACAGGTGTAGTAAAGGGTTTTCTCAGGAATCCAGTAGCCTAGGGAATATGACACAGAACAAACCACTGGGATCTCATGAAACTAAGAAGCTATTGTACAGCTAAGCAAACCATTAACTACATCAATATACATCCTACAAAATGGGATAGAATTTCTATCAGCTATATATCTAACAAAGGATTAATATCTAGGAAATATAAAGAACTTAAACAACAACAACAACAACAACTAAGGGCTGCAGAGATGGCTTAGCAGAAAAAAACACTTGCTTGCAAAGCCAAAGGACCCAGGTTCAATTTCCCAGGACCTACATAAGCCAGATACACTAGGTGTTGTATGTGTCTGGAATTCATTTGCAGGGGCTGGAAGCCTTGGTATGCCCATTCTCTTTCTCTGTATCTGGATCTCTCTCTCTCCCTCTCTTTCAAACACATAAATAAATAAAATTAAAATTAAAAAAACAACTAAGCAAGAAATTATTCAAACCACACAGTTAAAAAATGGGCCAAGGAACTGAATAGAGAGTTCCCAAAAGAAGCAATACAAAGGGCAAGAAATAAAACAGGACCTATTTAAAAAATGTTCAACATCTTTAACTATCAACTTTGAGCTTCCATCTCACTCTGGAGACAACAAATGCTAGAGAGGATGTGGGGAAAGCAGAACCAGGTCCAGAAAGCCAAACTCTGCATGTATGTTCTCTCCCGTATGTGGATCCTAGCTACAAATGTTTAGACTTGGGGCTGGAGAGATGGCTTAGCGGTTAAGCGCTTGCCTGTGAAGCCTAAGGACCCCGGTTCGAGGCTCAATTCCCCAGGACCCATGTTAGCCAGATGCACAAGGGGGCGCATGCATCTGGAGTTCGTTTACAGAGGCTGGAAGCTCTGGCGCGCCCATTCCCTTTCTCTCTCTATCTGCCTCTTTCTCTGTGTCTGTCGCTCTCAAATAAATAAATAAAAAATGAAGAAAAAAATTAAAAAAAATGTTTAGACTTGTATGTGAGTTGGAGTAAAAATCGGTATCAGAGGCCAGTAAGCTAGAAAGGGGCTATAAGCGAGGGAGGAGAGGAGAGGACTTAAGGGGATGGTATTGTGTATATATATAAAAAAATGAACACATTACTGGGAGTGTAATGGCCTAAATGAGGTCACAGAAGAGACTGAGTAAAGGAAGAATGGGATAGGGTTAATCAAAATTTAAGATGTTATGAATAAACATATGGAAACCTACTTTTTATGGATAATGGCACACCCAGAAGCCATAGATTATTACTGGAAAACTTTTACTGTGAGGGGTGGGATACCTTCCAGTGAGTTGTTGGTTAGGGAGGTCCTAATGCCATATAGGCCATTGCCAAGGCTCTTGATTCCCCATCAGAAATAGATGATAAGCCAGGCCTAAGATGTTACATACCCTAATCCTAGCACTCAGAGGCAGAGGTTGGAGGATTTCCATGAGTTTGAGGTCATCTTGAGATGACATAGTGAATTCCTGGTCAGCCTGGGCTAAAGGGAGACCCTACCTTGATAAAACAAACAAACAAACAAACAAACAAACAAACAAACAAACAAACAAACAAAAGGCAGTAAGACCCTGTTGCTAAAGACTCCACATGCTTGGGCTGCAGGTCATTTAGAAATCAAGCTGGAGCTGAGCTGAAAACCCCTTCCCTGTGAACCAGCTGATAAAAAGCTGGAAAGAGCTATGTTACATGCAGCCCTATGGGAGAGAGAAGTCATCAATGATGATAAACAGTAGACAATGTAAGCCTTAAGTTTGTCTGGCCAGGACAAATAAGTCAATAGGTGCAATTGTGGCATGTCTCTTATGGAGGAAACTAACTGCTTTCTAATTGGACTGGAGGCCCACTTCACAGGAGGAGACACATGCCTGGTACTGAAAACCTAGTCAAAAGCCTATGGCAGGGGAGGTCATGATCCCTAGGAGTGTGACCCCTACTGGTGCCTGGCTAAATGTATATTTTATGCTCGCTAAACTGCCCTGTAAGCACTTTTCTTAGCATTCATACCCATATATTAATGCTACTCTCACATTTGGCTAGAGAAGCTTCTCTTTTCAGATGGTGTTAACCACTGGGATGACTAAAAAGCCACCAGAATGTTGAGAAAACATGACAGAGGAGTGTGCAACACTGAGACATCTTTATCACACCTTCCTAAGTCCATTGCAGAAGAGGTGGCAGAGAGAATGTAAGAGCCAAAGGAAGGGAAGGGTGATCCTCCTACCTCCGCCTCCCAAGTGCTGGGATTAAAGGCGTGCACCACCACACCCAGCTTTTTTTTTTTTTTTTTTTGACTCTGATCTCTGATCCCCTTTGGGGTTAGGTTACAGAGGCATGTGGCCATGACCAGCTTTTTTAGGTTCTAGGGAATTGAACTCAGGTTGGTCTCTCAGACCTTCATGCTTGCATAGGAAGTATGCTTAACCATTGAGATATCTCTCCAGCCCATTATTTTTTAAGATAATAGTTTTATTCTGGTATTTCTTCATGATCAGTCAGCCCACGCCATCAGGGCGGGAGGAACAAATGTGCAGCGCCGTGCATCTAAAGGCACAAGAGTCTTTCTCTCCCATCAATGCTAAGGTCCACTTCGATCACTTGTTTGAGGTGGTGTCTGCCTAGCTTCTCTGCTCAGGTGCTATTTTACCATTCACAGTGAACACAGGGAGGGTCTTCGAGACTGGCAACACCCTGTTCTTCATTAAAATTGCTTGAATCCATTTTTACTTCACTGGTTACCAAACTGTATAGCCAATGACTCTTACTTTTTTATTTGATAAAGTATACTTATGGCTAGTGTTCTGACCCAGTAAGTGTACACTTGAGTGGCACTAAGTACACACACATTGTGGTAACCATTACTACCACCCACTTCCAGAACATTTCCAACATACCACAGTGAAAATCTGTACCCATTAAACAACAGGGAGTGACATGGATAGGTGCATAAAGTATCATGAATGATGGGGAAGTAACAGGTGACCTGAATGTAATGACTTATGTGATATCCTACTTACTTTTTGTTTTAGACAAACCCAACAGACTGGCCTTTTCTTTGTTTTTATGAGAGAGAGAGAGAGAGAGAGAGAGAGAGAGAGAGAGAGAGAGAGAGAGAGAACACACCAGGGTCTTCAGCTGCTGCAAACGAACTCTGGATGCGTGCCACCACATGTGTGCATGTGTAACATGTGCTTGCATCATTGTGTGTCTGGCTTACATGGGACCTGATTCAAACATGAGTTCTTAGACTTTGCAGACAAGTACCTTAACTGCTAAGCTATTTCTCCAGCCAGACTTTTTTTTTTTTATGAGAGAGAGAATTGGTATGCCAGGGCGTCCAGCCACTGTAATCAAATTCCAGACAAGTGTGCCACCTTGTGCATATGTACAGCCTTGTATGCTTGCATCACCTTGTGCCTATGGCTTATGTGAGACCTGGAGTGTTGAACAAGGGTCCTTAGGGTTTGCAGGCAAGCACCTTAACTTAACAAGCCATCTCTCTAACCAATCCCACTTATTTTTAAAAAATAGTTGTGCATGTCTGTGTAGTTAGTTTAGTATGTGTTTTATGTTTTATTTAGTAAGTTGAGAAGAACTTGGAAGAACCATGTAAAAGGTATTTTCTACCCACATACCCTCCCCTCATCTTGAACATGTGAACCATTTTACTTCATTACTCTAGTTATGTCATTTTCTTACATCCTAAAACTATCTGCCTAAAATATTTCTTTCTTAAAAACACTTTTTAAATTCATTCAACAATAACTTTATTTCCCCTGTTTGATATTAAAAAAACTGAAGTAAATGTCCAATAATACAAATGAAATCACCAGCTAAAGCCTTCAGTTAATGACCTTCAATAGTTCAGTGTTGCTGGGCTACCACCCTTCTGTGCTTCCAGGGCAATCCCATCACTCCAGAACAAACTCTCACGCAGCAGTGCTGCCCATTCTCCTGCCTGTTTTATTTAGCTCACAGTCTGGGGTAATAAGAGTTCAAATAACATGCCACAGATTCTGATGAGCGTCCTTGGCTTTGTCACCTCATAGCAGATGGCAATTACAGCACTGTTGTGCAGGGAAGAAAACACACCTTGAAACCAAAAGATGTGGAAGCTGGGGTTCCCCCATCCCCTGTGATGGCCCCCTTCTAATTGGTTTAAGGATATCTCCATAGGCCCCACTTCTTTTTTTTTTCCTTTCTATTGACAGCTTCCATACTTACAGACAATAAACCATGATAATTCCCTCCTCTTCCCACTTCCCCCTTCAGAAATCTATACTCCATCATATACCCTCCCTCTCTCCATTCATCTTTCTTTTATTTTGATGTCACCAACTTTTCCTCCTATTATGAAGGTCTTGTCTTGTGAAGATAGTTCTAGGCACTGTGAGGTCATGGATATCAAGGCCAGTTTCTGTCTGGTTGATTGAATTCTAAGAAGTCCTACTCTTCTTTTGGCTCTTACATTCTTTCAGCCACCTCTTCTGCAGTGGACCCTGAACCTTGGAAAGTGTGATAGGGATGTTTCAGTGCTGAACATTCCTCTGTTACATCTTCTCAGCACTATGTTGCCTTTTGGGTCATCCCAGTGGTTACCACCACCTGCAAAGAGAAGCTTCTCTAGCCAAAAGTGAGAGTAGCATTAATATATGGGTATGAACATTAAGTAAAGTACTTACAGGGTAGTTTGGTGTACAAAATATATGCATTTAGTCAGGAAAGAGCAGGCATTGCAGTCCTAATGCTCATGACCTCCCCCACCACAGGCTTCTGGTTAGGTTTTCAGCACCAGGCATGTATTCCCTCCTGTAGTGCAGGTCTCCAGTTAGAGAGCAGTTGATTTCCCCCTTGGTGGACATGCCGCTATTGCATCCATTGGCTCATTTGTCCTGGCTGGCCAAACAAGTGGCTTGCAGTGTCCACTGCTTTCACCACTGATGGCTTCTGTCTCCCATAATGCTGCCTGAAGTGCAGCTTTTTCCAGCTCCAGCTTTCTGTCAGCTGGTCAACCAGGAGGTTTTCAGCTCAGCTCCAGTTGGATTTCTCAGTGACCTTGCAGCCCAGGCATGTGGAGTCTTCAGCAATAGGGTCTTATTATCTATTCCTGGTAGGAATCCAAGAGCTTTGGCAATAGCCTGTACTGTTTTGGGGGCATCAGTGACCACCCTGGCCAACAAACAACTCACTGGAAGGCATCCCATCCCTGGCACTGAAATTTTTCTAGTAACAGTCTATGGCTTCTGGTGTGCTATTAGCCAAAAAAGTGGGTTATCATGTAGCTTATTCACAATGTCCTGAATTTTGATTACCCCTCCCCCACACTCCTTTTACTAAATCTCTTCTCCTGACCTCACTTAGGCCATTTCACTCATAGTAATCTGCCATCTGCTTACATATATACAGTACCATCCCCTTAAGTCCACCCCTTTCCTCCCTCCCTTGAAGCCCTTTTCTAGCTTACTGGCTTCTGCTACTGATTTTTTTTTTTTTTTTTTGAGGTAGGGTCTCACTCTAGCTCAGGCTGACCTGGAACTCACTCTGCATTCTCAGGGTGGCCTCGAACTCACGGCGATCCTCCTACCTCTGCCTCCCGAGTGCTGGGATTAAAGGTGTGCGCCACCACACCCGGCGTCTGCTACTGACTTTTAACTCCAACTCACACACAAGTCTGAACATTTCTAACTAGGATCTACATAAGAGTGAAAACATGCAATGTTTGGATTTCTGGGCCTGGGTTACCTCACTTAGTATAATCCTTCCCAGATCCATCCATTTCCCTGCAAATTTCATAATTTCCATTTTTTTTACTGCTGAATTGAATGCCATTGTGTAAATGTACCACATCTTTATTATCCATTCATCTGTTGAGGGACATCTAAGCTGGTTCCATTTCCTAGCTGTTGTGAATAGAGCAGCAATAAACATTGTTGTGGAAGTATCTCTAAGGTTCTAAGACTAGTCCTTAAGATATATACCTAGGAATGCTATAGATGGGTCATGTGGTAAATTTATTTTTAGCTGTCTCAGGAACCTCCACACTGATTTCCACAATGGCTGTACCAGATTATATTCCCACCAACAGTGTAGAAGGGTTCCCTTTTTTCTGCATCCTTGCCAACATTTATTGTCATTTGTTTTCTTTATGGTAGTCATTCTGACAGGAGTGAGATGGAATCTCAAAGTAGTTTTAATTTGCATTTCCCTGGTGGCTAAGGATGTAGGAAACTTTTATAGATGTGTATATGCCATCTGTATTTCTTCTTTTGAGAATTCTCTATTTAGTTCCATAGCCCATTTTTAAGTTTGATTTCTTATTGTTTAGTTTTTTGAGTTCTTTGTATATCAGATGTAGCTGGCAAAGATTTTCTCCCATTCTATAGGTTGTCTCTTTGCTCTATTCACAGTGTCCTTTGCTGTAAAAAAGCTTGGTAATTTCATGAGATCCCAGTGGTTGATTAGTGGTTTTAGTCCCTGAGTAAGTAGGGTTATATTCAGAAAGTCATTGCCTATACCCATATGTTTAAGAGTTTCCCCCACTTTTTCCTCTAACAGTTTCAGAGTTTCAGGTCTAATATTAATGTCTTTGATCCATTTGGACTTGATTCTTGTGCATGGAGAGAGGCAAGGATCTATTTTCATCTTTCTACATATAGATATCCAGTTTTCCCAGCCCTACTTGTTGAAGAGTATATCTTTTCTCCAATTTAGTATTATTTTGGCTGTATGTTTTCATAGCCTTTATTATGTTGAGATATGCTCCTTCTATTCCCTGTTTCTGTAGGACTTTTACCATGAAGAGATGTTGGATTTTGTCAAATGCCTTTTCTGCATCTACTGAGATGATCATGGGATTTTTGTCCTTCAGCCCATTTATGTAGTGTATTACCTTTATCAATTTGCACATGTTCAACCATCCCTGCATCTCTGGGATGAAGCCTTCATTGTGTCCCAAAAATTATGGTATGTTTTATTGTCATCATCATTTGATTCTATGTATTTATTGATTTCCTCTTTCATTTCTTCAATGACCCATCCATCATTCAATAGTGTACTTTTTAGTCTCCATGATTTTCTGTACGCTCTGTAGTTTTTCTTATTGTTGATTTTCAGTTTAATCCCATTGTCATCAGATAAAGTACAAGGGATTATTTCAATTTTCCTGTAATTGTTACAATTTGCTTTGTGTCCTAATATATGGTCTATTGTAGAGAATGTTCCATGTGCTGCTGAGAAAAATGTATATTCTGCAGCCTTTGGATGGAATTTTCTATAGATACCTGTTAGTTCCATTTGTTCCATTATATCACTTAATCCAGATGTCTTTCTGTCTATTTTTTGCAAGGATGACCTGTGAATTGATGAAGATGGGATATTGAAGTCACCCACTACAATTATGTTTGGTGTTATATGTGACCTGAAGTCTAATAGTGTTTGATGAAACTAGGAGCCCCCATGTTAAGTGCATATACATTTAGGATTGTAATGTCCTCCTGTTGGAGTGTTCCTTCAATCAGTACAAGGTAACCTTCTTTATTTTTCCTCACTAATGTTGGTTTGAAGTCTATCTTGTCAGATATTAGGATATATATATATATATATATATATATATATATATATATATATATGTATATTTCCCCGTCATCTGGCAGTTCCAAATACTCTATGTCATAAATGGTGGTGGGAACACAATGGCTTTCCAACAAACTCTTGTCTCCTGTCCTTCACAAGCTAGAGGCTATGATGTCAGTTTTGACCTTACCAGGTGGCAGTCTGCTATGAATTAAATATGGCTTGTTAGCATCAGATGCTTGTGGAAACTGAATTCCTCAATTTGAGGGAGTTGAGAGATGAGTTGTCATCCTCATGAAAGAATCAGTGTAATACCATGAGACAAGGTTGGTTCTAAAATAGTAGGTATTTCTAAGCGAGTCCACCAAAGAGGGAACCAACTTCATACTCAACATAGAGAATCTTCTCTTCAGATGGTGATGATCACTGGGGTCAGTTAAAACCCACCAAAGTGCTGAGAAGTGACAGTGGAGTGCTTAGCACTAATTGTGACATCTCTTTCACAACCTCCAAGGCTCAGGGAACATTGTGGAAAAGGTGATGAAAAGAATATAAGAGCCAAATGAAGAGGAGGAGTTCTTACAAATGCTGTCTTTCAGATACAAAGTGGTCTTGATGTTCATGATGCCATAGTGGCTGAGACTACCTACATGAGATCTAAATAACAGGAGATAAGATAATGACATCAAAATAGAAGAGAGACTAGTTGGAAAGAAGGAGAGATTCAGTGAAGGTGTGTTTAGGAAGGGAAAGGGGATGTGATAGGAGGGGATTATGATCATGGTATATTGTTTATACTTATGGAAGTTGTCAATAAAAAAATTTAAAAAGTAAATAAAGTGAGCCTCGCACTTTCCCTTGCTCTCTGGAATGCAGGCTCTTCTCTCACATGCCTGCTTTCCTGGTGCACGTCTTTTGCAGGATTCATTGGGGTAGTTCCTCACTAGAGGCTGGGATCATGCCCTTGGGCTCTTAGCCCTCAGAATTATGAGCCAAACTAACCTCTATCAACATCTCAGCCTCACACATCTTGTCATAACAACAGAAAGCAGATAAGGATAGCCCAATGGTGCATTCGTGACTGTTCCTCAAATTTTCATTAATTTTAAGCTGAATTTTACCATTTTTCTCAAAGCTGATTAGACTTATTTAGCTCACCAGACACACAAGAGTCTAGTATATATACTAGAAAGCTAATTTATTGGTCTGAAGCAGAGACTAGACTGTGTCTGACATATAAGGTGCTCTGTGTCAATCATGCTGTCAGCATTTCTGTAAACTAAATTAACAATCTTAAAGTTGTCTCCTGTTATGGAAACAAGGAAAGAGAAATGAGAGTTATGATAAAAATAATAGTACCTGCCCTTTTCTGGGTGCTGTATATATTTATATTTCATTTTATAGCAAACTTTCAAAGAATATATTGTCATTTCTGTTTTAAAGCTAAAGAAATTGAATCTCAATTTATTTACCCTCTATCTTTTTCTCTCTTTCTATGAAACAAGGTATGATATTCAATGTATCCCAGGCTTGACATGGGGCTGAGGATGTAGCTGATCTTTTTACCTCTGCCTCCCAAGTGCTGGCATTATAGACATGCACCTATGCCTGGTGTTGAATATTCTTTCTAAAGAAAATGAACCCTGGAAACATCAGAGCTACTTTTCTGGTTATGATGAGAGGAGATAAGATGTGATGAACTATAAGAAAACGCAAGGTCTGCCATGGTGGGGAATTTATTTATATGCATAGATTCAATGTGTCTAGACAGTTCAGGGTCCTGGATAGAAACTTCAGTGGTTTAATCCCACTGCATACTTGGTCAATCCTGTTACTATTCATGTGTTAGCTCCATCTTTGGTGTGTGTGTGTGGGGGGGTTCTTGAGGGTTTAACAGGATCATGCTGTGTGGCTCTCACTGGTCTCCACCGTCAGAATCCCCTGCCTCGGCCTCCATACTGTTGGATTACAGACCCATGCCACTGTGGATGAACATGTTAGTTCCTTTCTTATTTTCAGTCTATTGCCTGTGATACTATGTCCACATACCTCCTTGTTGGGTCAGTGAATGTTCCCAAGGCCACTCACTGACATTCACATGCGTTTGCTGTGCCTAAGACTACACGATCTTGTGAAAGGCCAGTAATGTTGCTTCCTTCAATGTGAGATTCTTTGCCTATTATTTGATATTTCTTGAGAAAGCAAGGGAGAAACTGATTTTCTGTTAGTTAAAGTTTTATCTTTATGTTCAAAATAAGATAATTTTTTATGTTATGTTTCCTTTCACAACGTTGCCTTACTATAATTTAACAAGTCACTAAGGGTTGAAGAAGTTCCGTTGAAACAATATTACTTCAATTTTAGTAACATTTTTGGACTGGAAGATGCCTATCACTGTGTAAGTATTATTTTGTCTTGATGAAATTTAGAAGGCATTTGTTATTCTCATTTGCCTAAGATGAGGGAAATGAGGCACTGAAAGGGTGGGAGGGAGATTTGCCCAAGGTCACACAGCTATAAATGACAAGAACTGAAATCAAATCCAGGTTTTTTTCTTTTTTTGCAACATACCTGCTTGCTGTACACAATTATTAATTTTAAAAATATTTCATTTATTAATTTATTTATTGGAAAGAGAGAGAGAGGGAGAGAGAGAGAGAGAGAGGCAGATAGAGAATGGGTGAGCCAGGATCTCCAGCTGCTATAAACAGACTCCAGATACATGTGCCACCTTGAACATTTGGCTTACATGGGTGCTGGGGAACCAAACCTGGGTCCCTAGGCTTTTCAGGCAAGTGCCATAGCTATTAAAATATCTCTCCAGCCTAGAATTACGAGTTTTTTGAGCAAAATTATGTCCCCTTCAATTTCATGTTGAAATTCTTATGTGGAGGTCCTAATCCCCAGTGTCTCAGATTGTGACTGTCTGTGGATGGCCTTTGAAAAGGTAACCAGGTTAAAATGAGGCCATTAGTGTGGATTCTAATCCTACCTAATTTATGTCGTTATAAGAAAGGGACACATAGGGGAAACCATGAACGTGCATCCATAGAAAAAGGTCATATGAGAACACAGTGGAAATATGGCCACCAGCAAGTAGAGAGACCTAGGAGAAACCAAATCTTCTGACAACCTGATCTTGGGCTTTCAGCCTGCAGTACAGTGAGAGGATACATTTCTAGTCCCTGATACTTGTTATGATGGCCCTATCAAATCAAATAAGCATTAATGTGCATCTTCCAATTTCCTTTGTCAAACTGTTTTGCACTCTTCTGGAATTATTTTAGTCTCCCTCCCTCCTTGCTTTCTATTTCTTTCTTCCTCTTCTCTCTCTTCCTCCCTCTTTCCTTTCCTTCCTGCCTTCTCTCTTCTTTCTCCTCCATCTGTGGTGGTTGAAAGGTAAACTGTCCCCCATGGCTTCATGTATTTGAATGCGTTGTCCCCATTTGGTACCCTTCTGGGAGATTATGGAACCTTTAGAAGGTGAAGCTGTACTGGAGGAGATGTGTCACTGGGGACAGTACTTAGAGTGTTGCAGGCCAGCTCTATTGCTCTCTCTACTTCCTCCATGAAGATGTGATGATATCATATTGGCTGTTTGCTCCTGCCATGCTTTCCTCGTGACGATAGACTACCCTCTGGAACTGTAAGGTGAAATAAACTCTCTGTTGATATTCTTTCAGAAACAGAAGACTTTTGTTATCAAAGTAAAGATTTATATTTTAGACAGAAAAGTAAAACCTGGTCATAGCTGATAGAACCAGACCTGTGTGATCAATACAATACAATACAATGCAATACATTTGGACATGTATAAGGAATTGCCTTAGACGGAGTGGCTTTCAAGAGACAGGAGCTTATTTCTTAGAGTTTCAGAGGCTAAAAGGGTGAGGTCAGGGGCAGCATGGCTGGGTACTAGTAAGATCTCTCCTTGTTGTAGACAGCTGGCTTCTTCTTGTGCCATGGTCAAAGTATGGTACAACCCTCTTGACTCTTATAAGGCCACTAATTCCATTTAAAACTCCCCCACTACGACCCACAGACACCACTGCAATATGACTAGGGATTCACCATTTGAACTGGGGAGTGGCAGAACATTCAGTCCACCATGCTGATGCTACTGCATTTGAATCTTCTTTCAGGTCTTCTGAGATGACTGACCTCAGGGACTCCCTATGACCATGGTTGGTTTGTGTGGGGAGCACATTCATGTGGCAAAGAGACTCAGTGTATGCTCATAGACCTATCTTGGAGAAAGGGAGACAGATTTATATTCTCCATGTGAAGAGCCCTTTCTGAGTAATTCTTACAGGCAGAACGGTTCCAATTGTAACCCTGTGTCAGCAGTTCTGCTGGGATGAGAGAGCTGATGAATATTCCTGGTATTGACAGTTCTTTTTGTTCATGTCCCTGTTGGGAAATTTACCATAATAGTCAGGCTTGTAAACATATTCTAGTTTGTCAGGAAAGGTTTAGAAAGAAACATCAGGTAATTGAAAGTCAAATTCCCTTCCCTTAGGAAATAGGAAATCTGTTTTAAGGAAGGAGGCTTTCTTAAGATCTTCCCCTGGCGAGGAGTCTTGCATAATTCCTGTGGCCTCTGCAGGGGCTTGAACAATGTCCATGCTGCTCTGAGCTCTTCATGTCAGGGTCCTCATGACTTTGGTTTGCCTCTGCAAGTGTATGCTTTATTCTCTGCTTTGCAGACTGTTAGACTCATACAGCCTAGACAATGTCTCAGAAATCTGACTTTTCTTTTACTTGTTTTAGTTTTTAAACTTAATTTTTAAAAATTTTTTAATATTTTTATTTATTTGAGAGAGATAGAGAGAAAGAAGCAGACAAAAAGAGAGTGGGAATGGGCATGCCAAGGCCTCCTGCCCCTGCAAACAAACTCCAGATGGATGTGCCACTTTGTAAATCTTGGTCTTATGTGGGCACTGCGGAGTCTAACTCAGGCCATCAGGCTTTGCAAGCAAGCACCTTTAACCATTGAGCCATCCCTCCAGCCCATTATACTTTAAACTTTTTTAAAATATATTTTATTTTAATTTATTTATTTGACAGAGAAAGGGGTGGGGAGAGAGAGAGATACTGGGCACGCCAGGACCTCCAGCCACTGCAGACGAACTCCAGACGCGTACACCCTCTTGTACAACTGGCTGAGGTGCGTCCTGGAAAATCAAGCCTGTCTCCTTTGGCTTTGCAGGCAAACATCTTAACCACTAAGCCATCTCTACAGCCCTATTTCTAAACATTTTATTGATAACCTTTATACATATATACAACATACCATGATTATAATCCCCGTCTACCACCTTCCCTTTTCCTCCTTCCCTATTCCCCCTCCATTTAGTCCTTTTGTGCCAATTAGTTTCTCTTCTGTTTTGATGTCATCATTTTTCCCTCCTAGTATGAAGGTCACTGTGAGATCATGAATACTACTACCACATTGTGAGAAATCTGATTTTTTTTCTTAATTTTTTTTGAGGCAAGCCAAATAGAATACTTTTAAATGCAAGAGAGAGAGAGAGAGAGAGAGAGAGAGAGAGAGAGAGGATTAACATGCCAGGGCCTCCAGCCACTGAAATTGAATTCCAGATGCATGTGCGACCTTGTGTGCTTGTGTCACCATGCATCTGGCTTACGTGGAACCTGGAGAGTCAAACATGAATCCTTAGACTTTGCAGACAAGTGCCTTAACCACTATGCCATCTCTCCATCTCAGAAATCTGACTTTTGAACAGGTGGAAGAAACCCAAGTTGATGACTGAATGAATACCGCAAGGCAGAGCATAATTAGGTTAAAGCAAGACACTGCCTTTGAAGACAAGTTGGGAACATTAACTGTATTTTCGTTTTTTCTGTGTTCTTGATACTGCAATTCCTCCTTAGCTGTAGTTTCACATTCCATGTTGCCAGTTACCTGAGCTAGGCTGTGGTTCAAAAATATCAAATGTAAAATTCCAGAAACAAACAATTCACAAGTTTTAAATTGTGCATCTTCTGAGGAATGTGATGAAATCTTGCACCAACCCAATCCATCCTTCTGTGAACATGAACCTTCTCCCTATCCATGGAAGTCATGCGTGGAAATGACCTGCTCAAGGTCAGGTGAGAGATAGACATCATACTAACAGAACTTTTATTACAATATATTTTTATAATTGTTCTATTTTATAATTAGTTATTGTGGTTGATCTTACTATGCCTAATACATAAATTAAACTTTCTCATAGGTAAGTATGTATAGGATAAAAATACCTATGAGGTTTTGTAGTATCTGAGATTTTGGGTATCCATTTATATTCTTGAAACATGCCCCCCTGTGGATAGAGATAGATGACTACCCTCTGGCACATGGGGCTTCACTGACCTTCCCTCTCAGAGCTAGATAATCAGTGAGTTGGAGAGATGGCTCATCAGTTAAGGCACTTGCCTGCAGAGCTCAATGACCCAGGCTTCTATTCCCCAGTACCCACGTAAAAGCCAGATGCACAAAGTGGCACATGTGTCTGCAGTTTGTTTGCAGCAGCTGGAGGCTCTGGAGTGCCTATTTTCTCTGTCTCTCTCCTCTCTGTATCTCTATATGCTTGCAAATAAAGAAAGACAAAAGGAATATTTATATTAAAACAAAAAGTAATAGCAACTAGAATGTCCGTGTCTGTCTTTATCATGAAAACCAACCAATCCTAGCTCACTCTGTTATTCAGGCTCCTGCAGTCCAGAGTAACCTCCCCGTTGCCCTGAATCATCCAAGACCAGAAACCTTGGAGCTCAGCAACCACAAAAGTTACTCATGCTATGCAGTCCTAAACCTGCTGAACTGCTAACCCTTTCCTCAAATCAGAGTAGGGCTGGGGAGTGACTCAGCAGAGCACTTGCCTTGCTTATGCATGAGGACCTAGCACCTTAAAACAAACAACTATGTAAGCAAACGGAGCAGTAAAGGCTTTCCCTCCTCCTTCTGCCTTGTGTTTGACTGATGCTTCCTGAGATAAACAAGTTCAGGGAGGACCTTGTTCTTTCAGCTTACAGTTTCAGAAATTTCATTCATTTGCCATATTGTAGAAATTTCAGTAAGAAAGCCAAGCATCCCTCAGAGGGGACTGGAGAACTCACAAATTTATTATTACACTAGTGGGCTGGAATGAAGATTGTGCTTCAAAAGCATCTCCAGCCCCCTGAGTTTGGGCCAACCCCACCTTTATAGTCCGTTTTATAGAGCTACTATATGCATGGAACACAGAAATATGCGGTCAGAAAGTGGGGAGGAGACTGTGTGACCTTAGGTAATGTATTAACTATACTTGGTTGCACAGGAGGGAAGCCCTAGAGTCGTGGTTATCTCTGGCATGGATGGACACAACAGTAGACTGCTACGAGCCTGAATATGTCTCTTCCCGCTGACTCCCGTATCACTCTCCAAGCCCGCCCCAGGCGCAGGGCACAGGAAGGAGCAGCAGCTTTCTTAATGTCCTGAGCTTACAGCATCTAGTGGGGAAGAAAAGTGTAAACAGGATCCGAGTCAGGTTTCTAACTTGAGAATATACACTTAATTTTCCAATCTTTCCATTAATATTTCATCAGTCAGACAGCTGGCTGTATTGTTCTTAGGCCTCTGGCAGGAAAGAAACAGCACAGCAGAAGGGCCTGGTGGTGGTAAGGCCATGGCTTCCAGGAAGCGGACAGATGCAGGGAAGAGGCCAGGGGCAAGATACACCCTGCAAAGGCATTTCTCCACTGACTCACGTGTTCCAAATCCAGCCCTATCTTCCATCATTTCGTTGATTTAGTTAGTGTCCTCATGATCCAATCACTTCACCAAAGCCCAACATTTTGTTTTGTGGGGTTTGTTTTTTAGACAGGGTCTCATTCTAGCCCAGGCTGACCTGGACCTCACTCTGTAGCCCAGGCTGGCCTTGAACCCATGGCTATTCTCCTACTTCAGCCTCTCGAGTGCTGGGATTATAGGTATATGCCACCACAAACAGCTACCAAAAGCCCTACTTTTTCTTCCTTTTTTTCGAGATAGGGTCTCACTCTAGCTCAGGCTGACCTGGAATTCACTATGTAGTCTCTGGGTTGCCTCAAACTCATGGCGATCCTCCTACCTCTGCCTCTCAAGTGCTGGGATTAAAGGCGTGCGCCACCACTCTGGGCCAAAGTCCTACTTTTGAACAATGAGTTGAGGACCAACCCTTCAACACATGAGAAGTTCACTGCATAGCTAAACCATAGCTCCTGAGTTTTAGTTTTATGATTTCATATCTCCAAAATGTTAACTGTTATATATAAATTGTACCTACTTATGGAATACCATGTGAAGTTTCAATACATAGATGCGTTATGTTTATGTTAAAACAGACATGGTTGAGCTTATATCTCCTTACATGGGGGTACTACTCATTGCCAAAGATGACTTCATTTTTAAAGTGTATATTATTTTTATCGGGGATCTAGATTCAAAAACATTTTTTATTAACAGGTTACTTTTAGTGTGCATTATTTTTAACATGATTAATGTATTTCACACATGTACACAGTGTTCTGGGTCAGGAATGTAAGGAAGTAGAGCACACAACATAGCGTAAGATCAGTCAGCATCTCTTAACATTCCTTGTCAATATTGGTCATCTGTGTTGCTCAGGGCAAAAGTAAGCTAAGGCAGAGGAGAAAGGGTTAGATTATTGTAAGCAAGCTAAGTGTTTGGATGTAAGATTAACTTCAGGGCAAGTTAAAAGACAGGAATTTAGCAGAAAAAATATCTCACAGCAATATTCTCAGAAAAGTCATTTGTAAGTTCCATTAGAAGCATTTCCACAACTCTTTCCATTAGTTCATTCCCCATGTATTAGTCAGGGTTCTCTAGAGGAACAGAACTGATAGAATGAATTATATTAAAAGAGAATTTACTGGATTAGTTTACGGCAGTCCAATAGCAGTTGTAGGCCCAAGAATCAAGGAGCCCAGTAGCTGCTCAGGCCACACAGCCAGATGCGGCAGCAGTCCCAATCCAGCACTGAAGACCTGAGGTTTCCTGAGGAGCCGCTGGCCTTCAATCGATGCTGGTCGTCAGTCCATGCTGGAAGGCAGCAAGCAGTTCCGGCAGCCAAGTGGAAGGAAGGGGGGGGGGGGCAACTTCTTAATTAAGTGGGCAGATTCTACAAGTCATCACAATCCTGCTAATATTTTCACTGTTGAATTCAGTGAAAATGCAAAAATCATGTCAGTATAGTGTATGAAAAAATTTGAAATAGCTTGTATATTAAATAACACTGTCAAGTTTTAAAGGAATCTTGATATCTTAAATTTATCATTAATACAAATGAGAAACAGTTATACAGAATAAATGTGATGAATTCCACTAAGAGTTCAGAAATTAATTCCTGTCCACCAGGTGTGGTGGCACACACCTTTGATCCCAGCACTGGGAGGCTGAGGATAAAGGATCACAGTGGGTTTGAATCCAGCCTGGGGATACCTAACGAATTTCAGGTCAGCCTGGGCTAGAATGTTAGAGTGAGACGCCACCTTGAAAAAAAATGAAAAAAGAAAAGAAAAGAGAAAGAAACAAAATCATGTATGGCATCTTAAATATGAGAAAGAACCATAGAGGCTATGGGGTGAAACTTGGTTTTGAATGTGCAACATAAGTGTGTGGAGTTCAATACAGCTAGTGTTTGTGTTCAGGCCAGAGGACTTGGGGGCTTCATATATACCCTTAGCTATAACAAGAGGAAAGCTGATTCAGCTTTTTGGGAGCACTCATTAGGTACTGGAATGTTTCCATAAATGGATGACTGCAATTGTGATATATTGAAAGTCATCAATGAAAATGGTTGCCTCCAAAAACTAAGAGTTTTGTTTTTAAATGTAAGAGGGTCAAATTGTTTCTATAAAGCTCCAGGGACAGAACAGAGACCCAGTGAAAAATTTACAGAAATGTGTATTTTTTATATTTTATTTTTATTTATTTAGGAGAGGGGAGAGAGAGCAAATGAGAATGGGCATACCAGGGCCTCTAGCCATTGCAAACAAACTCCAGACACATGTGTCCCCATGTGCATCTGGCTTATGTGGGTTCTGGGGAATTGAACCTGGATCCTTAGGCTTTGCTGGCAAGTGCCTTACCCGCTAAGCCATCTATCCAGTACTTTATTTTGTTTATTTTTTAAAAAGTTTTTTGTTTATTTTTATTTATTTGAGAGCAACAGACAGACACAGAGAGAAAGAGGCAGATATAGAGAGATTGAGAATGGGTGCACCAGGGCCTCCAGCCATTACAAAAGGACTCCAGACGCTGGTGCCCCCTTGTGCATCTGGCTAATATGGGTCCTGGGGAATCGAGCCTCGAACCAAGGTCCTTAGGTTTCACAGGTAAGCACTTACCTGCTGGGCCATCTGTCCAGCCCCCTTATTTTTTTTTTTGTTTAAGGCAGGGTCTCATTCTCACCAAGGCTGACCTGAAACTCATTCTGTACCAGGCTGCCCTCAATCTCATGGCAATTCTCCTACTTCTGCCTCCAGAGTGCTGGAATTAAAGGAATGTGCCATTTCCCCCTATTTTATATGAATATTTCTAACAATATGTGCTGTTAAGAACTGAAATAAGTTTTCCTGAGTCATGGGAAGAATTCAGAGAACAAATGACCATTTGTTAGAGAGAATGTAGGTCAAATTTCTCTAGTAACTGGGTGGTTAGACATGATCATCTTAAAGACACCTTTTCATTCTAAAATTAAAAGGAATGGATTTTTTAACCCCTCTGAGCCTATTTTCTTATATGTGAGCTTCCAGATATCTCATGTTTTTTTTCTAGCATATCATCATTTTTTTTTGTTACAAACCTTTAAGTAACCCTGAGTCTATCCCCTGTGATATACAGGTGTCCACATAGAGCCCTCAGGTCCTCTGGCCTGGGAGTACACACTGGATTACTGAACTGCACACACTCATTTGCCCATTCAGATCCACTAAGGTACACCCCGTGGCCTCTATGTCTCTTTCTCATATGCATTGTATTTAAGATTCCATTAAAGAATTAGTATCTCAATGGAGTACAGAGCTAAATTTTTTTTATTTGTATTGATGATAAGTTTAAGATGTCAAAATGTTTTTCAAAATGACATTGTCATCTAATAGACACAATACACATCTTTGGGAAAAGAAGCATGTCTGGGAATACAGGTATGAGTCACCATGCTTGCTAATTTTATCACCACCTTTTGGATGTTGAGTTAAGCCTCAAATTCTTTTATATACTATCACATTGTATATGAGTTAAATTGGCTTTTGGCTTTGTCCATTTTATAGCTGAGGAAATTTTTTCTTTTCTTTTTTTTTTTTTTTTTGGCTTTTCGAGGTAGGGTTTCACTCTCGCCCAGGCTGACCTGGAATTCACTATGTAATCTCAGGGTGGCCTTGAATTCATGGCGATCCTCCCACCTTTGCGTCTGTGTGCTGGGATTAAAAGAGTGTGCCATCACACTGGCTTGCAAATCTTTCTATTCTAAATCTTTGGCTTAACAAAGACTCTCTGTGAACTTGAAAATCAAGAAACAAAGAGAGAGGCTGGGGAAATGGTTCAGCAGTTAAAGGTGTGGGCTCGCAAAATCTACTAGCCTGGGGTTCAGTCCCCTGAACTACTCATGTGAAAACTGGATGAGCACTTTTGCAGAGGCAGGGTACTTTGGTATGCACTAACCTGTGTGTGTGCGTGTGCGCGCGCGCACACACACACACACACACACACACAAAATAAAAGTTTTATAAAAGAAATAAAAATGACAAATAAAGAATTCACAAGCTGATGAAATTATGAGGTATCCTAAAATTTGGATGCACAACACCGTGATTTCAGCCCTTGGTCTGAGAAAAAAAAGAAAAGAAAGAAAGAGCAGAAAAGGAGAGGAAAGTCAAGAGAAGGCACGGGGAGAGGAGGAGAAGAAAAGAAAAGGGAAAGGAGGGGAAAGAGGGAGAGAATGTGAATATAAATTTTGTGAATTACCATATTTTTATTTTAAATCTTTCACTTCTCCCAAACTCCAGCATCACAAATCTCCCATGATAGGCTGTAATTTTGGACAACCGAAGTGAGATTGTGGCTACATTGTGCACAAAGATATCTGTTCATAAGTATTTTGAAGGAGATGAGATGGAGAGGGAGCTAATGTGATTCTTTGTTCTTGTTTGCGGCTGTGATTCATCTCCTTCCTTTCTCATTGATCTCAGAAGTCTCCATGGTTGGTTTCTGTTGTGCTTGCTCTGGAAATTAATATTCTTTGAGGAATTCAGCTCTTAGTTGAGGTCACTTTATTCTTGGCCACCAAAACAAACTCTTATTTATTTGAGACAATTTTCGTGCCAGGGCCTCCAGCCACTGCAATGGAACTCCAGACTTGGGCACTGTCTTGTGCGCACTCATGCCTTTGTGTGCGTGTGTCACCTTGCGCATCTGGCTAACATGGGTTCTGGGAGTTGAACTTGGGTCATTGGGCTTTACAGGCAATCGCCCTAACTGCTTAGCCACCTCTCCAGCCTTCAAGACAGACTCTTGATTCACATCCTTGATGAAATCCAGTGCATTCCTCACATGTTCTGTGGATTCTCACATTGTTTGTTCCCACA
Organism: Dipus sagitta; assembly: GCA_036346955.1. Classification (NCBI taxonomy): domain Eukaryota; kingdom Metazoa; phylum Chordata; class Mammalia; order Rodentia; family Dipodidae; genus Dipus; species Dipus sagitta. The sequence goes on along the minus strand of CM070771.1, from coordinate 123,360,516 downwards.
GTGAGTTCTTACAGGATTTTTCTGCATTTCCTCCTTCAGCTGATTTTTTTTTTTCCTCTGTGCTGACCAAAAGTGGAATTTGTCTTCTTTGGCTATTTCCACAGACTCATTCTTGGGGTGCCCTTGTGTGTAATTGTTTTGGTGTCTGCCATGACTTTGAATATGGCATCACTTAGGAGTATATCAAATGCCATTTGGAACACCTTGGCCAGTTTAGAATTGTTTAACCATGAAAGAATTTAGAATATTGACCAATATTGGAGATTTTTAGTTATCAGGTTTAAACATTCCTTATAATAGTCTTTAGTGGAGATGGCTCAAAGCTGTACTTTCTTATTTAGAGAGCAAAGGAAACATTGGATGTAGAACTTAATGGAAAGTGTGAAAGGCTAAAAAAGCTAAAAGCTTTGATTAATTTTAAAAATTTATTATTGTCAGTTGTTTAACCACCATCTTAGAGGGAAAAATCATAGGCACAATGAAAGCTTGTATGATTGGCAAAATGTTTATCTCTTAGAATAAGTTTTCTATCAAAAAATAAAGGACTATGTGTAGTGGTGCACTTGGGAGGTGAAGGCAGGAGTATCTTTGTTTTTGAGGCCACCCTTCCATTACAGAGTAGGCTCTGGGTTAGCTTGGGCTAGAGTGAGATTCTACCTAAAAAAAAGAAACAAACAAAAAAAAAGGAACTCTTTCAAAAAGTAAAGGATAGTGGGAAAACATAAATTTGGCATTTGTATATAATTGAATTACAGTTTATAAAATAAGAATGTTTGAAAGCCACTTTGTGAGCACTAGTAAGAGCAGAACAATATTTTAAAAAATCTTTAAAAAATATTTTTATTTATTTATTTGACAGAGAAAGAGGGAGGGAGGGAGGGAGGGAGGGAGGGAGAGAGAGAGAGAGAGAGAGAGAGAGAGAGAGAGAGAGAGAGAGAGAGAATAGGTGTGCCAGGACCTCCAGCCATTGCAAACGAACTCCAGATGCACGCATCCCCTTGTGCATCTGGCTAACATGGATCCTGGGGAATTGAACCTGGGTCCCTGGGCTTTGTAGGCAAATGCCTTAATGGCTAAGCCATTCCTCCAGCCTAAGAAAATCTTGTAAACAGAGAATTTGGTGTTACAGCAAACAAATAAAGGCTTTAAAGTATTGAAATTTGGACCTTAGGAGTTCAATATCTTTAATAACATAACCATGTCACATTGTTAAATTTAACTCTCAAATATCTTAATCATAAATTTAATAAATTTTAATGTAATCTTTTACTTAACCTTTTAATTAAGAAATACACATTATATCTTCTATATCACTTTTGATATGAAAACCCAGAATGCTATAATTAGGAACACTTTTTAAATGAAAAATTGAGAAAGACAGAAAACAGGCAGAGTCTCACTCTTGCCCAGGCTGACCTGAAACTCACCCTGTAATCTCTGGTTGGCCTTAAAATCAGAGCAATCCTTCTACCTCAGCCTCCTGTGTACTAGGATTAATGGGATGTGCCACCATGCCTGGCATGTATATTGTATCTTAACAGTTAAAAATATTTAAAAAAAACCATAGTAATAGTCCTGGAGATACTTTTTTTACCAAGTATTTAAATTAATCAATTTAGTAGATTTTTAATAGAGTTAATAAGCACATAGAAATTGATTTTCATTAAAAATGCAAATTCAATTAAGATGGTAGCAACCAAACTCTGTATCTATGCCAGGAAGACTAAATTAAAAAAGATGAAAAATATCAAATGAAAGTAGAGATGCAGAGTTATTGGAACTCTCATATACTGCTGGTGGTTTATGTTATTGTTATTGCCCCTTGGCTTTTGGTGATGACTTCTAAAATTATATTTATGTAATTATACCAACATATGCATACATATGACAAATGTCTATGTATAGATATATACTCCCTAAGGATATAGTTCTATATTTTTAAGGATCTATATTTCTACTCCTAAGAAGTATGTATATATGTCTATCAAGAGACATGTGCTAGAGTGTTCACACTCTTCATAATTTCCTCAAACTGCAAATAATACAAATCTCCAATCATAATATGAAAGGATAAATTATTTTAAATTCATGCAGTACTTTACAACAACAAGAATTATGTATGTTATTTGTAACAGTATAAGCAAATCTTACAGAAAAAGGGTGGAATAGGGCTGAAGAGATGGCTCAGAAGTTAAGGTGCTTCCCTGCAATACCTAACAACAGGAGCTTAATTCCTCAGTACCAATGTAAAGCCAAACGCACAAAATGGTGCATGCATCTGGAGTTCGTTTGCAATGGCTACAGACCCTGGTACACACATATACATTCTCTCTTTCTATCCATCTCTCCTTGGAAATAAATAAACTAAAATAAATGGTGGAATAAGTAGCTCATGTCCCAAAGAAGAAACACCAATATTATATATACCAAGTTGGGTGGAGCCTCAGAGGGGATTCTGGAGTGCTGATACTGTTCTTTTTCTTCACCTGGTACTTGTTATGAGGACATATTCAACTTGCATAAAAATGTATTGAGCTGTGTACTTATGTTTTTCTGTAAGTTGATTATATTTCAGAAAAAAGTTGAAAATAATAAATTTTTAGTAATTCCTTTATAAAAAGAAAAGAAAGCAACCAGGCAAAGCAGGATAAAGTCCTGGCATCTGTTTTCAAACAATTTTGGTTAATGTGTTCACCTTTGTAGGTATGCCTGTTAATTACTCAAGGAAAGCTGAAAGCAGATACGAGCCATTGTCTCACTCTTTGGATCCTAAGAATAGTAGAGCCTAGAGAACCTCCTACCACACACACAGCTGAATGAAGGCCATTGTTAATGATGGTTTCTGAGGCTTCACCCTGGAGCAGTATACATCATGTCCTGAGGGCCAACCTAAGCGACAGGGACTTCTCATGACATCACAATGCAGACAGTGATTTATACCAAGGAAAATTTTGAGTAAGACTGTTTAATACATATATGTATATGTAAAGGCATGACTCTCAGTAGAAGTAAAGTAGAACCTTGCTAACAATAAACCAAACATCTTGTTTATTAAAGTGGATAAGAGCTGGGCGTGGTGGTGCACGCCTTTAATCCCAGCACTCGGGAGGCAGAGGTAGGAGGATCGCCGTGAGTTCGAGGCCACCCTGAGACTCCATAGTGAATTCCACGTCAGCCTAGGCTAGAGTGAGACCCTACCTCGAAAAACCAAATAAATAAATAAATAAATAAATAAAGTGGATAAGATATGAACCTTAATAAATATGTCTTGAAAGAGGAGAGCACAGCTAGATACTTTAATGTCACAATTATAAGAGAAAATTTGTCTTTAAAATATAATATGTTAGTTTAAGACATAATGCTATAGCAATTTATATTATAAGTACGTAAGTTTTCCCAGATTTTGAATGTTACTGTTTTAGGGGATTGAGTCACCTGTAATTTTTATTGTGAAAAGGAAATTTAACACAATTATCTTTGATAAGTATATAAAATGAAATCCTTAGATTTGCTATTTGTGTATCAATCTTGAAAAATCAATCTATATTAATTAATCTAATAAAATAACTTTAAAATGTTTTTATTTGTGTGTTTGAGAGAGAGTGTGGATTGTGCCAGGGTCAAATGCTGCCACAAACAAACTCCAGACACATGTGTCACTTTGTGCATCTATCTGGCTTTTATATAGGTACCAGGGAATTAAACCTGGGCCATCCGTTTTTGTAAGCAAGTGCCTTTAACCACTGAGCAATCACCCCCAGGCCTAATGGGACTTCTAATGTACATTATTTAAAGGTATTTTGATTAACATGAAGCAATTTTATGACTTATTTTTATTACCCATAAGTATTTCAAAATGAAATATTACAAATACAGACCATATATATGTATATATATATATATATATATATATATATATATATATATACATGCATACACACACACACACACACACACATATATATATATATATGCATACAGTCCAGAACTTTATTAACCCAAATTAATTGACTTGTTAAAGAGTCTCAAAAATCTTCACTTTTTACTTGAATCTGTAAGTTAATTTAAAAATTGGGATTAAAGTTTAGCATTTTTATTTATCCTTAAAATATCTATCTACTGTTATAGCAGGCATGAACCAAGAAGCATTTTTCTTTCAATACCCAAGAAACAGAGGTGCACTTCTTTAAATAGATTGTAGATTGTCTTTTATTAAGTTGTATTTTATTTTTTTAGTTAGTATGCAGAAATTTAGGTATCATCCATTCTGGCATTTTCAAGTACTATGTGTTTCAATTGATTCTTCCTCTGCCTCTCACCGATCTTCTCTCTCCAGCACCCTCCCCACTTCTGTTTATGTGCCACCCTTCCCTGCCCTTCTTCCTACTCAACTCTTTATACTCACTCTTGGCTACTGTTCTACCTTTATAGGTATAATCCACATTTGTTCACCTTTTCCTTCATGCATGTAGCTACTACAAGCAAGGGTACACATATCAGAGGAAATAATGTAGCTTTGGTTTTTCTGAGTTTGAGTCACTTTGCTTAACATAATTCTGTACATGTCTATCAATTTTCCTGTAAATTTATTTTAGATATATAATGTGTGTGTGTGTGAGAGAGAGAATGAGAGAGTATATGGGCATACAAGGCCACTTGCCACTGCAAACAAACTCCAGACAGATGCACCACTTTGTACATCTGGCTTTATGTGGGTACCAGAGAAACAAACCCAGGCTGGTAGAGTTTTTAAGTATCTCTTTAACTGCTGCATCATCTCCTAGGCCTGATTTTTCTACAACTTTCAAAATTTCACTTTGTAGTGCGTAATACCATTCCATTATGTATATGTGCCACATATTCATTACCCATTCATCTTTAGGTGGGCATCTAGGCTGGTTCCATTTCTTAGCTATTGTAAATGGAGCAGTGTTGTAGTCAGGTTCACATTGCTGGCAGAAAACACCCAACCAAGAGCAGCTTGTGGCAAAAAAAAGGTTTATTTTGGCTTACAGACCAAGGGGAAGCTGCATGATGGCAGGGGAAAATGATGGCATGAGCAGAGGGTGAACATTACCTCCTGGCCAACATCAGATAGACAACAGCAATAGGACAGTGTGCTTTGAATTAGGTGTCCCTCTTAAACTCATATGTTTTGAATACTTGATTCCCAGATGATGGCAACTGGGGAGATGGAGGCTATGGATGTTGGACACTGTTATAGTTACCTTCTCCTTATTGGCACAAAGCACAGACTAAAAGCAGCTAATGGGAGGAAATTTTTGTCTATTTTGACTTATGGTCTCAAAAGGGAGCTCCATGATAGCAGGGCAAAGACGGCTTGGGCAGAGGCTGGACATCACTTCTACCATAGTAGGTGGAAACAGCAGCAAGAAAGTGAGTTAAGTTCATTCATGTGGAAGCTGGCTAGAATACCCATAAGCCCACCCACAACAACATACCTTCTCCAGCAAGACTCCATCTCCCCAGTTTCCAGAATCTGGGAATCAAGTATTCAAAACATATGAGTTTAAAAGGGACACCTAATTCAAAGCACCTCTTTCTTCTTCTGGCCCCCACAAACTGATAACCATCTATGATATAAAATACAATGCATTGAGTTCAACTTTAAAAGTCCCCAAAGCTGGACGTGGTGGTACACACCTTTAATCTCAGTACTCAGAAGGCAGAGGTAGGCGGATCACTGTTAGAGGCTACCCTGAGGCTACATAGTGGATTTCAGGTGAGCCTGGGCTAGACAGTTAGACAGTATCTCAAGAAAAAAAAAAGAAAAAGCCTATAGTTTTTATCAGTTCCAACGCTCTTAAAACACCACCATATCTAATACAAATAGGGCAAACATCAAATATTGTAGTTCCAAGTCTGACATTTCTAGCAGTAACAAATTCTCTGGAATTTCAATTCTACCCCTCCAGCTGGGCTGCCAACAGCCTGGGGAATAATCCATCCTGAGCCAGCAGCTCTCCTTGGTAGCCATCCCATAGACTTGGCATCTCCTGGGGTCCCTACTGCAACCCACTGGTCATCCTCATGGCTTCATCAGGTGTCCATGGGACTTCCAACAACTCTGCCTCACCCTTTGCCATTTACAAAACTCAAAACTGTGTTGCAAATCCAATGCCCTCTCTTTCCTGCGTTTGTAATATACTCCCATAGAACCATGTTGGCTACCAACTTGTTAATCCAGGAGTGGGGAATAAAGCCAGTTTTGAGGAGCAGGACACTCTTTCAGCATTTAGGCCTCCTGTTTTCAAGAGTCAGCATTCTTAATCTGGCCCAATCTCGATGATAATCCCTCAAACCATTGCAGCTGAACAGGTGCTGTCTCCAGCCTGAAATTTTCATTTCTTTCTGTGTTATATACATCTGATCACATCAGTTCATTTCTATGTAACACAACTGTACACAAGCTCTTAGGACACAAGCATAATGAAGTAAGCCTCTCACATATATTACTCCTAGCCCAGGCCAGACAAAGCTCTTTCTTTCCTTCATAAGCCAAACTTTACAGTCTACAGTTCTTACTGCATTTAGATCTCAAATTCTGACCAGAGTGGTCCATCAATCTCTGATTACAGCATTTCAAAGCATCTTTTAGGCCATAGTTTCAAATCCTTCCATATTAACCCCACAAATCAGTTCCAAAAGGACAAAAGGCACACAGTCAGGTTTCCAGCAGTAACAACCCCACTCCACTGGCCCCAGTTTTTCTATTGTTGTTACTCTCATGTTTCTGGGGCAAATACCCCAACCAGAAGCAGCTTATGGGAAGATATGGTTAATTTTGGTTTACAGTCTGCGAGGGTGGGGGGAGGGGAGCTTGATGATGGCATGAGAAAGATGGTAGAGAACAGGCTGAACATCACCTCCTGGCCAACATCAGATAGACTACATCAGCAGGAGAGTAAGCCAAGTTCTAGCAAGGGGAAGCTGGTAATAACACACATAAGCCCACCCCAACACCTCCTCCAGCAAGGTTCGACCTTCCACATTGCTGTCAGCTGGAAACTAAGTATTTCAAACACATGAGTTTATGAGGGACATCTAATTTCACCACGGCAGACGCTTTTTAAAATACCTATTGTCCATTTTTGTTGTTGTTTTGAGGACTGCCTGTTCACTAGTCCATTGTTTTGTTTATTTACATTTGTATTTAATCTTTAGAGTTATTTATAGATTCTAATTATTAGCCCCTTATTTGAATTATAGTTGACAAAGATTTTCACTCATCCTGTAGGTTGTTTATTTGCTGTGCAGAAACTTTTTGATTTCTTATAGTTCTTTTTGTTCATTCTTGAGGCTATTTCCTGTGCTTTGGAGACCTGTTCAGAAAGTTCTTGCCTATGCCTGTATGTTGCAGTGTATTGCCAATGTTTTCTTTTAGCCATTTCAGTATTTCAGGTTTTAGATTAATGTCTTTGATCTACTTGGAATTGATATTTGCATAGGGTGAAGACACAGGTCTTATTGATTCTACAGGTTTTATCAACACCATTTGTTGAGTAGGTTCTTTTTTTTTCCCCACTGAATATTTTGGCTCATTTATCAAAGGTCAGGTACCCATCAGAATGTAGGGTCATTTCTCAGTCATCTATTCTGTTCCATTGGTTTATATGTTTGTTCTGTGCCTGTACCATGCCGCCTTTGTCACTACTGTTCTGTAGTATAATTTGAGATCAGGTATTGTGATCCCTCCAGCTACATCCTTTCTCATTGGCATTGCCATGGCTATTCATGACTTTTTTTTTGTGCTTCCATGTGAATTCTTGGATTGTGTTTTCAAATTTCTTGTGGAACATCATATGAATTTTGATGAGGATAGCATTGGATATGCAGATTTGTTTTGGCAATATAGTGATTTTACACAACCTTAATTCTGCCAACACAGAAGCAGAGAAAGTCTTTCCATTGTCCATAGTCATCGTTGATTTTGACAGTGTCTTAAAGCCTTCTTTGTACAGGTCTTTCACATTTTTGGTTAGGTTTATGTATAGGTATTTATCTCTTTTTCCTTTAGTCATCAAGAATGGTATTTTTTCTTGACTTCTTTCTCTGAGAGCTTATTATAATATATGTATATATATGAAAGTACTAGTTTTGTGAGTTGGTTTTGTAAATAAACTTTACTGAAAGTGTTTATTAGCTCGAGGAGTTTTATTATAGATTCTTTAGGGTGTTTTAAGCATAGAATTATGCCAACTGCAAATAGGAATACCTTGACTTCTTCCATCCCTAGTTTTGTTCTTTATTATGCCTTCTTTCTGTCTGTGCCCTAGCTAGGAGCTCAAGCATAGTATTGAATAGAAATGGTGAGAATGGGCATCCTCGCCTTGTTCCTGCTTTTAGAGGAAATTGTTTCATTTTTTTGTCCACTTACTATAATGTTGGCTGTGGTTTTCCCATGTATGGCCTTTATTATTTTCAGTATGATCTGATGATTCCTACTTTTTCCATGGCTTTCATCCTGAAGGCATGTTGGACTTTTATGAATGCCTTTTTCTACATCAATTGAGAGGATCATGTGATTTCTGTCCCTAAATTTATCTATATGGCATATTACATTTATTGATTTACATATGTTGAATCAACCTAGCATCCTCAATATGAAATTATAGTAGACAGTTGTTCTACATTGTTGGGATTAGCATACAAACCAGGCACAGTTTATGGAAGGAAGGGTTTATTTCAAGCTTACATTGTTCCCTCAGTGGTGGAAGACACTGGCTCCCTTTTCATTAAATCAAGCAGAGAGACAAACAACCAAACATCCAGCAAACACCCAAAAGCAGCAAGTACAAACTTGCAGCAAAGAGGGCCCTAGAAGTAAAACTTCTTGCATATCTTTGAGTAGGAATTCAGATCCAGCCCAGCGAAATGCCCCCATGTAGCAGGAGTCTTCTCTGCCTGCTAGGGGCTGAAGCTGCAAACTCAATTTTAATAAACCATCTGAGTCTATGGGGGTCATACATTCAAACTACCACAGAAGCCACTTGGCTATGATGGATAAGCTTAAAGTACTCTTTAATTGTTGAGAATTTTTGTACCTATGTTCATCAGTGTAATTGGTCTATAATCTCCTGTTGTGTTTTCATCTAGCTTACTAATCAGGGAAATATTTGATTTTTTGAATGAATTTGGAATTGTTTCTTCCTTTTATAGTATGTGGAACAGCTTAAAAATTTATATCAGATTATCTTTAAAATTTTTATAGAATTCAGCAGTGAATGCATCTGGTTCTGGGCTTTTCTTTGCTGGGAGATTTATGAGAGCTTTAATCTCATTGATTTTAATAGGTATGTGTTGCAGTAAGGTTCACATTCCTGGCAGAAAGCACCTGATGAAGAGCAGTTTGTGGGGAAAAAATTATTTTGGCTTACAGACTTGAGGAGGAAGCTCCATGGTGGAAGGAGGAAATGATGGCCCAAGGATAGGGTGGACATCACCTCCTGGCCAACATCAGGTGGACAACAGTAAAAGGAGAGTGTGCCAAACACTGGCAAGGAGAAATTGGTTATAATCCCTATAAGCCCACCACCAACAATACACTGCCTCCAGGAGGCATTAATTTCCAAATCTCCATCATCTGGGAACCTAGCATTCAGAACATCTAAGTTTTTGGGGAACACCTGAATCAAACCACCACTGTATGTTTAAGTTATTGATATTTTTGAGAATGGGTATTCTTTATCCATTGGGTGGAATACTCTGTGTATATCTGTTAGGTGCAATTGATTTAGGGTGTAATATAGTTCTTAAGTTTATTTGTTGATTTTTAGTCCAGAGTAGAGTACTACTGATGTCTCCCACTACTATTATGTCAACATCATTATGATCATTACGTCTTTTAAGTTTTCTTTTATGAGCATAAGAGCTCTGATATTTGTTGTAAAAAATATTTACAAATGTTATGTCTTCTTGATGAATTGTTCCCTTTATTAATACATATTTCCAGTTGTTTTTCATTTCTGATTAGTTTTGGTCTAAAGTCAACCTTGTCTAATATGGGGTGTGGTGGTTTGATTCAGGAGTCACCCATAAACTTATGTGTTCTGAATGCATGAGCCCCTATTTGATGGCAATTTGGGAATTGGAACCTTGTTAGAGGTACGATGTTGGGGGCAGGCTTATGGAAGTTATAGCCAGCTTCCCCTTACTAGTGTTTGGCATACTCTCCTGCTGCTGTTGTCCACCTAAAGTTATCCCAGAGGTGTTGTCCAGCCTCTGCTCATGCCATCTGTTTTCTCTGCCATCATGGAATTTTCCCTGGAGTCTCTAAGCCAAAATAAACCCTTCTTCCCATCAGCTTCTTTTGGCTGAATGCTTTCTACCAGCAATGTGACGCTAACTACAGCATAGGGACAGCCACTCCTACTTGTTCACTACTTCTATTTGGTTGGTAGTTTGATTTCCATTCCTTGATATTCAGGTTTTGGACATCTTTGCTGGCTAGGTTTGTTGCTTAGAGACAGTAGCTAGTTGGATTTTGTTTTTATTCTCATTATTAAGCATGTGTCTTTTTATTGGTGAATTGGAGCCATTTACATTGAGGGTTGATGTAGAAAGAGGCTTTCTATCCCATAATATGTTGTTTATTGATGTTCTCATTGGCTACATTACTGGCATTTTTTTCCTTTCTCCCCAGAGAGCTGTTGGTTTGTTGTGTTAGACATAACTGATTCTCAATTCTTTGCTCATCTGCTTCTTTCTTGAGTGCATCCTATCATGTGTTTTCAAAGATGAGGCTATTTTTCTTTCTTTTCCCCTGGATAGTATTCCTTTTGGAAATATCTGTAGAACTAGTAGAGTTGACATGAATTCCTTTAGTTTGTATTTGCCTTGAAGTAGTACATCAATTTTAAAAGATAACTTTGCTGGTTATAGCAGTCTTGGCTGCTAGTTATTTACTTTTAAAGCTTGGAATATATTATTCCATTCTTTAAAAAACTCATTTTTTATTGAAAACTTCCATATATATTATATAAACCATGATAATTCCCCCTTCTTCCCCACTTTCTCCTTCATAAATCTACTCATCATCTTATCCTCTTCTCTTCTCCATTAGTCTCTATTTTATTTTTGATGTCATCATATTTCCCTCCTATTATGAGGGTCTTGTGTACGTAGTACTGGCACTGTGAAGTCATTGAGGCCAATTTGTATCTCAATAATTCCGTTGTAAGCAGACTTCCTCTTCCTTTGGTTTTAACATTCTTTTCCCTATCTCTTTCACAATGGATCTTGAACCTTGGAAGGTGTGGTAGAGATGTTTCAGTGAGGAACACTCCATTGTCACTTTTTCTCAGCACTATGGTGCCTTATGTGTCATCCCAGAGGTTACCACCATCTGAATAGAGAAGTTTCTTTAACCAAAAGTGAGAGTAACATTAATATATGTGTAGGAATGTTAAGAAAAGTGTTTCTGGACAGTTTGGTAAGCATAATATATGCTTTTAGCCAGATAAGAGCAGGCATTATGCTCCTAGGACTCATGAACTCTCCTGCCATAGGCTTTTAATTATGTTTTCAGTACCAGGCATGCATTTCCTTTCAAGGAGTGGGCCTCTAGTCCAATTAGAGAGCACTTGGTTTCTCCCATGACAGATATGTCACTATTGCACCAGTTGGGTCATTTGGCCTGGCTGGCCAAACTTAAGGCTTGCAGTGTCCACTGTTATCACCGCTGATGACTTCTCTCTCCCATGGAGCTGCATGCAGCATAGCTTTATCCAGCTTTCTGTTAGCTGGTCTACAGGGAGGAGGTTTACACATGGCTTGTACCTTGTGGTGCTTTGATCCAGGTGTCTCCTATTAACTTATATATCCTGAAGGCTAGGTCCCCAACTGGTGGCAATTTGGGAATTGAAGACTTCTGGAGGCAGTGCATTGTTGGGGGGTGGGCTTATGGGTGTTATAGCCAGCTTCCAATTGCCAGTGTTTGGCACATTCTCCTGTTGGTGGTGTCCTCCTGATGTTGGCCAGGAAGTGATGTCTACCTTCTTCTCATGCCACCATTTCCCCTTCCCATCACGGAGCTTCCTCTCAAGTCTGTAAACCAAAATAAACCCTTTCCTCCCACAAGCTGCTTTTGGTTGGGTATTTTCTGGTAGCAAATGAATATGACTGCAACTTTCCCCATCATCTTTTTAAAAATTTCTTTTATTGACAACTTCCATAATAATAGACTACTTTCCCTTCACAAACCCACCCTCCATCATATTTCCTCCATCTCTCAGTTAGTCTGTTTTCTATTTTGATGTTATAATCTTTTCCTATTATGAGGGTCTTGTGTAGGTAGTACCAGGCACTAAGAGGTCAAGAATATCCAGGACATTTTGTGTCTGGAAGAGTGGATTGTAAGCAGACGTACCCTTTCTTTGGCTTCCCCACTATCTTACTCAGAAGGCTGCAGAATGTATTTAGCAGTTTCAAATGTGTGTGTGTGTACATTGTAAAATGAGACCACTTAATTATGTAGGTTTGGGATAAAAACACATAGAGACATTACATAAATGCATGAAAATGACTGGCCAGCTTAGACACATGACAAAGAACATGTAATATGATTAGTTGGAAAAGACATCTTAAAACTCTAGTTACACTATGTATGGAAAGGAACTTGAGATAATTTAATGACTTCATTTATATGAGTATTCACTTATCAGCTAATTTTTATCACATCAACAACCTTTTCAAAGGTATGGCTTTTTTATTTTTAGAAGTACAGTGAGATAGAAAACGCAAAAGAGAATGGACACCATGGCCTCTAGTTGTCGCAAACGAACTCCAGATGCATGCACCACCTTGTGCATTTGGCTTACGTGGGTCCTGGGGAATCAAACCTGAGTCCTTTGGCTGTGCAGGAAAGGACCCTAACCTATAAGTCATCTCTCCAGCCCTGACTTTTTAATATACAGAAAATTCTTGGGCTGGAGAGATGGCTTAGCCGTTAAGGTGCTGGCCTGCGAGGCCTAAGAATGCATGTTCCAATCTCCAGGTCCCACTAGCCAGATGCAGTGGCACAAGGATGTAATGTCACAAATGCGCCACAAGGGGGCGAAGACGTTTGGAATTAGTTCACAGTGGCTGAAAGGCCTTGACCCACCCATTCTCTCTCTTTCTCACTCAAAGATAAAATAATAAAATATTTCTCATCTTAAAGACAGGGCAGGTACTATCAGTTTGAGCTTAAAAGTGGTATGCCCCCCCCCCCCTTGGCCACAGTAGCAGACAGTGGCAATAGGCCCACGGTCTTTCTTTTTATCCCTCTCCCTCGGGAATTTCCTTGTGGAAGTAATCCATGTGGCTAATGCCATTATGGTTTGGAAAATGTAAACGTTTGGACAAGGCATACCCTATGACCTGTTGGAAATCCTGTGTAACGGCAAAGTGAGGGAAGCTGGAGACAGAATTATCTGATTATAGTAGGACAGAGGCTGTGTCAGGCAGCCAGCTCCCTCCCCAGAGAGGAATTTTATAGTGGCAATGAGAGTTTGGATTTGGGCTCTTAGCAAAGAGATAAAGGAAAATGCTGGAAATGTGATTTGGAACAGAAGAACCATAGTAAGAGAAAGATAGAAGGATCCCCTTGCAGAAAGGGCTGGAGAGAGAGAAGGGGGAGGGAGGAGAGAGAGGAGAGTCCAGGGATGACCTGTAGAGCAGGTCTGATGATCTATCAGATGGAGTGAAATAAGGGTGATGTATATATCTTTAGACCCTGCCCAGTTCAGCACAAATGTCTTTGTACGGCTACTGAGTTTGGGAGCAATGGTGAACACAGACCTCCTGCCTGAGAGATTGATCACCTGTCTGAGTGGTGAGTCTGAAGATGTCAGGTGATTCCTGAAGACTCAATAACTTTGCCAGTGTATGTGGTGTGAGGAAAGGGGCTGTGGCCAGCAAGCCCGAAGAAGGAAAAGGAGAGGACCAGGGAAAGAAGGCAATGTGTCCCTATCATTCCTTGATTCTTGGTCAGGAAACCATCTGTTAGATTCTGGGGTTGGAGTAGAGACTCTGAGACAAACTGTTTCCTGAATTGAAGACTTTATTGCAATGGGCAAGAGGGAGAAGGAGGTGAAGGAGCAGGAGATAGATAAACAGGGAGGCAGGAAGGAGAGAGAGAGGGTGCCTGCCAGGGAAAGACAAAGAAGGCCCACAAAAACTAGAGAGGGAAAGAGAAAGAGAATGATAAAGAAGGAAAGAGCAGAAAGATGTGTACCAGGGAGCAGGAAAGCCAAAGAGGCATGAAAAGGCCAGAGAGAGGGTTTTGCAGGAAGGGGAGGGAAACTGCCCTGCTAGGAAGGAGGGGCTTGATGCACTGAAGTTGATGCACTGAAGTAGGGACTGGGGCTGGGAAGGTAGCATTCCCTCTTCTCAGCCCAGAGGTATGGTCAGTTACCACAGCAGGGGGGTGGTTCCAGAAACCCAGACCTAGCCTAGGCATGGCCAGGTGGGAGGAAGAACAAAGGGGGTTGGGAAGTATACTCTGAGACTCTACCAAATACAAATTGTGGCGATTTCAAGGGCAATTTTCTGACTACTTCAGAGCACACAGGTCGGGTTTATAAGTTGTGCCAATCTAAGATTGCTATCTTACATGACAGGGTTCATAGCCGGTTCAGACTGAATTGGGCTTAGATGAAGTGACAGTGATGGCACATGAAAGTGCAACAGGTTCCCGAGTAATTGCACACTTGTTATGATGCTCTCATTAACTGGAGCACCCGTTCACTGAACCTTGGCTTCTAGAACAGCTCCTGGGGTAACTATCAGACACATCTGTTCGCCACAAATCTGCATATTTGCTCACTTGCCAAAAATGTGAAGTAGAGCCCTGAATTAGCTGCAGTTCACTGAATCACTTCAAAGCTGAAGTGTCAGCGGAACGAGCAAAGAGCTTCCTCCCCTGCAACAGGCCACATGTCGTCTCTAAGAGGACATTCGGAAGTGTTGAGGCACAGAAATGCACACAGCTTTGGAGGGATGCGTATCCCTCCCACTAATCTAAACAGGAGCCGGGTGGTCATATCAAAGAGACTGATGGAGAAACGTGTTTGAACCTGTTAGAGTCACACTGAGTGAAGAACTGGCGGTTTCTTAGTGGAAGGTCCCTTTAACTGTTTTCAGCAATGTGTGTGCTAATTAGATAAGTATTTGTTTCAGGGTTTCAAGACTTGTGCTTCTGACAGAATTAAAGTTTAACCTTCATCATGTTAGCGTAAGGGGTTGGGTGCATTTTCTCCAACAAGCAAAGAACTAAAAGGCAGGAAAAGTTTGCAGAGTGAAGTTTCTTCAAAGTAATAGTAACAGGCAGAGAGAAGAGACGCCTTGGGAAGAGGGGATCAAAGCTGGAATCTGCTGTGGAAGCAAGAGCAGAGCCAAACCTTTATTAGCTCAGGGAAGCTTCCCCATCCTAGCGTCCTGATTGGTCACCTCAGACAGTGCTGTGGGCATGGATTGGTTCATGATGCATTTTGTACTGCGTACACCCTGGGCATGTCCAGGCAAGCCCCTCAAGTGGGAAAATTCACCCATGTGTCTTTTGTTCTCGGAAGAAGAACCAGAAAGTGAGCCACCCTCTCCACCACATTGAGATACATTGTAAAATCTAAGAAATTAACATGTTGCCTTTAGCTTCTGTAACCCTGCTTGCCAGCACTCCAGCTTGACAGTAGTGCTGCCATTTTAAAACAGGTAGCCATTTCAATCAGTAAAGAAATTTTTTTTTTTTTTTTTTTTTTTTTACTCAGCACTCAGCTTAAGTTCCAAGAAGCCCCCCTCCCTTGCAGATACCGGGAACTCGGGGGGAACAATTTACCACAAACAGCCCCGGCCCAACTTGGCTGTCAAATCTGAAACACCAGACAGCCTAAGTGAAAAGCCCCTAACCATGGGACCCCAAATACCCAATTAATGTACAAGTCTTGCTGCTATGCAGAATTGTGGTTTTTGCCTTTATAACCCCTGACCCTCCCCCGAGTAGGGGCTCACTCTCTCACACCCACTGCGTGGGTCTGTGTGGAGACTGGGTCCAGGCCTTGGCTTGCACTACAATAAAGGAAACTTGCTGCTAATTTTATCAGAGTGGCCTTCTCGGTTCTTTGCGACGGATCTCTGGGTGACATCCTGAGGGTCTTGATCCCGGGTAGGGGGTCTTGGCACTTCAACATCAGTAAAAGAAAATAGCAATTTACTTAGGGGCTCCTCTTCCCTTTCCATCTACCTAGCAGAGGACACATACCTAACCCCTATGTCTCATTTCCTCCTCTTAAGAAGTCATCCTAACTGCTGTTAGGTAATTGTGTTGATGACTGCTCTTACTGCTTCCTGCTGGTAGGGGGAGATATTGGGCCACAGCAGTCAGGGTTCTTCCAGAGGGGCCTAACTAGCAGCCCATGATTAGAACAGTTAGATCAACTTACTGGTTAGATTTAGGTACTGGTATGTTTCTCTGCTCTCTTTGTATGTTTGGCATTTGGAATTGCACCTGAAGGATATACAAAAAGAGTGTTAGCAACCTAGACCTACCAGGAGTCCTGTCTCAGAGAGGGGAATCTTTCTCTAAAGCATGCCTGTCTGCTGTGGAGGCTCATTCAACTTGTATTGTTCTTCTCTCTCAGGCATGCACAGGAGACAGTTTTGAGATTCTTGGTAAGGTTTCCATAAGGAGAAGGGTCAGAGATTGGAGTTCTTGGGGCATAATAAAGGAGTCTTGAGAAGAGGTCCTCTTTTGGGAGGTCTGGAATGGATCCTCTCCATTTGGTAAACAAAGGCTTTTCAAAGTCTCTGGTTCAAAAATGGATGACAAAGAAGCTTTCTCCTGAGGTAGGCTGTCATGTCTCAGTCCATTCTTTTGAGCCTGACTTGAAGGAGTTAGGATCTTGGGATGGACATTGTGGCAGAACATAAGAAAGACCCACTATGCATAGGAACACGAGGAAGGAATGAGGCAAATTGATCTGGTATCCATCTCAGGGCATAAGATATTGTGACATGGACTGAGGTAGAAGTAGCCAGCCTGTCTCTTATCAAAAGTGACAGGGGCTGGGCTTGGTGGTGCATGCCTTCAATCCCAGCACTCGGGCAGCATAGGTAGGAGGATCGCCGTGAGTTAAAGGCCACCCTGAGACTACATAATAAATTCCAGGTCAGCCTGGGCTAGAGCGAAACCCTACCTCAAAAAACAAAACAAAACAAAACAAAAAATAAGGTGATGGGGATCAAGTAATGGAGACAACAGGAAAATAGAATTATTAAGTAAGAAAGATAATGGTGAACACCACACCAAAACATACCTTGGCATACCAAGTACAGTTCAAATAGGAGAGGTAGAAGCTTATCTTAGGAGTGAGTTGGTTGGTGCTTGAAGAGTAGTCTGATGTCCACTAATAGTTCACAGGCATAGTTGTGATTGTCAGTTTTCTGGTCTCAAGGGTGGAGGGTTGAGGAACAACTGACCTTGAACCACTGACCTCAGTGGACCATAAAACTTTCCTTGGACCATTGCCTGATAAGGGATTAAGCAAGCTCATAACTCCAAGATACCTCAAGAGCTATCAGGCCACCTGGGGAATGACCCTAATCCTCTCTAACAGGCCTTATCTTCCCCACTATTCACTACCAAGGAAAAGCAAACAGAAGACAGAAACAACAACAAAAAAAATTTTTTTTTCTTTAAGGTAGGGTTTTGTTCTAGCCCAGGCTAACCTGGAATTCACTATGTAGTCTCAGAGTGGCCTTGAAATGATGGCAATCCTCCTACCTCTGCCTTGCCAGTGCTGGGATTAAAGGTGTGTGCCACCATGCTCAGCTCCCCATTTTTTTTTAACTCTTATCTCCGTCTCTGTCTGCTCTGGAGCCTTGGCCATTTAAATTGCCAATCTCCCACATTTCAGGGCAGAAGTCATTCTCATTCCTGCTGGAGAACAGCTGTGGACCTTTGGTATTCCAAATTAAAAGGAGTAAGTCTGTGCTATTGAAGCTGGCTTTCTTTCTCTCTTATATTTCTTAAGTCTTTCTAGTCAATCCCAAATTCCAATAGATGGTGCATGGGACCTTTAGGATAGTTTGGAGCAGTACAGGGCTTAAGATGAGTATGTTGTATTTATGAGTCAAATTCTGTCACTTGTACTCTTATAGAAGTAGAGAAAATAATGGGATATGCACCCTCCCATAGAGGATGAGCAAGGGCCTTATATGTATCTGGAATCTTAACTAATAGTAAATCACCTGGGTAGAAAAGGGAAGTCCTTTTTCTTCTTCTTGGGGAAGACCAGCATGAAACTCCAAAAATGCTTGTTGGAATTTTGCCAGTTGGGTCACATGAGTTACCAACCTAGCCATTTCTGAGTCCAATATAAAGTGGTTAGTGAGGAAATGCATGCCATATAAAGCCTTAAAGGGGATTAAGTCCTAGCCATTATGGATGCTTCTGAGACTGATTAAGGATAGTGGTAGAAACTTTGTCCAAAGGGATTGTGTGTCTTGAATGAACTTGTTTGAGTGTCTCTTTAAGAGTCTGTTAGCCCTGCCTTTCCTGAGGACTGAGGCCACTAGGCACAGTAAAAGTGAGATTGAACATCCAATGCCTTAGCCAGTCCCTGAGTGACTTCCACCTTAAAGTCAGGGCTTTTGTCACTTTGAAGGCTTTTTGGTAGTCCAACTTGAAGGATTATCTAGGTAAGTAATACCTTAATCACTTTTGAGGCTTTTTCAGTCTTACAAGGGAAAGCCTCCAGCCAGAGAAGGTGTCTACTAAAACAAAGATGTTTGGAGTCAGGTACTGCAGGCATGTGAGTGAAATCTAATTTCCAGTCTTCTCTTGGGCAGGCACCCTGTCTATGGGTTTCCAGTGGCTTTAGACACTGGTTAGAGGGGTTATTTCTTTGACATACCTCACATACGTCACATCCTTTTACTACCTGGTGGACCATATCTCTGAGGCCCTGTCCTACAATCATTCTTTTAGCTAGGATCGACTATTTCCTTGGCCTATACAGTGTAACTGGTGAAGAAATATTAAAATTTTTCCACTGGAGTGACTTTGGTAGTAGTAGTTGGTCAGACGGAGAGAAGCCACCCCCCCCCCCAATGATCTAGGCAACATCCATTCTTACATGTCATGGTAGTTTGAATGCAATAGTTTAAATAAATGGCCCTATATACTCAGGTATTTCATTAAAATTGAGCTTGCAACATGAGCCCCTAGAAGGCAGATCTCTGCTACGGGGGTGGGGGTGGGAGGAAATGGTCACTGGGGGAAGATCTTGGAGTCCAGCCCTAAGGTATGTTTGGGGAAAGACATGATTTTTCAGCCCAAAGGTGTGTGCAGAGCAGTTTGAACTGTGGGTGTTTGCGTTTTGTGATGCTGCCTGTTGCTGAGGTCTCTCTGCTTTGTTCTACAAAAGAAAGCCAGCTTCTTCTGCCATTGATGATGCTCCCCTGGCCTCTGTACGCCTGCAAAAACCACCCTTTCTCCCATAAACTGCCTGATTGGATATTTGTCTCAGCAACGAGAAGCTAACTGCAGCACATGCAAAAGCTAATTCTTCTGGAGAATATTTAGGCTTTTTGGATGACAAAATGCATTCTTTCCCTAGGATGAGACACTCTACATGTCCTGTTGTAGCTCTCTTAGCTTCAGAATCAGCTGCTCTGTTGCCTTTGGCCACCAGGTTATGCCCTGTTTAGTGTCCAAGACAAGAAATAACAGCTACTTGAGTAGGCAGGAGGACTGCATCTAATAGTTTGAGGATTGCTTGGGCATGTTTAACAGGGGTCTCAGTCATGTTTAAAATGCCTCTCTTTCCATAGTGCTGAGTGCACATGAAAGATTAGGAAAGCATACTTACCGTCAGTATAAATGTTGACTCTCTCTTTTAGGGATAGCTCTAAGGCCTCCTGAGAGCTATTAATTTAGCCAGGTGGGCAATGGCATTTGTAGGTAGTGGTCCTAAATTGACGGTGCCGAATACAAAACAAAACAAAACAAAACACTATGTGTCTGACATGTCTGAGTCCTTTTACAAAGGAACTGCCATCAATATAAAGTCAGGGCTCTCTAGAGGTTGGTCTGAGAGATCAGGGTGGGCAGCGTAACTCTCCATTAACACCTCTTTACAGGTGTGGAGAGGTCCTTCTTTTCCTTCTGATAAAGAAGTAGTAGGATTAAGATTTTGGTAGCACTTATGAGTGGTTTTAGGTCCTTCTAGCATGGGGGCCTGATATTTGAATATTCAGTTGTCAAATAACTATACATTTCCTATGTAATTGAGAATACTCCTATATAATATGACATGTGAACTGTGAGGGGTACCCAAGACTTAACTTGGTTTTGGGAATGAGAGGCACCACCATGGTTATTGCCTGCAGACTACCAGGGTATCCTTTTTCTACTTGGTTTATTTTTTTTGTTTAAATATTCTACTGGCTAAGGAGAGGGACACAAAATTTGGGTAATTACTTCTAGTGTCATCCTCTTCTTTTCTGTTACATATAAGAAGAAATCAGGCTGAGTGGGTAGGCGCAGAGCCGGTCACAAGTCAAGGAGCCCTGTAGCTTTTGGAAGACCTGTTGAGTCTCTGAAGTCTATTCAGTCTGAGATAACTCCTGTGCCTGTGTCTACTTGAGTGCCTGATGGAGGGTTTTAGCCAGTCAGCATATCCCAGTACTCAGATCCTGCAACATTCAGTGACACACAGGAAGGCTTTCAACTGCTGTCTCTTCATAAGACTGGAAAGCAGACTCAAGCTCAGGTTTTAGTTCCTGCAGTCAAGATCAGATATGACTAGGTAACTGTAGTCTGACATAGTCAAGCCTTTTCATGTGGTACCTTGTATCTCCTGTTAGCAAGAAAGTTAAAAGATCTGGTTTCTCTAAAAATGATCTTTTCAGAGGATGGACATAAAAAGGAGATCATCTACATATTGAAGTAGGGTGGTGCCTGGGTAGGCCCATTTTAATAAGTCTGAGAGAGAGAGAGAGAGAGAGCGCAAGAGAGAGAGCCAAGCCAAACAAATGTGGGCTATATTGAAACTCTTGTGTGAGTATGGTCCAGGTGATTTGTCCTGATCTCCAGGTGGGGGTCTTCAAATGCA
The DNA here is from genome assembly GCA_036346955.1 of Dipus sagitta. Lineage (NCBI taxonomy): Eukaryota > Metazoa > Chordata > Mammalia > Rodentia > Dipodidae > Dipus > Dipus sagitta. Next base: position 123,339,403 of record CM070771.1, on the reverse strand, counting down.
AACAGGGGATTGCTACTAGGATGTAATGGAGTATAGAAGTTGAGTATCCTTGAAGTTGAGCACTGACTAATGGCTGATTGAAGGAAGGATCTGGATCATAAGATGTGGTAGCTTAAATGGATGATCCCCAATAAATTCAGAATTTTATTAAAGCTTCTAATTTAGAACTACAGTCACCTAGCTGGTGGAGGTGACACTGGGTGGATCCTAGGGTATAGCCCTAAGGTATGGGGGTGGATTTAGAATTCCAGTCTAAAGATATGCAAAGTGCCTGAGCTTTGCCTAGATTTCCTAAGTGTGCTATGTGGTGTGGCTTTCAGATTTTGACTTGTGGCTCTTCTTTCTCTCTGCTTGGACCTATGAATGCAGGCCAGTTTCTTATGACATTATAGAACTTCACCTGGATCTGCAAGCTTCAAATAAATTTCCTTCCAACATCACTGTGCCTAGTTTGGAAGGTTATCCCAGCAACTGAAGGTGTCTGCTACATTACAAACAGAATAGGTGCTTGGGACTACTGGGTGAAGAAACACAACTGCCTCATTGATGGCCTTGAGGTCTTGAACTAATCTCCATTTGTCAGGATTATTTTGGACTCCAGATATAAGCACATTGTAAGAACTAGAGCCTTCAATTAATAGTCTCGTGATGATAAGAATTAATCCTTCCCTTACGTTTGGTTTTAAGGGGATTTCTTTGATGAGGAAAATGATATATTTCTTTAAAGTCTGGGACTACAGTGTTTGCTATCTTTGCTCTCCCAACTAAACACCTATCTGTTCATACTGTGGGGTCAATTTTAGCCTCTATTAAAGGCAAACAGAGATACTGTCCAGGAGGGAGGAGTAGCTTGAATTTATGCTTGGATGAGAGATATCTCCCTAGTCACAGAATGGTAGTTTCAGGGATCACTAAGAAAGAGTGACAGAAGTGAAGATCTCCCCAAGAATAGGCAATATGGCTGGATAAAAATAACATTCATGGGGCCAGCCTAATATTCCCTAAATTGTAGTTTTATCTTGGAATCTGGGACCAGAAGAAAAGTAGATACATGAGAATTGGCATCCTGTGCTAATAAGGAAACTAGTAGTTTCTCCATAGTCAAAACTGCCCTGGACTCTATGAGATTGACTGGCATAACAGGAACCTATAAAGGAAGCTCTGAGACCCGTCACTGATTGGGGGAAGGAAGGAGACTACCTCGGTTCTAATAGTTTCAAAAGGCCTCAAGCTTTCCAACGATCTCCTGTTCAGATGGGGCAGGGTCTCAGAGGAAGTCTATCCCTCTCTGGGCACTTACATTGGATGTGGCCTTCCCACACTTAAAGGAAGTAGGGCCTCACTGTGGTCTGAAACATGACTTTCATAGCCACCAACAAGTCTCTGTAAAGCTTATCTTTTTGCTTTTCTCTTTTCTTTCCCTTTTTTGACGCCCCATCTCTCTTTCCCTTGATCTTGGTTACAGTGAACCACAGCATTAACCTGGACTATATAATCTAGTAATTTGCCTGACTTCACTGCCAGTATCTGACATTTCTTAAGCATATCAGAGGCCAACTGAGTCAGGACTTTATCTTTTAGGAGAATATCCTCTTGATGTGATCCTAGTTCTAATTAGTGTGCTTTCTCATGGCATCCTGGAGCCATTGAAGGAAGACTACTAGATTCTTGTTTTCTCTCTGGATTATAGCAGACATCTGGAAGTTGTTAAGAGGTTTTATTTTGGCCCTTTTTAGTCCTTGAATAATACAAAATATGGAAAATACGGAATTTTATCATTCATATTCATCTCTTTGGTCATTCTGGGTAACCACTTATGCCCCCATAGAGGCACGAACCTGATTCTGGAGGAGTCAAGGAAGCAAAATACTCACTCCTTGTATTTATTGCCTGTGTTAGCACCCTGTCAAGAGAGAGAGTGGGGGAGGGAGGGAAAGAGCCTGTTCTAGTATCAGTATCACATCTCTCCATGCCAAGTCATAAAGGCTACTGACCTATTGAAAGGTCTCCAGATAGTGCTCAAGGTTTTCTGTGGAACTGCCTAAATACTGTGTAATTTCTCTAAGCCAAGAAATACATAGAGAAAGACAGAGACAGAAAGAATGGGGTATGAACAAAGTCAAGTCCCCAGGGTCCTCCCCTGGGCATAGGAAGATTTTGGAACACCCCTTGGAGTCTATCCTTCTTAGTGAATAGGGGCACCACAGGGTAGGATGAACAGGATCTCTGTGCCAGTGGAGCAAAAGGGATGCCAGGGTAGATCTTAGGAATGGGAAGATCCTCAGCTGCAGGGGCTATGGGCTCCTAAATTGTCATGGTATCTGGAAGAAGGTTCCACTGATCTTTTGGTGGGGAGAAGGCTACACATCAGTAACTTTGGAGGCTGGGGGAGAATTAGAGACAAATGCAGCCAGTATCTGAAGGTCAAATCTACAGCTCCAGACCAGCTATGGTCTGGGAGATAGAAAGAGCTGGACACAGAAGACTTCAGTCCATTTCCCTTCCCTTCTACAAAACAAGTCAAGCTGAAGGATAGAATTATAATTGAGTCTTCTTCGGGGGACAAGTATCTTTATGTCTTAGAGGTTATTCAGGCCAGACACAAGTGGAAAAAAGTTTAATGTCTTTCTTTGGAGACTATTGGGGTCTCTTTTGTCCCAGTTCTTTAATAGGCAGGCCAGTGGGGAACCAGAAGGAGTCTTGGAAATTGTGGTTCCTGCCTAGAAAGTAAAAACAAATGGAAGGGGCCATTGGAGGACTGCTCTTTGCCTCCTCCTCTCAGCCGTATGTACAGAGGCTGACTTTTCTCAGGGGCTCCAAATTAGGGAAATGGCCTGAATTTGGAACTTTTGATTTATGAGTACTCACTGATCTGTACAATTTCATCAGATGGGATGGCAAGTGGTTTGAAGTTACATGTATACAAGTTTTCTTCTATTTATGCACATGAATTTCCCTCTGTCAAGATTGCTCCACTAACTAAATCCTCCTGTTATGCCCCACCATCCTTCCTGCTATAGCTCCCTATACGTGCTGAGGCTGGCAGATATTGAGGACAGAGGCTAAGAATTAGTACTTTGCTCGACTCTCTTTGTCCCTTTCCCTCTTGACCTCATCTTCTCTGCTGTTAAAGACTTTGATGGCAACATCTAAAAGGTCCTTTGAGAGGCCTCAAATCCCTTTTCCAGTTGACAAAGTTTGTGCCTAAAGTCTGGGGCTGGCTGGCTGATGAGTTGAACATGTAGGAAAAGAGAACCAGCTGGGGAGGAAATATCTAAGTTTGTATATTTAGTAACAGCTTCCGTGAGACAAGCTAGGAAGACGGCTCTATTTTAATCGGGCCCTGGTTGATTTCTCTGACCTTATCGTAATTTTAAAAAGTTTTTCTGCATGCCCTCTAGGAGACAAATAGTCATTAGGTTTAGTCTGTGTGTGTACAATCACCTGGCTGGTAAGTTCAGAGTGGCTCAGTAATAGGGAAAATCTCACCAGCTACTGGGTTGGCCCTGTCTTGTTCATGCGGAGAAACTGCATGAACTCTAGCTGAGCACCAAATGCGTTCCTTTTTGTCTGGTGTTAAGGTGGAGGTGAGAATATGTGTCCTCACATTAGATGGTAGGCCTATGTCAGACACAGAAATTCTTTGAGAAACTTAATGGGATTTTCAGAAAAAAGAGCCTAGTTTTTCCTCAATTTGACTAATGTTGGAGAAGAAAAAAGGGACATGAAGTCAGGTAGGACCCTCTTGCACTGCAACCTCCCAGGATATTGGTATTGGGCTCAGGAATGACTATGGGGAGGTGAAGGAAGGGAATTGGAGATTTTTGTAATGGTGAGTAGGATTTGGGGGATGTTGGGAAAGAAGGATAGAGAAAGTCAGTGTGTTGGGGAGGGTGTTACTGGGGAGGCAGATGTGGGTTTTGAAGAGGCTGGAGTCTGAGGAGAATGGTAAGGTGGGAACTCATCTGCAGCATCAAAATCTGAAAAGGCAGAGGGAGAGAAGGAGGAATGAAGTTGGGGTGTCACAGGAGAATTTGGTAAGTGAGACAATCTTGACAGAGGGAAGGGCACATGTGTAAATAGAAAAAAGCTTGGCTAAATGGAACCTCAGACCATTTGCCATTCCATTTGATGAAACTGTTCAGGTCAGCGGGGGCTCATTAATCCAAAGTTCCAAATTCAGGCCATTATTATTATTATTATCATTATTGTCTAACTTGTACTGGAGCCAGATCTCTGGTTAAAAGTGTGGCCTTGGCTGGAGAGATGTCTTAGTGGTTAAGGCACTTGCCTGCAAAGCCAAAAGACCCAGGTTCAATTCCCCAGGACCCAATTAAGCCCAGTGAACAAGATGGCACATGCATCTGGAGTTTTGTTTGCAGGGCTAGAGGCCCTGGTGTACCCATTTTCTTTCTTTCTCTCTCTCTCTCTCTCAAATAAATAAATCAAATCAAATATTGTTGGGACCCCTCCTCAGGGAGGGATTCCAGACCTCGGAGATCGAGCGAGACCCCAAGGACTGACACAGACGCTTCTCGATGCAAAGCGCAAGAGGTGTTTATTGAGGGACCAGTGCACCCGGGGCTCGACACAGAGTCCTCACGCAGGAGGGGTGAAGAGCCCCGAATGCCCATAGCAAGGGGTTTATAAAGGAAAAACCACAACTTTAGGGAGGGGGGTGAGGTGTTCGGGACTCTTTCAGGGGGGACTGGGTCCTGATTGGTTGGACCCCCCGCTGTGGCTGGGTTTTAAACCACAGGCGGGCGGAGAACTCTATTCGGGAACTCGGGCTTGACTCAGGAACTGGGTGGTGGGCACAGTTTGCTCTGCAAGCATATTTTGCGCAAGTTCCTAATTTAATAGGTCAGGTTCCCAGTTAGGGCCAATCTAATACTAAAATGGCAGATGTTACAAAATGGCAGTCCTATAGTCAAGTAGTTGGAGCAAGCAAGCCAAGTTACAGAAGCGGTACATAGGCTGTTAGCAATTTAGCAAAATCTTTAATTATCTTTCAATATATATATATATATTTTAAAGTGTAGCCTTGAGGTCTGTCAGGCCTAGTGGTTTTAGGTTTGGTTTTAGACATCCCAAGATCGTCTTTGGGAACAGAGAGCTTGGAGTACATTTTGTGGATTGGTAAGTCATAGGCTTGATTCTGGTAATAAGCCATCACTCAGTACCAAAGTAGAGCCAGACAGGAAATCCCAGGAGTGGGGAAGGGAGTCCCCTACCCCACCATCTGGGAGGCAAAGAGCTGGAGGCAGGATAGCCAGAGGACCCATGGGGCCCAAGGGTATAACAGTCTAATGCATCTCTAGCCTATATCCACACCTTATCTTTATGGTGTCTGTTGAAATGTTGGAAGAGTGGAAGGGTCAAATGGTGAAATTCCTCTATGTTGGAGGTCAGAGGAGGATAGGGAAGTGAAGAAGAAAAAAGTCAGTGAGTCTGGGAACTGTGTATACCTGAGTCATCAATAAAGTGTCAGAATGTGACTTCTACTGCTTACAAAGACAAAGACTGAAAAAGGTCACAACTGGCAGCTGTTTAGCTTGTATAGTAAGCCTGGAGAATGATTGAGGGAAGGTTGCCTGGAGGGAAAGGTTGGGGCTAGGGACTCCAAAACCCTCCCAGGTTTCGGCACCAGTTGTTGGACAGGGAATTGATTGGGGTGCCATGAAAATGAAAGAAAGACCAACCTCAACAGTGATGGATTATTCTTTATTAGAACAGTTAAGGGGAATAGCTTCTCTGAGCAAATGGAGGTTGTGTGCCCACAGGTGCAGCTGGGCTTATGCTTTTATGGGTTCAGGGGTGGTGGGAAAAGGAACAAGCAGGAACCGAGTGGGAGTGAAAATAAAAGGGGGCAGGGTCATTCTGCTCGGTAAGCCTGCTTATCTTTGTGGTCAGGCCTGTTTTATTTTTGGCTTTGCAGTGGTGGTTTCTGCATGACAGATATTCTTATCAAATAATGGGACTTTCTGGGTGCCTTTTGTTCACTGGGGTCAGTTTGTGCAGTTATTTCATGACACACTAATGAAGGGACCAAACTGATGCCATGACAGGCTTCACTAAGGTACCACTCTAACTAGGCCCAAGTTTTGGTTTCCTGGAGAGGTAGACAAGAGTTCTGGGAAAAACCATGAACAAAGGGAGGCCTGTTAATCACCAGTAACTCTGACATGTGGCTGGGGAAGATGGCCGTCATTATGTGCTCTGGGAGTTGAGTTAGTTCCTGGAGTCCAAACATGCCCAAACATGTCCCTTTGACACACTTTTACCCTAACCAATCAGATAGGTACAACTGTAACCGTTGCTTGTCTAGCCAATCACGTCAGAAGAGTACCTAACCCACCTGGAATTCCCTTAGTTGTGCTTAAAAGGAGCCTGTGTTCCTCTCTGGGTCACCATTTTGTATGAATGGTTGACCCCTGCATGCTGGCTGATTCTGCAGAATAAACGCTCTTTGTTTTCAGATACTATTTCAGTCTGGGGTCTTTATTCAGTGATTTTCGGATCCTTACCTTTGGGGGCTCTTCCTAGGATCGCTGGAGACCCCCCCCCAGACTCAATAGTGGAGTGTTTCTAGGGGAGCAATTGGTTTTCTGCCCATAGGTGAGCTGGGGTGCCCCTCTTGCTCTAGGTCACAAAGCATAAGAACCAAAACGTCCCCTTAACATACAAGACCAGAGAGGAATAAGAAATGCTGAAGAACTCAGAAATCAAAGAAAAACCATACATGTAAAAAGTGAGAAAGCACACTAAAGCAAGACACATGTAATAAGCAACCAGGAAAATGCCTAGGCTGAAAGAAAAGCTGGGAAGGGGAGAGACAGACTCACATAAGAGTGTTCAGGCAAAATTACAGGAAGAATAAGAGAGGGCTTATCCACGTGGATATCCTCTTTCATCCAATTAGAGTGAGTCTTGTTATAAGTCAGGTGTACAAGGAGCAACTTGACTGGCTATGGAACTCAAGGAAGAGTCAGGATCTGATTGGTTCATAGACTCAGGAATCCAGAGAGCCTGGCAGTGTCACTGGCAGCCATCTTGGACCCTTGGGGAGCCAACTGCGTTATGTGGGGTGGCAACTTTGGGCCTTTGTTTCTTACTGACTTCTATAAAAACCTATCTTTTCCCTGTTTCTTTGTCAATATTGGGACACACCAGTAAAAGAAAATAGCTATTTACCTAGGGCTCTTCTCTATGTACCTAGCAATGGAAGCTCCCAGACTCCTAATGTCTCAATGAGTCCCAGTGGTATCTCTCTAAAATAACTTCTGTCACACTTATTTTAATGCTGTGTTTATCTTATTTTGTCACTGTACTTAAATTACTGCAATCCTGCCAGCATATATATTCATTATAAACCAATTTCATATTTATATTGTACTTGGTAGACTCAGGTTATGTTCAAATGTTCTACAAAAATAAAGGAATCAGTCTACATAACAGTCACCACCCTGTGGAGAGGCAATGCCTTATAGAAAGAGCTTTGTCTCCTCTTCACAACTTAACTGCAACCGTGACTCCCATTGATTCTACTGGTTAATATACATACTATCTCTACATCAGAGCATACTTCAGAACACTGAATGACTGATTTCTCTTTTGAAGTAGAAAATTAATTTCTGGGAAATGTCCCCAGCCTGCTCCACCTACCACACCTGGCTTGGCAGATACTAGAAACTCCTCTTCCCTAGGCCCCTGCCTGTTTCCTTGAAGTGACATTCATTGATTCATTTGTCATTGATTGCAATCCTAATTAGGAGGCAGGCAATTTATTAGGAAACGAATTTCTAGTAGCAACTAAGACAAAGAGCATGCCTGCCCTCTGGCAGTTCATGCAGATTGGGGTGTCTTAAGCAATAAAAGGGCAAGCAGCTTGTATAACAATGCTGTGTTTGGTACACCATGCTGGCAAGGGACCCTTTCTGGATATGAGTTTGCTGGTAGCCAGGGAAGTCCCCATTTAACGTGAATATGATAATGGAAAAGGGCCAATATTGATGAACCCCCCGGGGGGGGGGGTGAGTGTCATGCTGCAGGTAGAGGAAACAGTACATTCATGGACCTTGATTACACAATAAGGCAACACCCCCCCCCCAGCCACCCTCACCATCGCCCTCATGCTTTGTTTCTCAAATTTTTACCTAATAATAATCAAGATTCCTGTGTACCATGCTACTTTGTCTTTGCCCATCCAGGGTATCTGGGAAGGTATCTGACTATAAACCTATGTCCTTATTTGCATTGCAAGTTAGTCTGTTTGGCTCATTTAACTTTCTCTGGAGCACCTGTTCAAAAGATGTTTGCTGAACATAAATAAATGAATGTCATAAGCACAGCTCTTTATGTCTAGGGAGGTAAATGTCAGTAAAATGTTGGTCTTGCAAACATGATGACTTGACTTTGATCCTCAGAATCTAGGTAAAAATGGTAGTTGTGGTAGGGTATACTTGTAATCCTAGTTCTGAGAAGGATGAGATGGGTGGATCCCTGGGGCTCACTGGTCAGCAGTCTAGCCTGATTGGTGAGCTCCAAGCCAATGAGTAATTCTGTCTCATGAAAAGGTGAGTGGCATTTCTGACACCTGAAGTTTTCCTCTGGCCTCCACATGCATGTGCACACATATGTACCCACACCTGTGCATACACATATCTAAGAAAGTAAATAATACATCTCTACAAAGCAATATTAAAAATGTTGACTGCAAGCCTTCATTGGTAGTAGAGTACTGATAAACTATCATAACTAGAGGATGATGGGGAGGAAGACAGAAAGAAGCCTTCCTCAGAAGAAACCTTGTTGAAATAAGGACCATCACTCATTTAGGATTGCTAATCTTCCATGTAGGTGTATTAGTCAGGGGTCGCTAGAGGAACAGAACCGATAGAATGAATTGTATTAAAAGGTAATTTATTGGGTTAATTTATGACAGTCCAACAACAGCAGATTACAGGCCTGAGAGGCAAGGTACCTGGTAGCTGCTCAGTCCATGAGGCTGGCTGTCTCGGCAGTCCCAATCTGACACTGAAGGCCTAGAGGCTTCCTGGAGAGATGCTGGTCTTCAGTCATGCTGGTCTCCAGTACACACTGGGAAGCAGCAAGCAGCACCAGCAGCCAGGTGGGAGGTGAGGAGAATACTTTTCTTCCAAGAGCTTCTTTTGATAAAGCCTCCCCTCTGACAGGGTGCCACCCACTCTGGGGGAAGGGCTCACCTGGGGGTAGGATTCCTCCTTTAGCTAATCCTTCCTGGAACCGACCTCAGAGACCCACTTATAAGGAATGTCTGTGGATTCCTAAACAGATCAAGTTGACCAAAACTTAACCATCGCAGTTGGCAATTTATTTTATTCTGCTTTGTGAAATAATGGGCAGAAGTGTTTGAGATAGTTACATTGAATTATCTCACTTTATAATAGGTTAGCTTGAACTTTTTCTTTGTTTGTTTTTCTATAACATTTGCCCCAAACTGTGTGTCTCATGTACTCTGCTGTTATCACTTTAGTAAGTGTAATATTCTGAACAAAACAGAATCTTTCTATGAAGGTCAAAACTAATGTAATGCCTTAAGGCCATGGTAGTGTGCAGTAGACTGCTGACCTGACCTCTGTAGAAGATGCTTAGGAAGTACAGCTGAGTCTGCACTGACCACAGGGCAGGACTAGCACAGTCATTTTTAAAATAAATCTGAAAACAATTTGGCTTCCTTATGACCCAAGCCTTTCCCACAGAAATCATAAGCTATAAAAACTTCTGATAGGGGCTGGAGAGATGGCTTAGCGGTTAAGCGCTTGCCTGTGAAGCCTAAGGATGCTGCTTTGAGGCTTGATTCCCCAGGACCCACGTTAGCCAGATGCACAAAGGGGCACACACGTCTGGAGTTCGTTTGCAGTGGCTGGAGGCCCTGGTGCGCCCATTCTTTCCCTCTATCTCTGCCTCTTTCTCTCTCTGTCTGTCGCTCTCAAATAAATAAAATAACAAAAAAAAATTAAAAAAAAACTTCTTATAGGTTTATTTTTCTGGTTAATCAAGAATTACTCTCTGGTTTAAACTTGATATGAAGTGACACCAATCATCATTCTTTGGCACATCACAGGCAGTGAAGCAGTTAAATTGTTCACCGATTGACAGCTATACTCAAATTCTGGAAGAAAGTCAATTCATAATTTCTTTGTTACTTATTTAATTGCCCCCACCAGGGAACCTTCCACACTATGGTCATATCTTCTCCTTTTCTACATCTGTGGTTGATATGCTTAATGGAAAGTCCCTGAAAAATGAATATAGAGAGAGAAGGACATACAGCCTATGCTTTTCTTGAATATGTCTCGGTGATAAGTGGACAATGAGTGCTGGTGAGAACTGACTTATTTCATTAATCCCATCTCATTCTTGGGAATGGGGTGTTTCGCAGCTGCTTCCCAGACTACACTCTATTACTAAACCACTGGGATGATTACAAACAAAGTAAAAAATATGAGATGACATCAGATACATTAGTTTTACCCATATATATATATATATATATATCTACCATATCTTTAAAAGACAGTCCTGGGACACATTTTTTCTGTAGTAATGTGTCAGAAATGATAGCCACAAGGAATTTCTGGAATTTATCTCAAGCCACAGATGTGGACATGTTTTATGAATTCAATTATAACAAAATAATTCTTTTGACTAGAGCAGGTAGTAGAAATGGACTTCATTTGATATTCATATTTTCTATGTCATCTCTATGAAGACAAAAGGACCTGAATCTTTACTTTCTGACTGGAGGCTTTGGTCAGATTATTAACCTTGGAAATATGCCTTAAAATATTGTTAGGAAATAAAAGCTAGAATGAATGTCAGAAGAGGAGAATTCTGGCTCTGGTAGTTACACAGTTAGCCTCTCATTGGCTAATGCTGAACAAATTACTCATTTTGTCCATTTAATAAATGTGAGCAGCATAGAGTCCTTGTAGGATTGCTGTGAAGAACTTGCTGGAGATATTTCAAGGAGATATAATATAATAGATGCCCCTTTTACCTCATGATTGTTCAAGTTCTCATCAAAGGTCTGGTGAGCTTCTAACTCCTCATGTAAGACTCAGCTCAAATGAAACGAGTAAAATTTATTGGCTTAATCAATAAATATATATTTAACATTTTATTTTATTTATTTGTGAACAAAGAGGAAGAGAGATAGAGATGATGATAGATGATAGATAGAAAGATAGATATATAGATAGGGAGAATGGATGGACCAGGATTTCTTGCAGCTGTAAATGACATCCAAACACATATTCCACTTTGTGTATTCGGCTTTATATGGGTATAGGGGAAATCAAACCCTGGTCTGGCAGCCTTGCAAGCAAAAGCCTTTAATCACTGAGCCATCTGTCTAGCCCTACATCAACAGATATTATGTAACAAAGTTGATGTAAATGTACTCTGTCAGTAGTAGTTATTATTAATAGCAAAATTCAACAATCAAGATTTTCCCTTCTTACTGTGAACATTACCTGGACACAAACTATGAAATAAGTATTTTTGGTTCTGGAGAAAGGCAGTACTGCCTGGTGCCCAATATCTGAAAATGATGGTTTTACAGATTTCATGCCAGGCAGGAAGATAAATTGTCTATGTAATGGTCTTTGAGAAATTAAAGGTAAAGCAACTAGCAACAATAATGATGAGAAATAATTAAAAAGTAATACAAACAATAAAATAGAATGCAAAAGTAACCCAAGTAGAAACAGAAGAGAGTCAGAAACAAAAAATTTATGTGAAGCAAAAGAAAATATATAAAAATGCTAAATTATAGCCCCAAAACTTTAATCATTATACTTCATATGAAGGGATCAATATCCCACTGGATGTTAACTGGATAAAAGTCAAGATGGAGAGAGACATGGAGATGCTGTAGAGTCTCCATTTCAAGGGCAAGCTTCTTTTTGTTCTCACTGATATGCACTTCCATCTGATTGCTCTAGCTATAGAGTCATGTCAAAGAAAGTGTGTTCTTTGCAATGGGTCCAGATTCACTGCTTATGGCAGGGGCTTAAAGACTTGGGCAGAATGTATTTGGCTGATCACCTGCATTCCAGAGCTCCTGGCTGGATAGGTGGGAATTCTGCTGCATGGTTTGACTATTTTCTTTGCCCATCCTGTTTAATCCCTCTCCTTCCCACAGTTGCTGATTTCAATAAATATTCTTCACAACAAATTCCAGCTCAGCTTCTGATTTTGATGAACTATGACAAAGATTCAGGTTTTAATCTGTCCACAGAAATGTACTTAAAATGTGGAGACAGATTTTTTTTTTTAAAAAAGGGTAACAAAAGATATCAAATACCAACAGCAAAATTAAGAGTAATGGGACTGAGGAGGTGGATCAGTGGTTAAAGGTGCTTGCTTGCAAAGCCTGATGGCCCGGGGGTTGGTACCCAAGGACCCACATAAAACCAGGCGCACAAAGTGGCACATGTGTCTAGAATTCATCTGTAATAGCAGGAGGCTCTGGTGTAGCCATTATTTCTCTCACTCTCTGTTTGTCTTGTCTCTCTGTCTCTCAAGTAAATAAAAATGTTTCTAAAACAGAAGACAACAGTAATGATGAGATAAGGTAGAACTGAGGCCAGTGAGTGTTACCTCATTGAAAGAGTTATTTTAAATGCTGAAAGGGTAAATTCAATAGGTTATTACAAGTGCCCTTAATATGTGTGCATCTAAGTCCTCATATGTTTTAAAACATATAAATAAAAATGCAAAATAAAGACATGCACAATCATAATTGGTCAGTTTAATACACTTTTTAGAAGTAGGAAAATCCGTAATAATTTGAAAGATCTGAAAACAATGTAAATATCCATTTTTAATTTACAGAACACCATAACCAACAAGAGAAAATTGTAAGTTTTTCAAGTGGTTATGGAATGTTTATCCTGATATATACTAGGGTATAACATATATCTAGGTTGAAATCTTACAGAGTGTGCTTTCTAACTACATCAGGACTAAATTAGAAGCCAATATCAATAAGGTATTTAAAAATACTTCAGGATTTGGAAATTTAATAGTGCATAGTACATGTCTAAGTAATTTATGATTAAAGAAGAAATCACAAGAAAATTATATAACATTATTCAATTAAGTTATAATTAAAACACACATTGTGAAGTAGATATGATATAAAGAAAGCAGTAGTCAGAGGGAAATGCTATAACTTTAAAGGCTTGTGTGAGAGAAAAAGGCCTAAACCCCTTTATTAAGGTTCTAGGAAACAGAGCAGAACAACAAAAACAGCAGTGACAGAAAAAGAGAAAATTGACACACCAGTCATTTATTTGAAGAGATTAATAAAACTGACAAACTCCAGTCATGATGTGTGAGGAAGGTGGGTGAAGTGGCACATGCCTATAATTCTCGTACTTGGGTAGGATGAGGCAGGAAGATTGAAAGAGTAAGGCCAACTTGGGCTGCATAGCAAGTTTGATGCCAGCCAGGCTACAGATTGAGACCCCATCTTAAAAATCCCAAAATAGGAGTTCAGGGTAAGGTAGCAACATAGGAGCCATGCCAAACCAGCCTAGGGAGGGATTTAAGCAAATCCCCAGCAAAATAAAATCTTCTTCTGAAAAGTGAAAGAGTATAGGTTATTCTTAGTCACTGTGGAGAGGCCAGAGAGACCAAGATCCACCAGAAAGGAAGAAAATGGCCAGAGTCCCACTGAGGCTCGCAGCCCGCGATCTGCTCTGCACACCCACCTGCCCTGGCACTGCCCTACCAGGCAGCAGTGGCAGCAGAGAACAAACAACAGATTTTTCAGCTTCATCAGCCTTCTTGCAAAGTTAAGAAATCTGAAGGAAAGACAGCTGAGATAAAATAAAGAGCTACTGAAAGTTCAGGCAACTCCAGAAGTGTGAATTCTCCCATCCCCCACAATCAGAACCCCGAACCTCCCACATTCAGCGCCCAGTGGCAGAGCAGCCAGTAGAGCTGACCAGAACTCCAGCTTCACAGCACACCACCACCAAGGGATCGAGGTGGGCACTCAGCATTGGTGAGAATGGAAGCCACTCCAAAAGGTAACGAGGCCAACTAAAACAAACAAAAAAACAACAACAACAAAAAAAAAACCAAAGACCAAAAAACAAACAACAACAACAATGACAACAACAAAACAGGTACATAAACCATAGACCTGCTCTGGAAGAGCTAATCTCTCTTCCCTTGTCAGGGTAGGTTATGGGTTATATATTCTTGGTTGCCTTTACCATTTTCAAATAACCTGTATTTGGGGATTGAATATTGTTGCCTTTGATGCTTTCATATTTATAGGGTGTTTGTCTTTTGCTTCTGTCATTATTGGGGGCATGGTTCTGATCCAGATCCAGGTTGACCTAGAACCCAATTCAGAACATAAATCTCTACTTCCCAGCTGACAAGATTAAGGGTATAGAACAACACACACCCTTCGGGAATTTGGCCTTATAAGACTATCTGTTTGTTTTAATCCCAACAATTGTATACTTTGTGCTGGTTTTTATCAGATTGTGTATATTGCTCAGTTGAAGTTTAGAATTTGCCAGTAAATTGTTCCACCCAGTCCACTAGAATACTTGCTTAGCAAACAAAGTTAACACCTAGGATTACTTCTGCGGCTGGATTGGGGCACAAGAGCTACACCTGGCACATTAAACTCATATCCTGAAAGTATATAAAGGTGAATTGCCACATCTAAGAACACTTCAGATAAGTAGAAAATCCAAGCATCAAATCAATTCAGGATGCAAAATTCACTATTATAATACAAGAAACTCAAAGAATCAAGACAATACAGTCTCACCAAAAATCATAAATCCATCAGAAATGATCACCAAGGAGACTTTTTTAGACGAAATGCCTAAGATTTCAAAAAAAAAAAATGATGATATCTATACTCAAAGAAATCAAAGAAGAAATGAAAGGAATCAAAGAAGACAAAGGAATTAAAGAAGAAATCAAACTCCTGAAAGTGAACAGAGGAAATCAGCTTAATGAAATAAGGAGGTTGTTACAAGACATGAGTATGGAAATAGAAATACTGAAGAAAAACTAGTTTGAAATCCTATCTCTGAAGAATATAGTCAGTGAAATAAAAAACTCTCTGGAAAGTCTCACCAGTAGAATGGATAAAGGCGAGTACAGAATATCTAAACTAGAAGACCAGTTGGAAGACCTAATACAGTCCAAGAAAGAGAAAGACAAGCTAATAGCAAGGACTGAATAGGGCATTTCAAGATATCCAGGACACTATGAAAAGATCAAACATAAGAATTCAGGGTATAATAAAAGGAGAAGAATTTCAATCCAGAGGCTTAGTAGATGTTTTCAACAAAGTCATAGGTGAAAAATTTCCCCAAATGGGGAAATAAATGCCAATGCAGATACAAGAAGCTTTTAGAACACCGAACAGACAAAACCTGGAAAGAATCTCTCCTCAACATGTTAGAATTAAACTACTAAACATGCAAACCAAAGAAAATATATTGAAACCAGTTAGAGAGCAAAAGCAAATCACCTACAAAGGCAAACCCATCAGAATAACTGGAGATTACTCAACACAAACTTTAAAAGCCAGAAAGGCTTGGAATGATGTATTCCAAGTTCTGAAAGATAACTGTCAACCAAGATTACTTTATTCTGCAAAGCTATTTATCCAAATTGATGGAGAAATAAGGATATTCCATAACAAAAACAGGCTAAATGAATATATGACAACTAAACTGACTCTACAGAAAATACTTGAAGGAAGTCTTCATGCTGAAGAGAAAGCAAGACACACACAGTAGGAAATAGGAAAAAATAAACCACATCCAAATATTAAAACAACTGAGTAAAGGGAAATCAGGAAACACTACAAAACAAGAATGGTGAGAATAAATGCATACCTTTCAATAATAACTCTTAATATCAATGGCCTCAAAGCACCAACCAAAAGACACAGGCTTAGAAACTGGATTAAAAGGCAGGATCATGCCATTTGTGACTCCAGGAAACTCATTTCTAAATAAAAGATAGACACTGCTTTAGGGTGAAAGGATGGAAAATGGTATTTCAAGCAAAAATGGGCCTAGGAAGCAAGCAGGGGTTGCTATCCTAATATCAGACAGGATAGATTTCAAACCAATTTAGTGAGGAAAGATAAAGAAGGTCATTTTATACTGATTAAAAGAACACTCCAACAGGAGGACATTATAATCATAAACATATATGCACCTAACATGGAGGCTGCCAGCTTCATCAAAGAAACACTATTAGACTTAAGGTCACAGATAACATCAAACATAACTGTAGTGAGAGACTTAAATACCCCACTCTCATCAACTGACAGGTCATCCTGGCAAGAAATAAACAGAGAGACAACTGAATTAAATGATGTCATGGAACAGATGGACCTAACAGATATCTACAGTACATTTTATCCAAATGGTGCAGAATCTCAGCAGCACATGGAACATTCTCTAAAATAGACCATATATTAGGACACAAAGCAAATCTCCACAAATACAGGAAAATTGAAATAATCCCTTGTACTGTATCTGACCACAATGGGATTAAACTGCAAATCAACAACAAGAAAAGCTACAGAGCATATGGAAATTTATGGAGACTAAACAGTACACTATTGAATGATCAATGTGTCATTGAAAAAATAAAAAAGGAAATCAATAAATTCATAGAATCAACTGATGATGATGATACAACATACCAAATCCTTTGGGACACAGTGAAGGCAGTCCTAAGAGGGAAATTTATAGCTGCAAATGTCTGTATTAAGAAATTAGAGAGTTCACAAATAAACAATTTAATGTTTCACCTTAAGGCTTTGGAAAAAGAAGAACAAAGCAAAGAAAAAATCAGTAAACAAGAAGAAATAATAAAGATCAGGGCAGAAATTAATGAAATAGAAACCAAAAAAAAAAAAAAAAAATCCAAAGAATCAATGAAACAAAGAGTTGGTTCTTTGAAAGGATAAACAAGATTGATAAACCCTTAGAAAATTTGACCAGAAGAAAGAGAGAAGAGACAAAAATTAGTAAAATTAGAGATGAAAAAGGCACCATTACAACAGATATCAAAGAAATTCAGACAATTATAAGGACATATTTTAAGAATGTATATGCCTCTAAGTTTGTAAATCTGATAGAAATGGATGATTTCCTAGATTCATATGACCTAACAAAATTAAATCAAGATGAGGTAAACCATTTAAATAGACCTATAACAAGTACAGAGATCCAAGCAGTTATAAAAAGTCTCCCAACTAAAAAAAAAAAAGCCCAGGCCCACATGGATTCAATTGTGAATTTTACCAGACCTTCATGGAAGAGCTAACACCACTGCTTCTCAAACTTTTCCATAAAATAGAAAAGGATGTAATTCTACCAAACTCCTTCTATGAAGCCAGCATCACCCTCATACCAAAACCAGACAAAGGCAGAATGAAAATAGAACATTAAAGACCAATCTCCCTCATGAACATAGATGCAAAAATCCTGAACAAAATATTGTCAAATAGAATACAAGAATATATCAAAAAGATTATTCACCCTGACCAAGTTGGCTTTATCCCAGGGATGTAAGGATGGTTCAACATACGCAAATAAATAAATGTAGTATGTCATATAAATGGTCTGAAGGACAAAAATCACATGATCATCACAATAGATGCAGAAAAAGCATTCAACAAAACCCAACATCCTTTCATGGTAAAAGTTACAGAAACTGGGAATAGAAGGAACATATCTCAACATAATAAGAGCTATTTACAACAAAGCTACAGCCAACATAATATTAAATGGAGAAAAACTTGGAAGTGTTTCCACTAAATTCAGGAACAAAACAAGGGTGTCCACTGTCACCACTTTTATTTAACATAGTACTGGAAGTCTTAGCTATAGCAATAATACAAGAAATACTCATAAAAGGGATACAAATTTGAAAAGAAGAGATAAAATTATCAGTATTTGCTAATGATATGGTTCTATACATAAAAGACCCTAAAAACTCTACTAGCAAACTGTTAGAGCCAGTAAACACTTTTAGCAACATAGCAGGATGCAAAACAAATACACAGAAATCAGTAGCTTTCCTATATACTAACAACAAACATGCTGAAGATGAAATCAGGGAATCTCTCCCATTCACAATCGCCTCACCTCAAAAAAATAAAATAAAGGACCTTGGAATAAACTTAACCAAGGAAGTAAAGGTACTCTACAGTGAGAACTTTAAAACACTCAAGCGAGAAATTGCAGAAGACACAAGGAAATGGAAAGACATCCTATGTTCTTGGATTGGAAGAATCAATATTGTGAAAATGTCAATCTTTCCAAAGGCAATCTACACATTTAATGCAATCCCCATTAAATTTCCAGTAGTATTCTTCACAGGAATAGAAAAAAAAATCCTAAAATTCATTTGGAAGCACAAAAACCTTGAATAGCCAAAATGATTTTGAGCAACAAAAATAAGGCTGGTGTTATCACCATATCCGACTTTATGCTATATTACCAAGCCATAGTAACAAAAACTGCAAGGTATTGGCACAAAGACAAATCTGAAGATCAATGGAACAGAATAGAGGACCAAGATGTTAATCCAGGTGGCTACAGCCATCTGATTTATGACAAAAATGCCAAGAATATTCATTAGAGAAAAGACAGCCTGTTCAACAAGTGGTGCAGGAAAAACTGCATATCTATATGTAGAAAGGTGAAAATAGATCCTTGTCTTTCTTCATGTACAAGAATAAAATCCAGTGGATCAGGGACCTTAATATCAGACTTGAAACTCTGAAATTGCTAGAGAAAAACATAGGGGAAGTCCTTCAACGTATTGGTATAGGCAATGCCTTTATGAATATAATCCCAATTTCTCAGCAAATGAAACCACTAATCAACCACTGGGATCTCATGAAATTACAAAGCTTTTGTACAGCAAAGGACAGTGTGAATAGAGCAAAGAGACAACCTAAAGAATGGGAGAAAATCTTTGCCATCTACTCATCTGACAGAGGATTAATATCCAGAATATACAAAGAACTCAAAAAACAGAACAATAAGAAAAAATAAAAAAATGGGCTATGGAAATAAATAGAGAGTTCTCATCAGAAGAAATACAGATGGCATACAAACATCTAAAAAAGTGTTCTACATCCTTAGCCAGCAGGGAAATGCAAATTAAAATGACCTTCAGATTCCATCAGAATGGCTACCATCAAGAAAACAAATGACAATAAAAAGCTCAGGGAAAGAGACTGTATAAAAGAAGGGCAGGGGAGGAGGAAGATCAAACAAAATTCAAGGTATTCTCAATAAGGTGTATGAAAATCTACTTTTTTGAATAATGGCACACCCAGAAGCCATAGATTGTTACTAGAAAATTTTCAGTTCCAGGGATGGCATATCTTCCTCTGAGTTATTGGCCAGGGAGGTCCCTGTTGCCTCCAAAACATTACAGGCTATTGCCAAGGCCCTTGGTTTCCCATGAGAAAGAGATGGTAAAACCCTATTACTGAAGACTTATGGGAGACAGAAGTCATCAGCTGTGAAAACAGTGGACACTGGAAGCCTCAAGTTTGGCCAGACAGACCAAATGACTGAATGAGATCAATGCTAGTATGTCTGCTCTGGGGGAAACCAACTGCTCTCTAATTGGACTGAAGGCCCACTCTGTAGGAGGGAATACATGCCTGGTACTGGAAACCTAATCAAAGGCCTATGGCAGGGGAGGTCATGAGCCTTAGGGGTATAAAGCCTGCTCTTGTCAGGATAAATGCATATATTACTCTCACCAAATTGCCCTGAAAGCACTACAGTTAATGTTCATACTCATCTATTAATGCTACTCTCACTTCTGGTTAGAGAAGCTTCTCTTTTTAGATTATGATGACCACTGGGATGACTCAAAAGGCTGAGAAGTAGGGACGGAGGAGTGTCCAGCACTGAAACATTTCACACCCTCCAAGGCTCAGGGTCCATTGCGGAAGAGGGGGTGGAAAGAATGTAAGAGCCAAAGGAAGGGTACCACTCCTTACGTACAACTGTCTGTACAGAACTTTGCCTCCATATCCAAGACCTCGCAGTGCCTAGCAATACCTACACAAGACACCCATAATAGGAGAAAAAGATGGTGACATCAAATTAAAAGAGAGACTAATGGAGAGAGGGAGGGATATGGCAGAGAGCAGAGTTATAAATGGGAAAGTCGGGGAGGGGAGGGAATTACCATGGTTTGTTTGTCTATAAGTATAGAAGTCATAAAAAAAAAACCCAAAATAGGTATAAAGAGGAGAGGATGAACACAAATTAACAAGAATAAAAGAGGGGTATCACCACCAAGGCTGTAGATACTCACTGGATGCTGTGGTCTGTAGGTCTGTATCCAAAATTCATGTTGAAATTTAATCCTCAATGTGACAGTACTAAAAGGAAGGGCTTCTAGGCGACAACCATGCCATGAGGACTTTGCTCTCATGAATATCTTAGTGTCTTCTGTAAGGACTTTGGTGAGTAAATTTTCTCTTACTGTTCCTTATTCTATCTGAGGACACTGACAACTAAAGCTATCAGTGCCTTGACTTTAATTTTCTCAGACTCCATAACAAAAAGAAACTAATATCTATCATTTATAAATGATATAATCTCTGACATTTTGTCATAGCAAAATAGATGAAGACATTGGATAGTGAGAAAATATTAAATAAAAAATTTAAAAAGTAACTGACATGTACGAAATCATTGAAAGATATAGCAGCCAAAGTTCACCAAGAAGAAATTACAAACTTAATAGCTTAATAGTAATTATATAAGGAGAATAGTAATTATGTTAGTGTAATTATATATGCCACAAATCTCACAGAGAAAATTCAGGCCTAGGGCCTGTCAATACTGCATAATCTCTTTCAAAAAATTTAAGTTAAGTCAGGAGTGGTGGCGCATGCCTTTAATCCCAGCAGTCGGGAGGCAGAGATAGGAGGACAGCCATGAGTTTGAGGCCACTCTGAGATTACATAGTGAATTCCAGGCCAGCCTGCGCTACAGAAAGACCCTACCTTGAAAAAAAATCCAAAAAAGTTAAAGTTAGAACATATTTTAACTCATTCTCCAGGGTAGCATAAACTTGGAACTAAAGCCTGACACGTTACAGAAAAGAAAGTAACACACTGATATACTCCATGAACTCAAAAAAAAAATCTTGACAAAACTTAAGCAAGCTGATAATATATAAAAATGATAGCATAGAGTATAAGAGAATACTAATGGGGAAGTAAATAAAGGTATGTTGTATACATATATGAAAGTATCATAATTATTTCCCTTAAATTTTGTACAGTTAACGTAAGGTAAATATGATATATCAGGAAATAGTTTGTCAATTCAAAATTAAAAATATAAACAACTTATTATATTAATAGAAAGAGAAATACCATATGGACATACCAATATTTCTGCAAATGTAGAAAAAGTAAATGGCAAGATTCAGCATGTACACGTGATAAAACTCTGCAAAAATATGATTCTCAATTTTATATGTCTAGCATCCTAATGGTGACATAAGACTTCTCTTAAAGAAAGGGAATAAGGTAAAAATGTCCATTCACATCATGTCTATTCTATAAGATAATATAAAATATAGTTTGAAAGTAGAAAGTAATATTATCTTTACAAAGAACACAATTATATACTGTGTATACATTTTTTTGGGGGGGGGGAGGACTTAGAAAATGCTAACGTGAAAGACAAATGGAAAACATACTTTTAGAATTAATGAGTGAATTTAATAAGGTCACAGGATACAAATAAATTAAAAAAAATCATTTTTATTTCTGTGTTCTGTCACTAAGTAATTAGAAAATAAAGTAGCAAAATACATTCATAATAGTACTGTGGACATATCATATTTAGGAATTTGACAAATGTAAAAGCTGGACTGTTATTTGGGAAAATATCTTTACTCTGTCCTATATGTCATGGAACAAAAAAGCTCATATGTCAAATTCAGACATTAAGTTAAAACTCAAATCACATGATTTATTTAATCAATACTACAAAGCATCAATAAAATGAATAGATGTTACCAATGGTTGCTGAGTTAAGACTTCTTGAGTATTAATTATAGAATATTGAATACACACTAAATATATAACTATTTAATGGATCCCAAATATCTTTTTTCAACTTGTATCTTAAGAATAGCATAGTCTCATGCATGTTTAATGTGTCCTGAATATTAAACGTCTCCAATATATTTAGTGTATCATGAATATTTATTATTCTTGCTTTTGCACCATCTTTTTCTATCTACATTTAATACACACTCCACTTTATGACTATCTTTACCTAACACATCTTATAAATTGCTTGTACTAATGATTATTAAACTAGATAACTAACCCAAATGTTTTAAAATAACTTTAAACACTTCAGAACTTTTGTTAATGGTCTGCAAGCCACAGACACACTCATCATTTGTAATTAACTGAATATTTTCAAAAGTCAGTGTGCATTACATATTCAAGCCCTTTATGCTGAAAATTACATTGCTGTGAGAAATGTCTGCAGACTTATATATGTGAGATATGTGCATGTTCATGTTCTGGAAACAATGATTAAAATGTAAAGTTTATACACAAGAACTAGAAATTAATGGACTGAACATTGATTGAATTTATATATAGATTCAGTATAGTTTTAACTTTTAAAAATCCAAGCAAACTTTCTTTGGAGGAGGAGGTAAGGAAAAAAATCACAGTCTGATTCTAAATCTATATGGACATGTAAAATAATTTTGAAAAAGTTGAAGAAAATTGAAGGACTCAAACTACTACACTTAAGACTTATTTTTGGTGCATATATATATGAAATACAGAAGTGGATTCACACATACATAGTCAATTGATTTTCAGTAATGAAACCACAACAATTAATTGTGGAAAAGATAAGCTTTTCATCAATTATAGATATTCTAATTGAATTTTTTAAATGTGCTATAGCACATTCCTCACACTGTGTATAAAAATTAACGTGACATGTATCCTTGTGCTAATTTTAGTCATTAAAAGAAAGAAAACATAAGAGAAAAATCTTCATGGCCTTGTGGTGGACAAATGATTTTTAGAGACAAAGCACTCTAACAATAAAAGAAATAAAATTACAAATTGGACCTTATCAGTATTAAAATTGATTGCTCTTCAAAGGCACAATTAAGCCCATGAAAGATAAACTATTGGCTAGGAGAAAATATACAAAATGCAGATATATACAAAGTTATTTCGTCTACAACAGCAATAATGAGACAAAGCATTGTTTTTAAAAAGTGTGAAAAACTTGAATAGCTGCATAAGAAATGAAGACTATGCATTTCAAATAAGCACACAGAAAGGTAATCAATGACATTGGTTATCAAGGAAGTGCAAATTATAACCATAACAGGACACCTCACACCAACTTTAAAAACCTGACAAAAAAGTGCTGCCCAAGATGTGGAACAACTAGAACTCTTACGCGCTAAAGAGGGAGGATAGCATCATGCAACTACCTTGGAAAGCCATATGCTAAATTATTACTATATTAGAGATATCATTATGACTGAATGATTCTACCATTTTAAGTTTAAATAAATAACTTTATTTATGACATTTCAGATTTTAAATAGGCCAACTAAAGAGTAACCGAAGTCCCGTCAAGTCTTGCTGAAGCACAATCACCAATCAAGGCCCTTTGAAAAATCAAAGTTAATAGTGTCAGTGAAGTTTTTTTTTTTTTTTTCTCCCAAAGAGGATTTAATAAATAAGCTTACTTCACTTACTCTTTAAGGTTCACAGTGGGAAAATTTAACTTTCTTTGAAGGGCATCCTCAGTCAACATATTGATAATCAACCCATATTTAGAAAAATAAACCCCATAATTAAGAAAAATATATCAAATGCCTTTTGTACCCAGAATGACAAACCTCTCGGTCTCTGACCCAGACTGGGTGTTAATCTCTCCGTAAGGCAGTATCAAGTCTGCCTGAAGAGCACGTTCTCCACACCATGACGCATTGAAGGACCACATGCTAACACCCTTTTATTCTCCTGGCACCACCACAGTTCAGTCCAGCAGGGAAGAGCAGCTTTTTCTCTTGGTGAGAAGTACAGATGTTAGAAATCTTTAAAATATCTGGCAGTTCCATAAGCAAGTAATCAATTGACAGAAACCAAGAAGTGGTTAAACTTGAAACAAATTTTGGTGGGTAGTTGACAGTTCTGTCACTATCCTGGTACAGAGAGACACAGAATAGGCCACAAGACCTTCAAAAGTGAAACGGTTGTCTGGAGGTCTGGAAAAGCTTAGCCAATCTGGAATGAATAGACTTTTACAGAAAACACAGAATTCTTGGAACATCAGGCAACAGTTCTAAAACTTGCTCCTATGTTGCAGAGCACTTAACAAAATGGAATTTTCTGGAGAGTGACCCCTTAAAGTCTTTTCACATGTGGCTTGTTGAACAGCTCTCACTGAAAATCATGCCACCCCTCCCCTCAGTTTCCCCGGTTAATCCTGGCCTGCGGAGGAACAGTTGGGGGCATTGACAAACAGTGGCTGTTAGTTTCTTTTGCCATAAAGGAACTAAAATTTTATTACCTTGTAGTAGCAAATTTAATCCAATGGAAGAAATTAACCAACAACAAAAAACCAACATAATGACTGGCTTCTTGAAAAAAGGACAAGTCATTTTTGACATTTTTCTAGCAATAGTCAATCCCATTGTACATACAATTTCTTAAAAAAAAAAGACAGCCCCCCTTTTGCACAGTGTTCTCCAGTTCAAACATAATGAAGTTGGCCTGTTAGTATCTCAAAGGAACAGTGAAGAATTTTTCTTCACTGCCAAGAGATTTGGGACAAGGGTAGAAATTTACAGCACAGATCATCATGAAAGGACTTGTGATTTCTCATCATGAGTGTTAAATAAAAGAACAAGAATTATTTTTATTCACAACCCAATCTGGCGGCTGACAGGAAAGCAGTATTTGGATGTGGCAGAACCTGGTTTCATGAAGGTATGCTGCTTTTGATTGGTTTACCTGGCTTCCAGGGAGACAAAAGCAACTGAACACCTTTGTTACTTTTTAAATTACAGCAGAAAGACATGGCCTCCGCTCAACCTGCCAATGTCAGAGCCCAGTGCTCTAAACTTCCAATTCATCTGGCTGGTCAGGCTCAGGATTGGGATGGACAACCGGTTTCTTCTTCCTACTTCACTTCTTCCAGATCAGGGCTTGAAGTTGGTGGATGCCGAGTCCCTGGGGTGTGCTATCAGTGGCAAGCATACAACAGCAACAGGATGGTGGAGATCCCGATGACCCCTCCCACCCCCAGAATGAGTGAGTCTTAATGCTTCCTGAGGTTGATCCTCTGGATTAGGCTGCTCACAGCAGGAAAAAAAAAATGGTCAAAGTGTTCATTTTGCTGTGAATTGACTTTAGCATTCCTCTCTGTGAAGTAATATTTTCTTTTGTTGCCATAGCAATGCTTATTGTTTTCTGTATCAGGTGATCTGAGTTTCGAAGGTGGCCATGTTCTTTCAAAAATAGTTCAGTTCTCTGGTTTTTCACTGCAGATCCTCTTTTATATGACTCAATATCTTCTCGTACTGATCCCATAAGATTCTCCCTTTCCTGTATTGCGATAAAATTTGCTTTGGTTTTATGGAATTCTTGTGTATAGTCCTGCAGTATATCTCTGTATCGCTGTAATGTATGCATTAGTACTGTATTCAAGGAGGGGACACCTGCACTATTGGTATATTCTGCCATTTTATCATTTACTTCTGGAAGCCAGGCCAAAAGCTGCTCAATCTCAATTGCCATTGTCTTGAACATTCTGTCCTGGCTTGATCCATTTGAAAGGGGTGTGTGTCAGAATTATACCTGTTTCTGGGTGCTGCTGTAACTTTTTCATAGTTTACTGAAGGAAACGAGTTTCAAGTCAAGTTCATTTTCCAGCTGTCGAGCCTGTTTCCTGAGATCTTTCCAGCAATTTTTCGTTCCTCCTGCCATCTTCGTTGCCCAACCATGATTCTGCTTTTAGGTAGTTATTTAAACCTAGTAATTGCTCCTTCCCGCCGCCATCTTCATTGCCCAACCATGATTCCACTTTTAGGTATTTGTTTAAAGGAAATGAAAATTATGTCCTTGAGAAGGCTTCTTTCCGAATTTTCATAGTAATTCACAACAACCTCAACTGGAAGACAACCTAAAAATGTCTTAATTGGCAAATATTGAAACGATATATAAAATACACACAGCACAAAGGTACATGCTATGTATGCCCCAGAATGTCTCTGAATCACTGTGTGACCTTCTGTGTTTACTCTTTCTTTGATGTGATTGCTGATAAGTGTGGCTTCCATCTATACTCAGGCAGTAGACAGCTGTGATTCTTACAAGGGGATAAAATAGAATCCAGGGAAGAGATAGAAACTTCCTTATTTCTGTTATTTTCTACATTCAGGAGGATTCTCACATCTTTTACAGAGTAAGGGGACAAACATACTGAGAAAAGTCAAGTGACGGCAATCATATATTACAGAAAGGAACATAGTGTAGATATAAATTACAATGGATCCTGATATAAAGTATGGATGAATCCTGGAAATACGCCAAGTAAATGAAGCCAAACACAAAAGGCCACTTATTTATGATTCCATTTGTATAAAATACTCAGGCAATTCCATAGAAGCAGAAAGTAATTTAGTAGTTGCCAGGAGCTGAAGGGTGAGTGGAGAGTGGCAAGAGACTCCAAGTTTTCCACTGCTGAAATGCTCTGGAATTAGATTGTGATGCTAGTTACATAATCTTGTGACTATAATAAAAATAAACTTTAAAAAGGTGAATTTTATGTTGTATGAATTTTTTGTTGTGGTAGTTTGAGTTTATGTCCCCCAGTAGACTCAGTTTTATTAAAGTTCATAAACTTGATTTCCAGCTGCCTGGCTGGAAGAGGTGTCCCTTGGGAGGGCGGCGGGGTAGATCCTGTGGTCCAGCCCAAAGATATGTTTGGGGGCACATCTGGTTTCCAGCCTAAATGTATGTAGATTTCTTGAGCTCTGCCTGGGTTCCCTGCTGTTTCCCTGTGGCATTTGCTTTTGCTTGTGGTGCTAGTAGTGATTGTGTCTCTCTGCTTGATTTATGGAAGGAGGACAGCTTCTTCCACGATCAAGGGAACTTCACCTGGATCTGTAAGCTTCAAATAAGTGCCCTCCTTCCATAAACTGCCTGGTTTGGAAGTTCATCCTATCAGTGTGGACATGACTACAACATATCTCAAAAAAAATCCCTCTGCTTATTTTCATTTCTTATTTTGTTGTAACTCCATGTGTAGTGTTTTTCATTCTTAGTCATGCCACCAGGATTCAGTTTTCTTTTTGTGATCCCATTCGTATTCTGCTGGTTTTCCCTAGTTTTCAGATTGTTCCCTCTTGACATCCGCTGGGTATTTTCATTCTCTTATTCATTATGTAAAGTAATATTGAAGTTCCTCAGGGTGTTTAGTGGTCTTTTCCCTCCAAGCACCTCTGATTGGTAAGTCTCTATGTTTCACCCACTTTTTTATATGTGTGGGTGGGAGGATAATTGACTTTAGAATGGGCAATTTACTAGTGGCCATTCCACTGAAGAACATGACTCACCCTCTCCCAGCCACTGCCAGCTGCCAGTAGGTACTCTGGGATGTGTGAGGTCCTACGAATCTTTTCCCCATTCATGATGAAATACTGACTGACAGAATTCATCTTGTGCAGGAAACCACAGCTGTTGTGAGGTCATGAGTGTAATGGCCATGTCATATGTGGAAGATAGTATTCTCCTCCCCTTCCCATTTACTTACTTTTTTAAATATTAACTTTTTTCTTTAAATATTTTATTTTATTCTTTAGAGAGAGATAGAGATAGAGAGAGAATTGGCATGCCAGGACCTCAATCAATGAAATTAAACTCCAGATGCTTATGCCACCTGGTGGGCATGTGTGCCCTTGTGCTTGCCTCACCTTTGTGTGTCTGGCTTACATGGGATCTGGAAAGTCGAACACTGGTCCTTAGGCTTCGCAGGCAGGAACCTTAACCACTAAGCAATCTCTCCAGCTCTGTATTTACATTTTTTCTGCCCCCTCCTCAGTGAAGTTCTTTGGGCTTTAGAGGAGAGAGGTTTAGATGCCCTATTTAAGGCTGAGCATACAAAAGTCACCTATTCTCTGTATTTTGCCAACTATGCATCTGAATTAACCTGTGATCATTAAAAAAAGAAACTCCTACAACTGAGGCTTTGAGTAATCTAGTCTATGCGGCCAGAAATAGATATTTAAAATTCAGTTGGGCATGCTATCTGTTTAGTGTGATCACAGTACTAGGTTCCGCCCCGTAGGATCTATATCCTAGCCATAGCCTTTTAGCCAGGTTTGTACTATCGAGCATGAATTCCCTCCTGTGAATTTGGCCTCAAATTCAATAAGAAAGCTGTTGGTTACTCCCATAACATTGATGCCCCAACTATACCAGTGGGTACATCTTGCCTGGGAGGTTGGTTTTGGAGCATAGCTGGGTAGAATTGTTGATGGTTTTTCTTCCCCAGCAGTTTGTATAGCACTTTGTGGCATGAAGAAAGCTAGCTGACTGGGAGGAAGCTTCCAGCTCAGTTCCAGCTTTGTTCTCTATATTCTGCAAACAAAGTGTGTGGTGTCTTCAACAACAGAGATTTATAATCTAGTTTCCACCCATTTTTTTTTTTTCCCTGAGCTTCATTACTTCTGTTCAGCTTCACAGGCTTGGATATATATGCTCCCAATTTTAATCTGTGCTGGACACTTTACCTTTGTTCCAAAATGAACTTGCTAGTCTTCTTATTTGCTTATCTCAGGAAATTAAGGGTCACCTTTTACAGCTCCAGTTCACTGAAAACAGTCTCCAAGAGCATATGTTTTCTTCCAGCCTGTTCATAAAGTCTGGCTATCACTCCATCCTATGGCATTTGGTTGTACAAGAGTGCTCAAGAGGCAGAGAGGACAGGAAGTCACTGTCTAGTACACTGTCCAAGTGCAGAGTAAGTGTGATGGTTAATCTTGATCATCAATTCAGTGGGCTTGAGAGACACTTACTTAGAGTAGTGAAGCACACTTCTGAGTGTGTCAGTGAGGGCTTTCCCAGAGATGATTGGCAAGTGGTACAACAACTGAGTAGAGGAGATCTATGTTGAATGTCAACAATGTATCTTATAGGGTAAGGGCCTGTATCAAACAAAACCAGAAGGAAGATTCATGCTAGTACACAAGCCTACCACGAGATGAGCAGCTTGGCTGTGCCATGTCCTGCCACTGCAATGTTGTTCTTCACCACCTCAGGCCTGCAGCAGTGTGATAGAGCCAGAAACTATGGACTGAAGCCTATTAAACTGTGAGCCAAAATACATCTTTGCTCCTTTAAAATGTCTCTCAAATATTTGGCAGTGATGAAAAATTTTAACACAATAGGTTTTTATTTCACTGTCTAGTTCAAGAACAATTTCAAGGATATAAAACAAAATAGTTAAATCAAAGAATCTGGTTTAATCAGAGAAATGATTGTTTTAGTAACAGGTAAATATATTTATTTATTAATTTTGGTTTTTTGAGGTAGGGTCTCACTCTAGCCCAGGCTGACCTGGAATTCACTCTGTATTCTCAGGGTGGCCTCGAACTCATGGCAATCCTCCTACCTCTGCCTCCCAAGTTCTGGGATTAAAGGCGTGCACCACCATGCCTGGCCAAATATCTTATTTTTAACTCCTTAGAAATAAAGACAATAAATATGAACATAGAAAATTTCCTCAAGAGTAGAGTTTTTTTCGGTTACCTCGATTTCTCTCCTATTGCTTCATAGACATGGCTCTGTAGAATTCCAAAATAATATCAGAAAAATATCAGTTTTGTTTTGCTTAGAAATATCATCTTCTGATTCAGTAATAATTCCTGACGACAATGCGAAATCACATCTCTTAAGTCATGAAAATAGTTAGATAAAACAGAATTATAGGAAGGAAAGTACGTGTATTTATAGTAACAGAATAAAGGAGCTGTAGAAACCCATGGGGCAAGGAAGGAAGATGAGCAACACTGTAGACATATGGGATGCTTATGAAATAGGAAAGAACTGCAAAGCACCAGTCCTGACACACTCAGAATGTGATCAGGTGCAGGAGAAGAGTGAGTTAGAGCTCAAAAGCAACAACCACCACCACAGAACATCATTGGGGTGTTCTTAATATGGACTTTCAAATCACCGCACAAAACATATAAAAGAGAAAAGGAAAGCATGTCTTCCACAAAGTGACTTTCAAGGGATTATTTCTGGTTACAAAGAAATGGTAAAGTCATGAAATGGTTACTTTACTTAAAACAGCACAGAAGGAACTAAGACGTCCTTTAGATGAAAAAGTCAATGTTCTCCAGGAGCTATGGAAACAGAACTAAATGGTGCTTAGAGATAGCGAAGCAATTGATGCTGAAGAGAATGCTTTTGTCCTGTTTCCAATTTCCTCTGACTATGGGTTTTAGAGCAAAGAACTGGGGAGTAAAAGAAACAGCTCTACATAAACCTAAATATTGGCTCATAAGTTTTCAGCCTGGCTTGTTACTTAAGAGGTTCTTGGTCTTGGCTAAATCATTTTGTTTCTCTGTATCTCACTATTTAAATCTACGCATTGTGATGTCCTTGCTTTTTACGATGAAGAATTTAAGAGACCTCCTTTGTATACTAGGGTTGTATGGCTTAGCAAATCTTTGTGGATATGTCAATAGTGATAGATGCAAACTTATATTGGAAACCATTTCTGTTTATATTGCTTCCCTAAAAGATGGTATAAGAGGGGAGGCGGAGGCGGGGAAGATGGCAGAAGGGAAGGCGGGAGAGTAGAACCCTGGAAAGCCGATGGAGCTGGAGCCGCTGGAGGACCTGAAGAAGATGCAGAAAAACCTGTGAAAACTAAGACTGTTTCTTCCAGTAATGGAGGGGAAAGTTCCTGGCAGCGCTAAGAAGAGATCAGTTGAAGAAGACATCTCCACAAAGCCTGCAAAGATCTCTGTGTTTGGATTTGCCATATAGACGACAAAGAGAGCCTCAGCCATGTCCATCAGACTTGGATCAAGGAAGCCCGAGGAAACTGTTCCAACTCTTGCTCCAAAAACACTTTCAGTAGCAGCAGCTTTTAATGAAGATGAAGAACTGGAGGAAATGCCCCCAGGCAAAGATGAGGATGAAGAATATTGGAAGGGATACAGCAAACTCAGCAGGACCAAACTCCTTCAAAATAAAGGGAAGCGTGGGTTTTCTGATAACTAGAAGCTGTGGGACGAAATATAAAATCTCATTTTGGAAATGTCCATGATCAAGACAATTAAATGCTGTTTTTTTGAAACTGGGTGTGGGGTGGGTGTAAAGTTGAAAGGTACAGTTTCTTTTTTTAAAAGAATGGCATAAGACTATCTTTGGAGCCACCTTTCTTTCTTTTTCATTTCTTTTTAAAGATTGAGTGGTAGGCTAATACATAAGAGTTTGAAATCAGGGCTGGAGAGATGGCTTAGCGGTTAAGCACTTGCCTGTGAAGCCTGAGGGTTCGAGGCTTGATTCCGCAGGACCTAAGTTAGCCAGATGCACAAGGGGGCGCACGGGTCTGGAGTTCGGTTGCAGTGGCTGGAGGCCCTGGCTCACCCATTCTCTCTCTCTCTCTCTCTCTCTGTCTGCCTCTTTCTCTCTCTGTCTGTTGCTCTCAAATAAATAAATAAAAATAAACAAAAAGTTTTTAAAAAGAGTTTGAAATTAGAGGTAATTTATATTTTATGTACAGATTCCAAGACACTTGCTAATTTTGTAGTTTCATGTGATTAGTTTCTGAGAGTTACAAATAATAAAGAAATCAGAAATGGTACCTTTTTAAGAATTTCGTATTTTTCAGACATAGCTATAAGCACATTAAGATGGAAGTGAAAAGTTATTATCTATTTACAACTTCAAGCAGTTATTTGCCTAACTTTATTCCCTCATTTCTTAAATTGTCTGGCTCCCAGGAACAGCCTTATAGAGAGAGGGAGTATTGTATTGAGAAGAAAATGTCACCGGACTATTAATTGAAAGTAAATTTAAAGAAAATGAGACCTTTCTTTTTCTTATGGCCATTTTCTGTTTTGTTTGTTTCATGTCGTCATATACTTGGTATTGCATTGCTGTCAGTGGATAAAGATGCTTAGCTCTTTAAAAAACAATTTTTTAAAAAAAGTTTATGTGAAGTCCTGAGTATTTGAAATAGCCTACTTCACTTTAATGTGTTTTGTCTACCTTCATTTGTCATCAAAGAACACCATTTGCTACCAAAGAAAATCAGTATTTGGAATGTGCTTCTCTCAGTTTTTGTTCCTACTTCTGGGCATGCATTTCCTCCAAAACTTCAGGCAGATCGTAAGGAAGTTGTTTCTTTTATACAAACCACCACCCAAATGTAAATGTACATACTGCTTAAAGTATTTGGCTGGTTTTCTCTTGTTCTGAAGGTTTAAATTTTAAAAAGTATAACATTGTATGAAGACAGGAAGTTGAGAAGATGTGCTTTCAAGTATGTGTGTACTGACCAGTGGCCTCAAAAGCACATTTTATTTACGGAAATAGAAGGAAAGAAAATAGTCCTCAAATACATGTTATGGATTCTTTCACCACATATACTCTGCAAGATTTGTGTACTGTAGAACATTTGTTTTGTATTTTTGTATTGTATATGGACTGTTTTTTATTTCTAATGTGTCAATTAAATACTTCTTTAAGTGTGTAGTCACAGATAAAATAGTATGATTCCCTTAAAAACTACAGAGCTAAATTTGGAGGAAGCTTCTGAGAATTTTATTTATAGGTAATAATTCCTGAAAAGCAGCTTGTGGATATTCTTCACACTCTGTTCACTTAAATTTAAGTTTAAATAAGCCCCAAGTGAAACAATGGAAATGTGCATAGCACTATTAGTTCTTACATGAGTTAATTATATCAAGATACATAAATTTAACTTTTCTGCAGACAAACTGTTCATTTTGTCCATTTACTGCTTGTAACATTCTCTCTCCTACATATTTCTTACTTGACCCAAATAAAATGTTAACCTAAGGTCAAGTTAAGGAGAGGGAAACGACTGAATGAACGTCTTTATTAAAATGCCAATAAATTTTGTCAAAACTCAAAAAAAGATGGTATAAGAGGAAGTAGCAAGAAAGAAGAGGGGTTCAGTTGAAGGAGGATGAGGGAAGATGTGGTGGCAGAGTACATTGTATATATGTCTGGAGGTGGTCAATAAATTTAACTTTAAACAGATGGTATAAAACTGGGCATGGTGGCTCATGCTTATAATCTCCTCACTTGAAGGCTGAGGCAGGAAGGAACACTGTGAGGCTGAGGCTAATCTGTGCTACATAGTGAATTCTAGGCCAGCCTAGGCTATAGAGTGAGGTCCTGTCTCTAAACAACAATCCAAACCAAACCAAAACCAATAATAACCATTACAATGACAGGAACAACAGAAACCCCAAAACAAAAAATAATAATAACAAAAATAAAAGAAAATTCCAATCAGCAAAAAAGATGATATAAATTGAGGTCTAAAGTGGTTAAAGTTTAAACAAACTGGTTGAGATCTGTTAGCTATTGAAAGGTCTGGCATGAGAAGTCCCTCTGTTCTTTTGATGCTAGGGTACCCTGCTTTACTGCTGGCTAGAGAGGGAAGCTGAATTCATTAGGTTTAATGTATAGTGATCTGGTCCACTGAATGTGGAGTTAATATATAAGGGAAATTCCTCACTCATTTTGTAGGAATATATTAGCAGCAATTATTTCCATTTTACAAATGGATAGTCAACCCACCTGCATTTTGTAGTTCTATAATACAACCTGGTAAAATCTAAGATGAGACATATTTTTTAAAAAGACTCTTTAATATTGGCTGAATAATCATTAGGTATTGAGAACCACACTGGAGATTTTGTTTGTAGTTCTTAGCATTGCCCTGTGAGATTGTATTAATGTAGTAGTAGAAAAATAAGAAAAGGTAGACTGGAGAGAGGGCTCAGTGGTTGTGTGTTTCCTGTGCAAGGTTGAGGGCTTGAGGGGGCATGACACCTCCTGAGTTTAAATCTCCAGAACCCACGTAAGCAGCTGAGCATGGCTCACATGCATCTGTGATCCCAGACCAACAAGGAGGAGCAGAGACCAAGGAATTGTATGGGCTAATGAAAACTAGCTAGCTCCAGAATCAGTAAGAGTTCAAATAAGAGTGGGTGGAAGAGTGTTGGAGCAGGACCCCTGATGAACATGCTTGTCTATCAAGTGTTCTATCTGCTCCAGCAACCACAGGTGAGCACATGGGGTGTCACAAGGGTACATGCAGGTGCATATACTATACATACCACACACACACACACACACACACACACACACACACACAGAGAGAGAGAGAGAGAGAGAGAGAGAGAGAGAGAGAGAGAGAGAGAGAAGGAAATAAAAATGAAAAAGATGGGTAGAAAGAGATTTAAATCATGAAGACAGTTGACAAAGTCAAGGTTCTAGTAGCCCACAGCAGTAACTATTGTGGCTAGGAGAGGTTTGAAAGGCCAGAACCTAAGTTTCTACAGTCCCAGAGGAAAAAAAAAATCAGTTTAAGAGGCAGTAATTGGGCAAGAGATAGAATTGGGAAGATAGCCAAGATCAATGCCTAGAAGATGAAGATGACTGCTGAAATAGCCATCCGTTGTTGGAGGTACCATGGTGGGAGGCACCATCCATGGTGGGAAGTAATGGCTTAGAGAACATATGTATTCTTTGCACCAAACCTTGCTTCTCCACACTACTATTAAGGCAAGGGGGAGAGGATAATTCCTTCCACTCTCATCTTCAGGCTTTTTGTGGTGCCTTTTTCCTATTCAAAGCTGCCAAATTTGTCATAATATCATTTACAATGTATATTATAGTAATATAATCTGAATAGAATATTATTTACCAAACTTTAAAGTAATTGACATTTATCATATGAGCAGTTTTGATTAATAAGCTAATGGCTATCAAGTTTTTTTTTTTTTCAAGGTAGGGTCTCACTCTAGCTCAGGCTGACCTGGAATTCACTATGTAGTCTCAGGATGGCCCCTGAACTCTTGGTGATCCTCCTACCTCTGCCTCCCAAGTGCTGAGATTAAAGGCATGTGCCTCCATTCCTGGTTTGGCCATCACATTTTGAACACTTTCTATGTGAGAAGTACCATGAGACTTAATATTTTTATTTATTTAATGATTCTAGGGGTTGCATAAGGGCCTTGCACATACTTTGCAAGTGGTCTGTTACTGAGATATGTTGTCTTGTCTGTTGAATTGTGAAGTTATTAATTTTATGAAGTTCTTTCACTAGCATTTATTCATTATACAAAATGATGGGCATCATTATGACATTTTTGTATCTGTAAATCATGTATGTTTTCCCTATCTACTGTCCTCTCTGCTGTCCCTTGCTTGACACTCACTGTTACAACTGTTAGTTTTAAATTGTGTTTCTCCAGGTGATCAAGTGCAAGAGGAAGGATACAGGTCCTGGCCACTTTTCCTTCCTCACAAACTTTGTCCCTATTTCCATCTTGTATTAGTCAGGGTTCTTTAAGGAACAAAACTGATGTACTTGCGTTGCTTACACAATGGGGTAGGCTGAGAACTGAGAACCTGGGCACTGCTCAGTCCACAAGACTAGATACCTAAGCAGTCCTGATGTGGTCTTGAAGGCCTGAAAGGTTCCTGTGGAGTTGGTGGTCTTCAGTAACATCAGAAGGCTAAAGAAGCTGGGTTCTGATGCCAGGGAAAAGTGGTAGTGGTGGCATCAGGGCAGAACCCATGTGAAGGCAGGCAGGCAAAAACAGCACTGATTTTTACCTCAGACCTCTTTATGTCTGGGAAGCCCCGTCCCTCGAAGGCACATCCATTCTGGAATTAAGTCTTATCCCTTCAACTTATCCTTTTGGGCAATGTCCTCACAGTACTACCCAGGGGCACATCTCTTAGTTGATTCTAGATCCAACCAAGTTAAAAATCAAGACTGACCATCACACATTCCTAATTGTTTCAGTGACATTCACTTTTATCTACTCCCAGGGCTGCTATTGCCAATTTTCTACTTTGCAGCCAGAGTTTATGTTTTAAACATAACTTTGAATATACCTGTTTCCTTTCTGCAGTGTTTTGGTGGCTTCCCAATGCCTTTGAGAGGCCCTGATTTTCATGCTGACTCGAGATTTACTTCTGACTTCCACATCTTGACTCACTGCCCTGACTAGACTAAGGACTTTGATTTCACTGACTCTTGTGCTTAATGTTGTGATTCCTGCTGTTCATGTATATACTCCCCCACCCAATTCAGCTAAATGTTCTCTCTTGAATGGTCGTGACCCTAGATTTCCCCTCAGCAGCTGTTAAATTAGGTTTACTGTGTGTGTGTTAGATGAACCACAATAAGGAAGTGAAACCAAAATGTCTAAAACAGAAGAAATTCACTGCTCACAGGTTCCAGAGAGATTAGAGATGGAAGCAGGAGGCTCCTGGGAAATGTGAGGATAGCACAGAGTTCAACCAGCAGGTAGAAAGTGACAGAAGGTAGGAAGGGGACCCATGCAACAGTACCTTCATTAAGGTCCATGTGACTATTACTTAGGCTTTCTCAAGAAAGTTGAGGTCAGTTTACAGAAAGAAAGTGGGCCTGGAGAGATGGCTTAGCAGTTACGGTGCTTGCTTATGAAGGCTAAGGACCCATGTTTGACTCCCATGTAAGCCAGATGCACAACGTGATGCAAGCACACAAGGTTGCACATGAGCACAAGGTGGCACATACATCTGTAGTTTGATTATAGTGGCTGGTGGCCTTGGCATGCCAATTCTCTCTCTCTCTCTTTCTCCTTTGCTCTCTTGCATTAAAAAAAGAAAGAAAGTGGGCAACTTACTTACATAAATCTGGTATTGATCCCTAGGGCTTTCTATGGTCCATAGGTTGGTTTTTGGATCAGTAAACTTAGAAAAAAAAAATAGGGTCATCATAACCAACCACACAGGGAAGGAAAGTTTAAAGTCGACCCAAAGTGACAGGATACAGCTGTGCTTCACACAACTTTGGCTTAAAAATAGATGCTAAGGTAGCAACCACATTAAATAAATTTGTGATCCTCCTTTCCACATGAATCTGCTCTTTTATTGAGGTCATTTAATGATCCCATTTCCCTTTTTCTCCTTAAGCCCCAAGCTTTGAAGGATTCCTTTTAGAATTGTTTTCTGAGCCACAACTATGGGGTTAGGTGCCCTCCATGTGTTTCTCAGCCTTCTCACAGCTGCAGTCAGCTGTCCACGGGTCCCACCAAGGGCTTGAGCATTCTGAAGCTATGAGCAGTATTGGTGATGACTGTAGCTTCTGTGACAACACTGGGCTCATAAAGAGTACTTCATAAATATTTGACTGGATATTTATATGAATCACTGGGACAGAGCCTGACAGAGAATAAGTGGTAATTGTTCTTTATTATTTTTTACCTTTAACATCCTGGAAATGACAAGAAAAACTAATTGCGTACCTGGCATCTGGCTCACACTGAGCTTACCAGTTTTCACAATTCCAAAATCAAATATAGTCTGCAAGAACAAATGATTTCCACTTAGAGTGAAGAGACCCGGGTTTGCCAAGTGGATGAATCTGCGTGGTTACCTTGACAGCTCACACCCTGCAGCTCACACTGCTTGGTATCACTCACATGTTTGGGAGTGTGACATGCTCTTCACTGAGCCTGCATTCCATGAGTTCATTCTCTACTTGTCAATCCCTTGTCTCAGGAGTCTGTCCCAGCTAGATGTGACTCCTGCTTTCTCTCTGCTTTTAAAAGTACTTCTCATTGTGTGCTATTGAAATTGACCAAAGGCACCTGTGGGAACAAATTTGTGATTCATCTTTCCACAAGAAGCTGCCCTTTTTTGAGATCATCTAATGAGCCCACTGCATAGCCATGAATGCTCTGTCAGTATTGTTGTCTGTATCCCTAACTCCAGCCTCTGAGGAAGGAGCCATTGCCATCCCAGTTTGGATATGAGAAACACGAGACTCAGAAACTTGCTACGAAGTAGGAAGATCCCAAATCCACCTTGAATGCAACCTCACAAGCTTCAGCTTTCCCATAAGACATAATTGATTTGTTCTACTCAGGGGTGGTAGACCTAAGAATGTCATTTTTTAAAATTACTTTATGTTTTTTTTCCTTCATGCGGACTGTGATGGTTTGAATGTAAAATGTTGCCCATAGCATCATGTGTTTGGATATTTAGTCCCCAGTTAATGGGGTTATTTGGGAAGGTTGTGAAGCCTCTGGGAGTCGGACCCTTGCTGGAGGAAATGTGTCACTGGAGGTGGGCTTTGAGTGTTACAGCCCAGCCCTGCTTGCCATACTGAGCTCATTCTTTCTACTTCTTTTCTGCTGATATGAAGAAGCAATGCCGGTTACCTGCTCTTGCCACACTTTCCCCAGCATGACAGAAACTTCCTCTGGAAAATGTAGGCTGACATAAACCCTTTCCTTATATAAGATGCTTCGGGTTGTGTATTTTATCCCAGCTATGAGAAAGTAACTGATATACAGACATTATAACAAAAAATCAGGGCAGATTGGTGGCTCAAGCCTTTAATCCCATCACCTGGGAGACAGAGGTAGGAGGATCACCATGAGTTTGAAGCCAGCCTGAGACTATGTAGTGAGTTTCAGGTCAGCTTGAGCTACAGTGAGACCCTAGATTAAAAAAAAAAAATCAGTCAAATCCTTTCTCTCCTTGTGGGGGATAGATTTTAGATTTCCAGCCTTTCTGCTTTGGGGCATTGAAGCAATCTTTCAAAATTCCTTTCAATCCTTTTGCAAAGGTTTAATTTTCTCCTTTTTTTCCTTTATAAAAAAGATAGTGAAATCTTTCAGACATCTGGAGTTTATTTTCAAGTAAAATAAAATCTAGAAATCCAACTTATTTTTTTTCTTAGTCACTGTCTTGCTTACAGACACATCTTTCTTGTCTCAGCTTGAGGCAAAGCTGCCTTTTCCCTACACTACAAGTCTGTCTGTGTGTGGCATTATTTGCAGGCTCTGCCTTTTGTTCATTTCTGCATCTATCCATACATCAGTACTGTTTGTTAGTTTTATGTCTGTGACATATTTAATTCCTCAGCAGGGCTAGGTTGCCTTCACTACTCTTGGTCTTTAGAAGAGTTTTCCTTGGTATTTTTGCACATTCATTCTATAGTTCTTTCCTAAAACTTGACTGTTTGGAGATGACCTAGAAGTATGCATGTTGAACGATGAATGAAAATCTCCACTTTTGGACAAAGGCATTCATGAGCTTCTTTGAAACTGTAGCGTGCTCATAGGTAGAAAATGTATTGTGTTTTGCAAATCTCGTGGAGAGTAGAGGCAGCTAACAGGAAAAAGAGAACCTTAGAAGAGGGCATGGGCTGAAGTTTGTATTTTCTCAAATCCATCTGTTGATATCTTTACCTTTAATGAAATGGTATTAGGAAGTGGGGCCTTTGGCTTGTGAGAACTCATGAAGGTAGAGACTTCGTGAATGGGGTTAGTGTCCATATAAGAGTGATCCCAGAGTTCTCTTGCCCCTTCCACTAGGAGAGGACACAATGAGAAGATTGCAGTCTATGACCCAGGAAAAGGGCTCTCATTTGACACCAAATCTGCAGGAGCTCCGGTCTTAGATTTCAGTATCCAGAAGTATGAGAAATAAACGTCATTATTTAAGACACTGAACCTGTGAAATTTTCATTGCAGAAATCTGGGCTAAGACAAGGAGATATAGAGCTAGGGTTGTGTCACTTTTCCTGGGGAGACATGAACAAACATGTGTTCATCCCAGATAGAGCATCAGTGACAGAACAAAGAAGTGATTCCACCCATCCAGCTTTTAGAACCAAGGAGTTTATTGAGGTTACTTACAGGAGCATAGGTAAAAGATCACTTATAGGTGCATGGGTGACTTAAATGCAGCTACACCATTGAATGTGCCCACTCCAGTATGGATAACAACTCAAGAAGACTGCATCATGAAGCTCCCTGACCAACTTACAGTCAGATCCACTTGAAAGAGCATCCTCTTGCCCAGCAATTGTCTTCTGCTTTTATAATCTTGAGGATGGGCCTTGTGAATTTT
The DNA here is from genome assembly GCA_036346955.1 of Dipus sagitta. Classification (NCBI taxonomy): domain Eukaryota; kingdom Metazoa; phylum Chordata; class Mammalia; order Rodentia; family Dipodidae; genus Dipus; species Dipus sagitta. The sequence goes on along the minus strand of CM070771.1, from coordinate 123,299,106 downwards.
CTAAATGCTATAAGCTTCCTGAGCCTTCTAGGTTGTATTAGCTTCTTGAGTCTTAAGAGCCTCCAACCTCCATCCAGAAGGGAATATTTCAATTTGGAGGAACTATGTAACAGCTAGAAAGCAACATCTAATCACCAGAGAATCAAAAATGTTAGAGTTGAGGTGTCAGGGATGTAGCTCAGTGGTAAAGTACATGCTTAGCAGGCAGAAAGCCCTTGGTTCAATTCCTACTACAAAAATCAAAGAATATTAGAGTTGGACAGGCTTTTAAAGATGATTTTGTGACATTAATACTAGGGAACTTGAGTTTCTTAGAATAATTTAAGCACCTGGCTAAGAACATACAATTAGTATATGGTAGGGTCCGCATGAAAACCCATCCCCTGTCTCTCAGCTGACATTTCTCTTTACTACTTGATATATCCATCACATTTTTTAGAGTCCTTAGCAGCAGATTTTCATTTTGAAATAGATGTGGGAGATTTTAGTTTTCCCAAATATCTGTCCTTTTAACTTCTTTTTTTTTTTTTTGGCATTTTCAAATACAGTTTGTTTTCATTGTTTCCCTCCCCTTCTACAAGATTCCGTTCCCCTTCCCCCTCTATTTTACCTCCTTCTGTTCATATGTCACACATGTCACCCATATCATTTTACCCATCCCTCCATCTTTTTTCAGCTTATCTCTTTAGATTCACTTTTGGTTATGAGTGGTTCTATCATAATAGTTTTTTTTCCACATTCGTCTGGAATATGTACATGCATACCAGAGAAAACATGTGGTTTTAACCTTCATGAATTTGAATTGTTGCACTTAATATGATTCTTTCTGGATCCTTCTGTTTTCCTATAAATCTCATTTTTTGTACTACTGAACCAAATTCCATTGTGATTATGTACCTCACTGTCATGGTCAACTTATTTGTCACTGAACATCTAGGGCTTTTCTAATTCATAGCTATTGCAAATGCAGCTTCTATAAATAAGAATGTGCAAGTATCTCTGTAAGAGGCAAATCCTTAGGGTATATGCCCAGGAGTGGTATGACTGGGTCATAAAGGTTTATTTATGCATTTAAAAATTGTTTCAACCTTTTAAAGATATATTTATTATATATTTGCAAAGGGGGCAGAAAGAGAGAGTAAGAGAGACAGAGAGAGAGTGAGAAGAGAATCAGAATAAATGGGCATACCAGGCCCTCTTGCCACTGCAAACAGGCACACTTGCCACTTGGTACATCTTTCTTTACATGGGTGGTGGGGAATTGAACCTGGGCCATCAGACTTTGCAAGCAATCACCTTGAACCACTGAGTCGAGTCTATAGCCCTTATTTCTAAGTTTTTGAGAAATCTCCATACTGATTTCCATAATTACTATACTAGTTTGCAATCCCACAATAGTGGAGATGACTTCCTCTTTCCCTGTGTTTGTTGTGTGTTCTCTTGACAGACGTTCTAATGGGGGCAGTAAAGTATCTCAAAGCTGTTTTTGCATTCCCCTAATGATTATGGGTGTTGAATATTTTCTTAAGTATTTGTTGACCATTTATATTTCTTCTTTTGTGAACTGATTGCTCATTTCATTAGCCTATTTGGTGATTGGCAAATTAATTTTTGAAGGTTTACTTTTTGTAGTTCTTTGTAAACTCTGTCTATTACTCTCTGTTTTAAGTATATAGGTGCCAAAGATTTTCTCCTTTTTTTTCTTAGTCTGTCTGTTTGCTTTCATGACAGGTTCTTTTGTGGTGCAGAAACTTTTCAAGTCTATATATCCCCACTTGTTGATTTTTGGGGCTATTTCCCGTGTTATTGGAGTCCTGTTCAAAAATTACCCCAACTGTGCCTGCATCCTGGAACGTGTTCCCTATCTTTTCTTCTTGCAGTTCTGTGGTTTTGGTTTTAGAGTGAGGTTGTAGATCCATTTCTACTTGATATTTCGACAATGAGAGCAGCATGGATCTAATTTCATTCTTTTGCAAGTGGGTACTCAGTTTTTCCAGCACCATTTGTTGAATAAACTGTCCCTTTTTCCATTGAATATTTCGGCCCCTTTTATAAAAGATTAGCAGGCTAACACTCTGTGGATTAACTTCCTGGTCCTCTATTCTGTTCCATTGGCCTACTTGCCAGTTCTGGTGCCAGTAGCATACTGTCTTTATCACTTTTGCCCTGTAGTACACTTTCAGATCAGGTATTGTGATGCCTTCCTGCTGTATTCTTTTTCCTTATGATTTATTTTGCTATTTGTGGTCTTTTGTGGTTCCATATGAATTCCTGGAACATCACTGGGGTTTTTGTGGGAATTGCATTGACTCTGTAGAACAGCCATTTTCACAGTGTTAATTCTGCCAGTATAGGAGCATGGAAGTTATTTTCATCATGTGCTGTTCTCTTTGACTTATTTCTTTAGTATTTTGAAGTTTTCATTGTAGAGATCTTTCGCATTTTATATGTTTATTCTTAGTTATTTAATTTTAGTTTTTATTTAATAGAGAGAGAAATAGAGAGAGAGAGAGAGAGAGAGAGAGAGAGAGAGAGAGAATGGGCATGTCAGAGCCTTCAGCTGCTGCAAATGAACTCCAGATACTTGTGCCACTGTGCATCTGATTTACATGAGTCCTGGGAAATCAAACCTGCGTCCTTTGGCTTTGCAGGAAAGTGTCTTAATCTCTAGGTCATCTCTCCAGCCCCTTAGTTATTTAATTTTTGATAACTGTTGTGAATGGGATATTTTCATGAATTTCTTTTTCTCTGAGTTCATTTTGTGTATTGATTTGTATAACTGCTACTTTACTGAAGATATTTATTAACTCTAGGAGATTTGGTGTAAATTATATTTTTTAGAAGTATTATTTATTTATTTGAGAGCGAGTGAGAGAGAGAGAGAGAGGCAAAGAGGCAGGTAGAGAGAGAGAGAATGGGTGTGCCAGTTCTTCTACCCATTGCAAATGAACTCCAGACACATGTGCCACCGTGTGTATCTGGCTTATGTGGCTAGTGGGGAATCAAACCTGGGTCCCTAGGCTTCACAGGCAAGCACTTTAACTGCTAATCCATATTTAAAGCCATTTATTGGATTTTAAAAATATAGAATCATGTAATGTACAAACAAGAATAGTTTTACTTCTTTTTTCCTATTTCTGTCTTTTATATCTTCTTGTCTAATTGTTGCAGCTAGGGCTTTGAGCATGATAGTTAATAGAAATGGTGAAAGCAGGCATACTTGTCTCATTTCTGATTTTAGAGGAAATGGTCTTGGTTCTTCTCAACTTACTATAATGTTGGCTGTGGGTTTGCCATATGTGGCCTATATTATTTTGAGGTGTATTTCATGTATTCTAATTTTCTTCACAGATTTCATCTTGATGGCGTGCTGGACTTTGTCTAACACCATCATCAATTGAGATTTCTACCTTTTAGTTTATTATGTGATATATTCCATTTGTTGATTTATATATATTGAGCCAGCCTTCATACCTAGCATGAAGCCTACTTGGTTATAATGGATGAGCTTCCTAGTGTGTTCTTGAATACAGTTTGCAAGAATCTTATTGAGAATTTTTTGTATGTTCATCAGGGAAACTAGGGTGTAGTTTCCTTTTTTAGTTGGGTCTTTATCCAGTTAAGAGTAAATGGGATGAATTTGGGAGTGTTTCTTACTTTTATATGTTGTAGAACACCTTGAGAAGGGTTAAGTCATCTTTAAAATTTGATAGGCTGGGTGTGGTGGCACACGTCTTTAATCCCAGCACTTGGAGGAAGAGGTAGGAGGATCACCACGAGTTCAAAGCCACCCAGAGACAGCATAGTGAATTCCAGGTCAGCCTGTGCTCAAATAAATAAATAAATAAATAAAAGTTTGATAGAATGTTTCCATGAACTCATCTGTCCTGAGCTTTTCTTTGTGGGAAGACTCTTAATCATAGCTTTAATATCATTGCTTATAGTAGGCTTAGGTTATTGATGTCATCCACTTTTAGTTTTGCAAGGTTATATGTGTTTAGAAATCTGTACATTTCTTTAGATTTCACATGTTTTTGGAATATAGGTTTTCAAAGATATTTTCTAATGGTGTTTTGGATTTCACTGGAGTCGGTGGTAACAACTCTATTTTTCTGTCTAATTTTGTTAATTTGGATTTTCTTAACTTGCTTAAGGGTTTAGAACCAACTATTTGATGAATTGCTCTTTTAAAAAATATTTTATTTGTTTATTTGAGAGAGAGCGGGTAGGCAGATTATAGAGATAGAATAGGCATGCCAGAGCCTTCAGCCACTGCAAATGAACTCCAGATACATATACCACCTTTGCATCTGACTTATATGGGTCTTGAGGAATCAAATCTGTGTCCTCAGGTTTCACAGGCAAGTACCTTAACTGCCAAGCCATTGCTCCAGCCACCCTCCCCTGCACCTGATTAATTGTTCTTTTAGTGTTTATTTCATTAGTTTGGGCTCTAATTTTATTTCTTGCCACCTACTGGATTTGGAGTTGGCTTGTTGTTGCTTTTCTAAAGCCTTGAAGTGGACTGTTGGGTTGTTTGATATTTCTCTAATTTCTTCATGTAGATACTTATGACTATGAACTTTACTCTTAGGACTGTCTTGGCCATATCTCTGAAGACCTGATAGATTGTATTATCATTTTTATTTGCTTCTAGGAATTTAAATCTTTTCTCCTTAATTTCTTCAATAACCAATTTTTCACTCAAAACTCTGGTGTTCAGTACATGGTGTGGTTTAGCTCTGAAGTTTCTTTGCTATTTCTTTTTGGTCCTGATAGAAGTCTCCCACCATTGAGGTCATTTACATTTAGGGTTACTATTAGAAGGTGCTTGTTGGCCCCTCATATTTTGTTGGGTGATGTTCTGGGTGGCTGGATTGCTGACTTTTTATTTCCTTTTCCATGAGAATTTGATGATTTATTGTGTCAGACACAGTTTAATCTTTTCTGTTTCTTCTTTGTTCATCTGTTTCTTCAAGAAGTATATCCTATTTTCTGTTCTCACAGAAGGGTCTTTCTTCTTCTTCCCTGTGAAGTGTACCATTCAGAAATTTCTGTAGCGCTGACTTAGTTGACAAAAACTGCCTTAGTTTGTGGTTGTCATGAAATATCTTTAGTTCTCCATTGAGTTTGAAAGATAACTTTGGTAGGTATAGTATTCTTGATTGAAAGTTATTTACTTCAGAGTTTGGAATATAGTCTCCCAATCTTTTCTGGCTTTATCTGACATTATTTTGATATTTCTGCATTTATGTGTGAGTTGGTGTTTTTCCCTTACAGCTTTTTTTTTTTTTTTTGGTTTTACGAGGTAGGGTCTCACTTTAGTTCAGGCTGACCTGGAATTCACTATGTAGTCTCAGGGTGGCCTCAAACTCACAGTGATCCTCCTACCTCTGCCTCCCGAGTGCTGGGATTAAAGGCGTGCGCCACCACACCCGGCTACCCTTACAGCTTTTAGTATTGTTTCTTTGCTGTGTATTTTTGACATTGTTATTGAAAATACTGATCATGTTCTTAAATGTTTTTGTTTATTTGTGTCTGTGTATATTATTGTCCCAACTTTGTCCCCCACCATGAGATTTGTTTTGCATAATCATATCATTTTAGTATTGCAGCTCATTTAATTTTTATTTGATTGATCATTGCTTTCCTTTACATTTGTTTTCAGCATTTCTACTACCTTGCTACATTTTTACTTCATTTTTATGACATTTTCTTCCAGTCTACCCGCTGTTTTATTCACTTTGGAGCTTGTCTTCTTGAGACCTTGGGTATATATATTTTAGGTCATTGATCTGCCTACTTGAAAAATTTACATGGCCATTTATTATTTTTAGAATTAGTACTTTAAAATCCTTATCAGGTTTTAGCTGTCTCATTTTCTCTTCCCAGTGCAGGGTAGTTGAGGGTTTGGGGTGCATTGTGGTATCTTGTTGTCCCTTACTCTTTGAGTTTCTTTGTAGTGACTTTTGCATTTGTGAATACTGATGTATGATACTTCTTTTTTATTTGTCTTCCCATTTTCCCCCTCCACTCTATGTGATTTCTTTCTTTGTTGTGTGAAGGTTCTATTAGTTTCATTCATAGGTATGTTTCTGTGAGATTTTTAGGGCGTTTCCCTAGTGTTGAGTCTGCATATTTGTTAATAGGTTTGATTTTACTCAGCTAAAGGTAACCTTTTGTGTTACTTTCTTTTTGCTAGACTAACAATTGTTATATAATATTCCAGGCATTAATCCCAACATACTATCAGAGTGAGTTTGGCTACTAGGGTTTAGCTACCCATGTTTATAAACAACAACATCAATTTTGGTATAAGGTAAGAGAACTATAAAAGCCATATCAGAAGGTCTAAGAGAAGATGAGTGAGAAGAGAGAGGAAAAGAAAGGAGAAAAAGAGAGCAACAAGCAAGGCAAAAACAAAACAAAAACCAGAAATCAAACTAATAGTAACAAGGATAAGATAGAAAGTAACAAAGTCCAGCAATACTAACAACAAAACCAAACTAAGCAAAACAACACCAAGAAAAAAATTAGTGGCTAACATGTACTTAAAAAATGTTCAACATCCTTAACCATTAGGAAAATGCAAATTAAAACAACTATGAGATTCCACCTTACTCCAGTAAGGATAGCAAACATTAAAAAATCAAATGAAAACAAATGTTGGTGAGACTGTGGAGAAATAGGAGCCCTCATTCACTGTTGGTAGGAATGTAAGCTGGTACAACCACTGTGGAAATCAATTTGGAGACTCCTGAAAAGGATGAATATAGAGTTACCAACAGACGCTCTTATTCCCTTACTGGGCATTTACCCTAAAAGCTCCACATCTCAGTTCAGAAATATTTGCTCAACCATGTTTATAGCTGCTCACTTCATAATAGCTAAAAACTGGAATCAACCCAAGTGCCCATCATTGGATGAATGGATAATCAAGATGTGGTATATCTACATGATGGAATTCTACTTAGCAGTAAGGAAAAAAATGATACATTGAAATTTTTAGAAAAATGGTCAAACTGGGAACAGAGCATTCTAAGTGTACTCACACAATCACAGAAAGACACCTTTATCATGATCTCCCTAATCTGCAGTTCCTAACCTGGATCAGCCCAAGTTGCTTACATAACTGAATAGCATCTCGAGGCTTGGACAATAGGGAGGGCAGGGCTTGGGGGAAGGGAAGAGGTAGGGGGAACACAAAATCTGAACCCAAGTTGAAGTGGTACCATAGAATCCTATATCGTGGAAGTCTGACTAAAAGTGGAACCCTCAAGGACCTTAGAGGGAACACCTGAATTGAAAGGCCCTGGAGAGAGTGAGACAAAACCTAACTTAAATTTCTCCTGTTTCTCTTTCTTCTCTGTTTTTTTATTTTTTCTTTTCCCTTGGTGCTGGCCTGTAATTCCCTGTACCAGGATGTGGACTACATCCACAATGAGCTGTTCATCAGAGAGACCTACTAGATCTCCCAAAACAAACAACACAGACTTCTGTCAGAGTACTTGATTACCCACCAGAGGTTAATGGTAAGACCTCACTACTGAAGACACCAAATGCTAATGGCACAGACTATGGAGAGACCTGGTTGGAATCCAGAGGAGAACCAGTCCCCAGACAATTAGCCCATCTAGTACTGGAAGGCACTACATGAGCTACCAGGGGAAAGTGACCAATATCTGTCCAAGCAACTCAAAATCTAAGTGACTCAGAAGCAAACAACTTGATATAATGCTCACACAAGCGCAATAGAGGCACACAGCCATGGTGGGTAACCAACTACTCTTGGATTGGCTAACAGATCTGCTCTGTGGAAAGTAAACCATATCTGGAACTGGGAAACAAATCAGAATCATATCCAGATAATGATTCTGCTTTCCATTGAAAGCTTCCACTAACCTTAGACTATAAGAATGTCTAAACCTTTTTAATTCTCTTTAAATTTTGATGGTTATCCCATTTAACTGGCACTGATTTCACTCTTTGCTGGAGAATCTGCTTCTCTTTTTCAGATGGGAACTGGACCTGAGGAGATAAATGTTGCAGTGCACTCCACCCCGGCCCTAGCTGAAACCACAGAGAAATTGGGGAAGTGAGCAAGAGTGCTGCTTTTTCAGTTAAGCTGAAATCAGCACTAGGGTGATGCAGAAAGATACTGAGGACACTCAACACCTACCAAATGAGTGTGGCTCAGGGAATTTTGCAGAAGAAGGGGTGGAAAGATTGTTAGAGCCACAAGTTGGGACATTTTGCACAGAGACATTGCCTCCCCCCAGCATAATGCATGACCCACAATCCCCATGCGGTTGACCTGCATCCCCAGTGTGGAAGGCCTCTTCAGGAAAGGGGCAGGGAGGAGGGAAAGGATGCTTACATAAAAATACATCCATATCTAATAATAAAAATAAATAAAATAATAATAATAAGTAAAATAAAAAGGAAAGAAAAACAAAGAATAAAAGATTAAAAACCCCATTAGGGATCTAGCCATATACAGCATATATGCATGCATATAGACGAATGTCTTTTTGTTTTCTTTCTCATCTTAGAATTTGTATATGGAACTCCCAGTCAGCCAGTTCATTCTGTGTGTGTCTTTCAGAAAAGAACAAATTCTGTGATGAAGTTAGCTGGGCATCAGGCATTCATCCACTAATCTAGTACTCTGAAGGCTGGTGTGTGGGGTAGCTGTTGAATTCAAGATTGGCCTGGGCTACAGGGTTAATTCCAGGACAGCCCTTGCTATAGTTAGACCATGGTTCAAAGAAAAAGAAAGGAGAAACAGGGAAAGAAAAAATAAAACAACTTTTTTGTTTGTTTTTCTGTTGTTAGGCCTGCCCCTAATGCTAAGTTAATTCTGGGCTGAAGTCTTTCTCACTGAAGGATCGCTTTGTGGTAACTTGACTTCCTCTGTAACTGCTGGGGTGGGACAGGGAAGAAGCAATCTAACCTTAGCAGCACAGCTCTGGGCTATCAGCTCTGCTTCCCTTGGGAGTGCTTACTGGTAGCAGCTTGGAGTGCTGGGATCCCTGTGTCTGCTGCCAGTTAGGCTGGGAACCACAGTCTGTGCTTTGGATGTTCCCTGACGCTGGTCACTGATCATTGTAGCAGCGGTGGAGGAGGGGAGAGGGCAAGTCTTCACTGCCTGGAGGAAGCTGTGGAGGCGCTGTGATCAGTTGATGTCCGAACTAAGCTTGCAGATTGCCCCACCTTAGTCCCCAGCATGTCTTTGTTCTGTATCAAGGAGGTTGAACTCTGGCTGGGCCCTCATGGCCTATAGCCCATGGCATCTGAGGCTAGAGATTTTTCTGCCTCGTGTGTATTTCTTGCTCTCCCTGCCCTGGAGTTTGCGCTGGTAGTTTAGGTGGACAGGGGAACCTCTCTGAAGCCTTTGATTCTGTGTACTTTTCTTCCTCTATTCTCTCCAATGTGGCTTGTCTCTTCTTTCCTATGTCCCTGAGAGTCACAGTGCTCTGCTCTCTCTAAACTTTTCTCAAAATATCTACATTACCAAAAAAAAAAAAAAAAAAAAAAAAAAAGAAAAAGAAAAAGAAAAAGAAAAGAAAAAGAAAAAAAAAAAAGAAAAAAATTATGGATCTGACTGAAACTTTTTTTTTTTTTTGATTTTGCAAGGTAGGGTCTCACTCTAGCCCAGCCTGACCTGGAACTCACTATGTAGTCTCAGGGTGGTCTCGAACTCATGGTGATCCTCCCACCTCTCCCTCCCAAGTCGTGCGCCACCACACCCGGCTCTGTTTTATTTATTTTTTCATTGTATTGAAAGTTAACAAAGGTTGAACCATAGCAATGGGACTTTAGAATGTTGTGAGTTTCTTCCCTTTCTTCCTCCTTTCCTTTTGTTTTATCAAACTTTCTATTGACAATCTACATTCATATAGACAATATACTATGATCATAATCCCCTCCCACCATTCTCTCCTAAATCTCCCTCCATTGAATTCCTTATTTTTTTCCAACTAATCTCTTTTCTATTTTAATGTCATTTTTTTCTCCTATCATGCATGTCTTATGTATGTAGCATCAGCTACTGTGAGGTCATGAATATCAAGGCCACTTTGTGTCTGGAAGAAGACAGTATTGTAAGCTCCCTTCCTCCCCTTCCTGTGGTTCTTCCATTCTTTCCATCACCTCTTCCAGAATGGCCCCTGAGCCTTTGATATGTGGTAGAGATGTCTCATTTAGTGCTGAACACACCACTGTCACTTCTTCTTAGCATTTTGGTGAGTTTTGAGTCTTCTCAGTGCTCACTGCCATCTGAAAAAGAGGAGCGTCTCTAACCCAAAGTGATAATAACATTAATATACAGACGTAAACATAAATATTTACAGGGACAGTTTGGGGGATATAATATATTCATTTATTCCTGGGGTTTATGACCTCCCCAGCCACATGCTTTTGATTAGGTTTTCAGTGCCAGGCAGTAATTCTCTCCAGTGGAGCAGACCTCAAATCCAATCAGAGAGCAGTTGGTTTCCCCCATAACATATATGCCTCTATTGCACCAGTTGTAAATTTGGCATATCTGGTCAGCTATAAATCTTGCAGGATCCACTACTGGTTAAGACTTTGATGAGTTTTCTTTCTCAATGGGCTACAAAGTCTTTCCCAGCATTCTGACAGCATTCAACATGGTGTGGCTTCCAGGTCAGTTCCAGCTTGATTTTTCAGCCACAGCATATATTGTGTTCATCAACAGGGTCTTACCAGTCACTACTGGTGGACAATCAAGGGTCTTGGCAATGGCCTGTAATGCTTTAGTTGCATCATGGCCTCTCTGACCAACAATCCACTGGAAGATATCCCACCCCTGGCACTGAAATTTTCCTGTGACCATCTAAGGCCCCTGGGCACAACCTTATCTACCCCCACAGGGTGCTTCTGCCCAAACTCTCTTTGTCAACATATGTATTATTTAGCCAATGAAGATGTAGGTTCCCATATGGCTTATTCATAATATCTTTATTTGTACAATTTGTATTTATTTATTAGAGAGAGAGAGAGAGTATGGGAGGGCCACAGCTTCTTGCCACTCAAATGAACTCCATATGCATGCACCACTTACTCCATCTGTTTTCACATGTGTACTGAGGAATCAAACCCAGGCCTTCAGCTTTGCAAGCAAGTGCCTTCAACCACTGAGCAATCCCTCTAGTCCAACATCTCTAATTTTGATTAACCCACCTATTCCTCTTTGCCACCCCCTCCCCAGCCCCTCTTAGACCATTTCAGCTGCCAGTATTATGCCTCTGTACTTACAAATCTACTGCAGACTTTCTTTCTTTTTTCTTCCTTTCTTTCTTCCTTCCTTTTTTTTTTTTTTTTTTTTTGAGACAGAGTCACTCTGTAGTGCTGGCTGACAAGGAACTCACTGTATACCTTAGGCTGCCTCAAACAATCCACCTTCCCCTTCTTCCCGAGTGCTGGGATTATGGGTGTGAGTGACCACACTTGGCTCACAATACGATTACTTTATAATTGGTAATGGTAGTTCATATAGTCATAGGAGTTCTACATATCTTTTTCTTGTTTTCTTTTCCCCACTGATAAAACATCTCAAACCATCTGGAGAAAGTGTGACTTCATTTCCCATCAGCAACAATAGCACTTTGGGTAGTGAAAGGAGGAGAATGAGACATTTCTGGAGAAAACATATTCTTAGCCAGTGACTGCTACTTCTAGAGATAACTGTATTTTTCTTCACAGCGATGGAGCAGAAATTTGCAAGTGAACTCCTCTGAGGGTTTGCTTGGAGAGCAATCATTATGCATTATGGATCCCAAATGCATAGTTTCTTAATGTCAAAAAAGTTGAATAATATTTTCAGCAAATAAGAAGAGACAGATATCTTATAAATTAAAATTGGTAAAGATTAAGTAAGAATGAAACTCATAGCCCAGGTTTATTTTCCAAGAGTTAAATTTGAATTAAAAAAATGTAACTGCTATATCATGCTTATTACTGTGGTGATATATATCTGTGTTAATTGCTTTCTATTTATGTGAAAAGCAGTTTAAAATGTGCTAAAATGTGAAACAAACTCATACAGCTTTCTTTCATTTGAGCCAAATTTTTATGCCCTGTTTTCCAAAAATACATATCTTATTTCAGGAAAAAGTAGAGCTGTGTGGCCAGAGATAAGCCCATTGAATGTTAAAAAGTCTGCGAGCTGCACGTGGCTATTTATAAAATGCTCTGCTCTGCCCTCTATTCTTCACACTCACTTCTCTTCTATGTCCTTGATTTCATAAAATGATAGCTATGGCTATGGATTGATTTTCAAATATTGCTTCCCCCCCCTTTATTTCTTTCTTGTTTTGGGTTGGGTTCCTTTTGGATACTTGGCTTAATGAAGTCGCATGCAGTCTGCCTGTTCTCCAGTTTTACACATGGCTTTTGTGTGTTGTCCTTCCCTCAGCTCCATAGCACAGGTCTTCCAGTTGTTCTTTACCACCTCCTTGGACAGGGTGGCTTAGTGCCGCTCCACACTGTCTGATGCTGCCCCTGTAGCTGGGATGCCACCAGCATGTTCTCAGCTCCTCTTCCTTTACAGCCCAGAACTCACTGCGTGTTGCTGGCTGGGCTCCATTTCCTTCTTTTGGTGCTGTCTCTCATCACACATGAATCTGTTTTTAAATAACTGAGTCTTAGATTAACATGAATTTTGGTTACAAAATGCAATATTCTAATTTTTTTAATGTGGAAATTGAGACTCAATATAGTGAATGGTTTGCAGAGGATATATGAGTATTGATAGAATGGAATAATTTAACTAGCTTTTTATCCCATGTTTATGACAAATTTAGGACATGGAATAGGGAAGAAAAAAGACCAAATTCTACAGTGATAATAATAGTGAGGGTTATGTACCCTTTATACCCATGATGATAATATATTCCTTTGTCATGTCTGCCATAACAAAACTTCATGGGGACAGATATCTTAAACAACAGGGTTCTTTTAATCCCAGGATTTGGAAGGCAGAGGATTGAAAGTCTGAGGCTAGTCTTTGGATACATATGAAACCTTATCTACTAAAACATAAACAGGAAAAATACAAACCCTCAAAACTAAAAAAAGAAGACAATTCAAAAAAGCATTCCAAAACCTCTTAAAAACAGAAACTTCTGGAAGCTGAAAGTCTGAGCTTGAATCATTGGTTAGATAGGATCCTTGAGGCCTCTCTCCCTGCCTTGCAGATAGATGGGCACTTTCTCCTGGGTCTTTACATGGCTTTTTTTCCCTGTCTGTCCTCATGTCTCTTTCCTATCAGGATACCAGTAGTATTGAAATACAGCCACCCTAGTTACCTTGTTAATCCCCTCTGTTAGGGCCCTACCTCCAAGTGCATCATACTCTGTAGTACTGAGAGATAAAACTTACTTCCCCAAAATATTACACATCAGCCATAACATTCTGCACCATCAGGATTATTAATGTCTCTATTATCTGAGGATAAAAGAAGATATAGAAGTGATACTTAAGTAGCTGAAGTCTGGAAAGAGTAACTGTCATATTCAGGGTTTGAACACAGATGATTTGCATGAGAAAGCTGCAGAGACTATGTGCAGAAAGCATTCTTCTGAGAACATGTTGCAGTGATGTTAATACAGGATTACTTATTTTCCACTTGCTCTAACTGTTCCCAATCCCATTGGTTGTCCTTTGCTATATGTTGGCAAAGCCAAAGATGGTGTCCCCCAAGATATGTATAAAACCAATATATCACCTGAAGTATGTATAGCGTATCTGTCTAACCTAACACATATATGAGCATAGCTGTGTTGCTTGAGGTTTGTGTAACCAGCTGTGTCATGTGAATATGTATAAAATGGGGGTATAAGCCAAGATGTATATAAACACAGCCGTTCACCTAAGAAAAGTGTTCAAGAAAAGCTATGGAAATGTTCAAGAAATATTAAAAGGAGATATGGATATTGCTTTTATTTATTTGTTTATTTTTATAATTTATAAATAGTTTATATAATCTCCACCCACCACCTTCTTTTGCTGCCTCTTTACCACTACTTTCCAATGAACCCCCACTTTTTCTACCATTCCCTCTTCTATTTTATATCTTTCCCTTTCATCTTTCACAGTCAATGACAAAATGTTGGTGGATCCAATATTGTGCAGGACTTGTACAGATAAAGGGCAGTTAGCTGTGAAGCTATTATTGTTACCACCTAATGTCTTAGAGACAACATTCCAAAATACCCATCCTGTGGTTCTAACATTCTTTCCACAGTCTACAGTCTATGAGACATTTCAGTATGTGATAGAAATGTCTCATTAAGTGCTAAACATTCAGCTGTCAGTTCTTAGCACTTGGATGAATTTTGAATTACCCAAGCAGACACCATCATCTAAAAAGAGGGCCTGCTCTAACAAAAAGAGAGAGCAGGGCTGGAGAGATGGCTTAACAGTTAGGGTGCTTGCCTGAGAAGCCTAAGAACACTTGTTTGAATCTCTAGGTCCCACGTAGTCAGATGCAAAGGTGATGCAAGTGTGCAATGTTGCAAATGTACACAAGAGAGCACACACATCTGGAGTTCATTCATAGCACTTGGAAGGCCCTGGCATGCCCATTCTCTCTCTCTCCCTCTTTTTCTCTCTCAAAAATAAAAAAGAAATAACTAAACATAAAGTTAAAAAAGAGAGAGAGCAGCACTAATATATATGCACAAACATAAGTATTTAGAGGATAATTTGATGGACATAATATGTCCATGTAGCCAAACCACCAGTAGTAAACCCTCTAGGGTTTATAACCTTCCCAGTCATAGGCTTTTGGCTAGGTTTTCAGTATCAGGCATTAACTTCCTCCCATGGAGAGGGCCTCAAATCATTTCTTGATCACCCCCATAACAGACATGCCACTATTGCATGTATCTTGCTAGGGTGGCCAGTTGTGTAGCATGTTGGGCTCACTGCTGGTAAAAACCACTGATGACTTTTCTCCTACTGCAGACTAAATAGCACTTTCCAGCCCCATGGCTGCTAGTCAGCAGGGATGAGGCTTCCAGCTCCAATCAAGCTTGATATTTCAGTGTCCTGCAACTGAAGCATGTGGGGTCTTCAGCAATAGTATCTTACCATGTAGTTCTGGTGAGCAACCAACAGCACTGGAAATGGCCTGTATTGTTTGGAGGACCTCAGGGTCCCCAGTGACCAACCCCTTACTAGGAAGTACCCAAACCCTAGCACTGGAAGTTTTCTGTGACAACCTATGGCTTTTGGGCACAGCATTTATACCTCCACAGAGTACTTCTACCAAAACTCTGTTACTCTAAAACTTATATATATTTTAAATTAGATAACAAAAATATAGCTTTACACACCTTGTTCATAATGTGTTTAGTTTTAACTCTTCCTTCACCCACTCTTCTCCTCCAGCCACCTCCCCCAACCCTGCTTAGACCATTTAATTCCTAGTACTTATGTAATATTTCTTTCCATCTTAAGTCCTCCCCTGTTGTACTTCCCTCATAGACCCTTTGTAGCTTCCTGGCCTCTACTACTGACTCTCACTCCAACTTACCCACAAATCTAAATTTTTGAAGCTAGCCTCTACATATGAATTAGAACATGTGGCATTTGACTTTCTGAGCCTAGGTTACCTTACAGTTAGTATAATCTTCCTCGATCCACCCATTTTCCTGCAAATTTCATAATTTCTTTTTTTGTCATGAAAAAGGTATATTTAGAATTAACCAGCTGGATCTGGTTTAGATGATCCCAATTTTGTGGGCAACATCTAAAGCATTCTAATTGGGAGCCAGCTGAACATGTGCCTTCTTCTGTCCATCAGGCCTGATTTAGGTAGTGACTTTGGCCACATCAATGTCATAGAGTTTTTTCACAGCCTGTTTGACCTGGTACTCGTTAGCCTTGCAGTTCACAATGAACTTAAGCGTGTTGTTGTCTTCCGTCTTCTTCATGGCTCACTAGGGGCTCAGAGGAACTTGCTGGTGGCATAGTGGACAAGCTTGTTCCTGGGGCAGCTCTCCTGAGGGTATTTAGGCTGCCTCCGGTGGTGCAGTGTCTTGGGTAGCTGGAAGATGGGTGAGTGCAGATCTTCCTCTTGAGGCTGTGGATGCCTCTCAGCAGTGCCTTCTTGGCTTTCAGGGCCTTTGCTTTGGCTTTAGGTTTGGGAGGGGCAGGAGCTTCCTTCTTCACTTGGCAAAAGGGGTTTCATAATTTCATTTTTATTTATAGCTGAATAAAACACATTGTGTACATGTAACACAACTTTACTATCTATTCATCAGTTGATGGACATCTAGGTGGATTCCATTTTTTAGGTATTGTGACTAGAGCAGCAATAAACATTGGTGAACATGTGTCTCTGTAGCAAAATGTAGAGTCTACAGAGCATATACCCAGGAGTGGTATAGCTGTGTGGTGTAGGTCTCTTTGTAGTTATCCCAGAAACCTGTGCACTGATTTCCATAATGGTTGTACCCATTTACATTCCCACCAACAATAAGAATAATAGTGAAAATAATAATAATAAATAAGGGTCTCTCTTACTCCACACCCTTGCCAGTGTTTGTTTTCTTTAGAGACATGGACTTTCTTTGGGAGCACCTAAGCCTCCTCATCCATAACTAATTAAATTTGAGATCAAGAGCATGTGAATAAGTCCCTTTAATCTCAGAATTTTCATAAAGAAGCTTAACTTCATTTTATGGAATCTCCTATAGTCTATCATCATAAGAGAAGGTGATGGCTCTCAAATAATCCTGTAACATGAAAGAAATTTACTAGGACATTCAGTAACTCACTCAAAGGAGAGCTGGATCCTTTAGAGAATGGACTCCTGAATAGAATGTCCATGCACTTGTCATCATGCTGGTCATCCTGTCATCTCAATGCCTGTCACAACTATAATTTACTTAGTGACAAAAGTAGCTATCCTTGCTTTCTTAGATCCTATAGGAATAATGACCCATCCAGGCTCAGAGGTTATAAAATTTTCCTATTCATAGTCAGTTGGATGAGTAACTGTAAGACAATGTTATGAAACTGTTGATGGAAGAGTACAAGCCTTTTCCTTAGTAAAAGGTGGTCCTGAAATTTAATATCTACTCAATACTTGTAATTTGCAAAAGATGGAAAATTGTCCAAAACCTTCCACAACCATAGAAAAACTTTTTGTAATGTTAAAACAACAGTAAACACCTTCTGCTAATAAGTTTCTACTCTGAATAAATGAGAAATGTATATATAATTATGTTAAAGTTTTATGCTCTTTACTCACCTGACTTGAATGATTAATTATAATTTCAAAATATACAATATAAACTTACAAAAATATAAACTTACAGTATGGTAGAGCTATCAATGACAGCAGGATATTTAATATTACTAATAACTACATGATGTTTATTAATGTCTATTAATAAATAAAGTAAAATGAATGGTTATCTATATTTCCAAATTAAGCAGGAGAACAAAAATATATTAAATTTCACTATTTTAATCACTGCAGACTAGAAAAAGCAGTTCTTGCCTGTTTTTCTTCTAGTCATATGGATGACACTAAGGTGTATATTCACAGACTGTAACACATAACCTTAAGGGCAGTGGAATCAAACTTCTGGTTCATTTATCAGGAATTTGGGCCCCACATCCAGAGTTTGATATGTGCCCATCATGTGCTGGTTGCAATGTTCTGATACAGGGGTCTAACATCCTGGTCTCCAGCCTTTGAGATCCAACCTTGTCTATAACTGTCTCCACAAGACAGAGTACTGGCTGGGCATTGTGGTGCATGCCTGCAACTTTAGCATTTGGGAAAACTGAGGCATGATGTTCACAAGTCTTATGACCTCCTTGGGCTACATAGTGAGTTCAAGGTCAGCCTAGGAAACTTATTGAAACCCTACCTCAAAACAATTCTTTAAAGGGTTAAAGATATAGCTCAGTGTTAGAGTGCTTGCTTAGTGTGGTAGCTTGAAAGTAAAGTGTTCCCCATAACATTATGTGTTTGTGATTAAGCTTCATACTTAATCCCTAGCTGGTGGAACCTTTGGGAGGTTGAGCCTTGCTGGACGAGGTGTGTCACTGGGGGCAGGCCTTCAGATTTTATAGTCTAATCCTCCTGTCAGGACTAATGAGCTCACTCTCCCTTCTTTCTCTTGCTGATGTGACAAGATGTAACACCCACTGTCTGCTCCTGCAGTGCTTTTCCCACCATGCTGAAACTTCCTTTGCTGGGAACAAACCCTTTCCTTCCATAACCTGCTTTTCCTGGGTGTTTGGTCCCAGCAATGAGAAGGAAACTGCTATACCTCACATAGGAAAGGCCCTGGATTCAGTCTGAAGCACAGCATAAGAAAATTTCTTGGGCACAGAGAATTTTCAGAAAGATTTTAAACCTCCAAGAAATTATGATTTTTATACTGAGAACAGTTTTATCTAAGGTAATGATATCAACTAAGTTCCACTGCTAATCTAAGATATTTTTTCTTCTTGTTCCTAAAATCACATGCATTGGGCTATTCACAATTCAGAATCCAGGTGCATCTTTTATATGCTGCACAATAATTAAGTGTAGAAAGCTAGATAAAAAGTCCCACAGCATACAGGTTTTATTGCAGCTGTGAAGTTTGTCAATATAGCATGTGACTCTTAGGAACAAATGCAGCTGATTAATGAGAAATGCTGGCATACTTCTTACTACCAAGGAGAGAAGGAGAAAAAAATACCTGCTATACTGAGACTTTTGCTAAAATAAGGGACATTTGTTATATTGTTACAATGGTGTCATCAATGGCAAAATAATCAGGTAGCCTGGATATCTGTACAAACATGATTCTTTTACAAAAGAGGGCCTGTGTTTGTTTGCAAATAAATTCAGGGTTGCAGACATCAGAGAACCAGCCCTTGGAATTTTCTTCTGCAAGCTGTGAAGAGTCATATGCTTGGTAAGAATGGGTATGTCTTGTGTAGTTGCTAAGTCTGTCCAACTACCATTAAATGTTCACAGACTATCTAGTAAGACTGAGCCATGAGTAGCTATGTGCAATGATCCATCCTCCAACAAATTATTGAAATCCATAAAACAGATCTATGTAGGAGGACTTTGAAAGATTAGCCTTAGGATAATTCTGAAGTGTTAAAGTGATGGAGATACTGGAGAAGAAAGGAAAGCATTCTAGCGAGTGAGCAAAGGCATGAACATGTTCAAGTTCAGATGCTGGGCAGAACATGAAGAGCCTTGAGGGGACAGTGGGGTGCAGAGCAGAGAATTAGATAGGTAAATGTCATATTGAGAAAGTTCTTTAACTTGAATTGAGCACATAGTGGCAAAGGGTTGTTTATAATACCGATAGGTGTTTCTAGCCTGTGGTTCTAGCAACCCAGCGGGTTGGTTTCCCATATGTCTTTTTCTGGTATACAGGTCTAGACACCATTGAACACCTGACCCAGGATGCTTGGACTTTGAGATAACTGTCACATATTTCAAACCATAATTATGTCCAAAGCAGAAAGCTACAAATGTAACTCTAAGTTCAATACTTGAGATAGATGTAAAAAGTTTCAAATAACATTCTAGGTTTTTTAATGTGCTGCATTATATCACCTTCATGATAATAAATTTGATTGGCAACATGACTGGATTAAGAAAATGCCTTCAACATTTTCATAGTGAAACATACCTTTGAGAGCATATATGTTTCCATATAGGATTAATTGAGTGGGGACCTAAATGTGTGTGCACCATCCCATGGCCTGGGGTCTTGGACTAAATGTAAGGGGAGAAATGGAAAAGCCTTCTGAGAGTCAGCATTCATCTCTTTCTGCTTCCTGGTCAGCTCAGTGCTATGTAACAGTACTGCCACATGTTCCTGCCACACACACACATATATATATATATATATATATATATATATATATATATATATATATATATATATATGTAGACAGAGAGAGAGAGAGAGAGAGCGAGCTGCTGTCCACCATGAGAGATTGTACCCTCTCAAATAATGGGCCCAAATAAGTCTTTCTTCTTTTAAGTTGTTTTGTCAGGTATTCTGACACAATGGTGATAAAAGGGACTAATGTATTTCTTCTCTCCCGTAAGTCCTAACCTCTGGTAGACAACAATAAGACTTTATTTAGAAATAATGTTTCAGATGAAACCAGTTAATATGAAATCATAGAGCAATAGAGTGGGGTCCTAATCCCATAGTAATTGGTGTCTACAAAAGTAAGAGGAACTTGGAGATGGACTACACACACAGGTAGAATTTCACATGATGATGAAGGCAGCAATGGAAGTGATGTTTCCACAAGCCAGCACCAACGACTACCCATCTAGTCTTCACACCCGTGAGACACTACATTACTGTTGTGTAAACTACTCAGTCCTTTTAGAGCAGCCATGGCAAACTAATAAGGTCTGAAGGATTGAGGAGAGATACCCTACTTGTGGAAAGTGCCCTCTGGGCAAAGGATATATCTCAAAAGGGAATTTTCCATTTTATGTAGTTCTACCCTATAAGATCTGCATATTTTCTGGCAGTTATATATTCTATCCAAATACCAAATTATCTTATGTAGAACTTGGCTAGTTCAAAATATAAACTACAACATACTTTTGGCTATTATTTAATTTTCTCCTGCTGTAGTGAATCTGAAATCTCAGGTTGTCTGAACTGGAGCAGCAACTCTGAGCTAGTGGGAGTGAAGGTCATACCCATTTATTCTTTACTTAGACTGTTACTTCTCAAGAACCTACTAAGTACAAAATTTTATTTGGGGGACAAATGCCAACTTGAAGAGAATAAAAACCCTGTCTTCAAATCAACCTAATGGAAAATATGGCCTAAAATCAATAATTACAGAACAAATTTTAAATCAACAAGTAATCTAAGTGAAATTTTATTTCCAGTAATGGTGGATGAGGTTGTTCAGATGAAACCTTCTGCAGATGACAATAAAATATTTTTTAAGACTTAGAAAATGATACCTTAAAAGCATTGGAGGAATAAAGTAAGAGTGGAAAGGGACCATGAAGACTGCATGAATGGGTTCCTGCATAGGAAGCTATCTCTTATTTCCTCCCTCACTGCCTAGCTAAGGGGCCTGGTTCAGAGCATGCAATCAACCCAGAGCCAAAGAAATAGTCCTCTTTTTAGAGGGTAGAGACATTTCTTTGATTTTCTTGGGACATGAGAAGGAGAATTCATCACAGACATTTGAG